>JAOTAX010000005.1:14127355-14147109 GCA_025629825.1 Erythroxylum guanchezii | reverse complement strand
ACCACGTGAATCACAATAAAATTGCCTTAGGCACAAAAACCGGGAATGTCATGTATGCATGTACAGTAATTTCATGTACACTATTTTCACTGATCACCAGTACCAGTATGCATAACAATGCCAAAGCAGTCCTAGTCACTCTTACCCCTAGCCAATTTACTATTCTACCATTCCCGTTGAGGGTGGGATGTTACAACTCCCTCCCAGCCCCAGGGGAACCCTCAAACTAACTACATCAAATTGTCAACAACTTCGAAACTGTTGCAAACTACTGCAGAAGAACCCCTTCTATGCGTTCTAAACCACAGGACTTTCAAAGTCAACAAACAGCAGCAAATCACTTACCAGAAAGACAAAAAGTTCAAAACTAAGAAACTCACAGAAAATACACGAGACAAACATCAATGAAAAATCCTACGAAATGTGTTCAAAGTTAAATTTCAAAATCAGTCTACAAGCTAATCAGACTCTGCATATGCAACCTCAAGATGTGCTTGCTCCGCTTCCTGCACCTCCTTCTTTGTCTTTCTTCCTTTCTTTGACTTGTAATACACACTCATGAAAGTCCCAACAACTCCATATCTCCTCCTGCAGCTCTCATAGAGCCCAGCATCAAACATCCTCCAGAAGTTCTTCTCGTTCAACTCAGATACAACATACTGTGGCTGGAAGCTATGGTTTTCAATCAACCAGTTTTCCAACTTGCGATATCTTCTGCACTTACTTCCAACAAAGCAATAAAATTTCAGAAGTAGAAGGTTAAGAAATTGAATGGCTTCGTGGATGATCATCATCCAAACATTCTGCAAGCCCTCTTGAAGGAAATGTCATCATCTTCTGCGCATGCCTTATAGGATACCCAGAATCTCTAGAAGGATAATCTACTGCAGTAATTCCAATTTATCTCAGGATCATAAACTGGACAATAATGAGAAAATCTCTTTCATGAGATTAACTAAACTCTATGAGATATGTACAGATGACTACACTAACTAATTACCTGTTTAAATTTTTCTAATCGAACCTTAAAAAAATACACAGTTATAATACAAGATTTTGATTTGAAACATACAAATACAGAGGCCTCTTTGAAGCAAACAACTTCACTTAGTACAATTGGGCAATTTGCATCCACATATCAAAAAAGCATAAAGAAGTTTGTGCAACGACTTTTTGCCAATAGCAATTAATCTATCAAATGCAATGATATGGGAACGGAAGAAACTCACCGGAATAATCAGTGAAACATCAAGTTAGCAAAGAAGTAGTTTGAGCAAAATAAGAAGCAGCTTCATTTAGAGCTGGTAACGAAGTAAATAGCTAAGGAATCGGACTATCATTGGGAAAACGATCATTCGGTGCCTGTTAAACCACATAAACTTCTCGGCAAAGAAAAACAACTTTAAAAGAATTGAACACCCTTTTTTCCTCAGAGAATCAACTGCTTGTATCATTCTCCTGATAATTTACGAGCACTATCCAATATAGTTAAGATATCAAGCCCAAATTAATAAATTCAAACCACACTAGACATAAATTTCATGAAAGGGTATTATTTTGGCATGTAAATCGCATTCAAAAGTATAATTACACGAACAAACACTAACCACCAATGGCTCGGTCTCTTGAGTTCTTCTACGACTTCCCGCGTCTCCCATTTGACCTTTTTCCTGTCAAACAATTAATAAATTACCAGCTAAATTCACCCTTTGCACCGAAATAGTTCAAAAGAACAATTATAGGCTCAAACCTAAATACAAACACTAAAAAATGAAAATCCTAATCGAAACAGTTGAAATTTACGCCTATATAATCAAGAAAAAAATTCAAAACGTGCGATGAAAAGGCTATGAATAAACGTCCAATCTCTCACCCAGAAGGAAACCGAATATGAATCAAATGTGAGTAGGAAATTAGGCTTTTGAGGAAAGAATCGAAAAGCTTAGAGGCAAAGAATGAGGAAAGAATAAATCCATTGAGAGATTACTTGGGAGGAATAAGAAGAAGAAAGAGCAAATGCTTCTTCCAATAATACGTCGTTTATCCAACTTCGTTGGCGGTTTTGCGAATATGATTCCTATTCTCTTCCTTTCACGACGAAGACGCAGCAGAGGGAAGAAGGAGAGTTGTGACAGAGGATAGTTTCAATTTCAAAAAGAACGAGGGTATTTTTGAGGTGGTTCACTGCGAAGACGAAGAAGACAGACGAAGGAGAGGTGCAACAAAAATTTTGTGGAGGAGCTGGTGTTAGGTTTCGACAGATGAGAAGGCTAATTTTGACATTTCTAGTTCTTGTCCATAGGGCAAGAATTTATGTACCTCAGTTTTGGGAGGAACAAAAACTTCTGCCATTGTCCTTTGAGGACGGAACAAAAATGGGTGAGGGCAGCAAGCAAACAGGCCGGAGGACAGAACTTTTGTGTCCTTGTCATCCGTCCTCACTCTCGAGGACACTAACCAAACGCAGGGTTAGTGTATTGATCTAGATTTAAGTTACTGCATGCATGCTCTTTGGAACTTCCATAACCATTTTAATGATTAACACAAAATAGAATATCTGATACTAGGTTTAAATACTGGTCTGTACCGATCCATTTTACTTAGTATCGGTCAGTATTGCAGGTATTTGGAATACCAACCTGATTATACTACCTTCTTCTCACACTCTCACTCTCTTTTTTCTTCACCACCATCTCTTTTATTATTAATAATATAATATTTAAATTCATATATTAAATAATAGTTATATTTTTTCTACAGAGGATAATTAAAAATATGTTAAAATGAAAATTAAGAGGCCTCAAATTTTTGTATTTCTTTTTAAATTGTGAAAATTAAATATTAATATAGAAAATATATTTTATTTTTGATAATAATTATTTTTATTTGATATTTTGATGTAATTATTATTTATTATATGATAAAATTATAATATTTTAAATACTTTGTATTGTTCTTAATTTTATATTTCTATAATGATAAAATAATCTTTTTCATATTAATTGTGGTTATGATTTGTATGTGGAATATGTGAAAATAGTATTAAGAAAAATAAATAAATTGTTGTTATTTTAAATTTATATTATTATGATTTTTTGAGACATGTTGGTTTAAATTATATAGTACAATATTGAAGGATTATTTTACAAATTTTAAAAAAAATTATGGATTATTTTATAAATTTAAAAAATTGCCCCAAATGGTGCCCGATATTGACCAGTATCAGTATAGTACCGTACCAAAATTTAATCCAATACTAGGTCCAGTACGATATTTGTAACATTGCTCATAACTATAAAAAACTTTTTATTTTACGCTTAAAGCTCAAATAATGGGAGGCAGGACCATATATAAAAACAAAACAAACAATAACGATCCAGTAAAATTTTTGATAAATGTCAGGTCTGGAGAGATCCAGTATACGCAATCTTACTCCTAATTAGTAGAGAGGTTGCTTCTGAAAGACTCACAAAAAACAGAAAAATAAAAAAGTAATGGTAATAACAACAACAACAACAACAACAACAACAACAACAACAACAACAATAATAATAATAATAATAATAATAATAATAATAATAATAATAATAATAATAATAGTAATTATTTATTTAATTATTATTATTATTATTAGTAGTAGTAGTAATAAAAATAATAAATAAATAAATAAGTAAGAGAGTGATTAGTACTTGTTTAAAAGATTAGGTTAAATCTAAGAGAAAAATGTTAACAGACTTATAAGAATGACATGGATCTCTATAAGAGGGATCATTTATCTCTGTTTTAATATGCCAAAGTTTTTTTATTGCGGACTATTTCTTTGATAAATTCCAACATAACCATATCATTCTTGATTACCTCCTCTCAATTCTTCTTAGGTCTTCCTTTCCTTCTCTTACAATCTCTAAGTATAATCTTTTCGTATCTTTTCACTGGATTGTTTGAATGTTTCCTCTTAATATGTCCAAATCACCTAAAGCTTGTCTCTTTTAATTTTCAATAATATTTGCTACTTTTAATTGGTCCCTTATCACTACATTTATGACCTTATCTCTTCTAGTAAGGTTGCATGTCCAACAAAGCATCCTCATCTCCGTTACCATTAGCTTTTGACTATGCACCTGTTTGATGGGTCAACACTTCGCCACATAGAATATGGTCGGCGTAATTGTTAAACGATAGAATTTACTTTTATGCTTGGGTGATATCTTCTTGTCACATAAACTCTTAATATATTTCTCCATTTAAGTCACCCTGATTTGATATGGTGGACTATATCCTCATCAATTTCTCTATTGCTCTGGATGATAGACCATAGATATTTAAAACACTCCTTTTGTGATATTACTTTTGAGTCAATTTTTACCTACATATCAATATCCTCCCTATGACCCAAAAATTTACATTCTACATACATAGTCTTAGTCTTACTCATTTTAAAGTCCTTCAACTCTAACGCATCTCTCCACAGTTCAAGCTTGAAATTGACACTTTTTTTGTCTCATTCACTAAAACAATATTATCAACAAATAACATACATTAACGCACATCCTCTTGGATATTCTTGGTGAGCTTATCTATCATTATTGCAAACAAAAAGAGACTAAAAAAGGAGTCTGTATCACCGCCTATCGTCCTTACTATAATTTTTACACTTTCATACATATCCCTAGTAACACGTATATAGATCATAGAAACACCCTTAGCTTCTAAATACCTCTACATAATTTCCCTAGATATCATAGCATATGTCTTTTCTAAATCAATAAAAACTATATGTAGATTACACTGTCTTTCCCTGTAATATTCTATTACTCTTATAAGAAGAAGTAAAGTTTTTGTCGTGGATTTTTTTAGCATGAAGCCAAACTGATTTTTTGAAATAGAAACTCCCCGGGACCACAACACTTACAATTAAAAGGAAAGCAAATACCTTCAATGTAAACTATCCTCAATTGTCTTCAACAATTTTAACTTGCACCTACTTCTAATTTCATTTGTAAAGAAACTAATATATCCATTATCTTTATTCATATATACCAGCTATAATTAGCAGCCACTTAGAGTCCCATTTACCCATAATTATCTTTGAATTTGAAAAGTCCACTAAATTTGTTTTATTGGTAATTATAGTGAGGTTAAGATTTTTCAAACTTCTTTTTGAGCATTTAATAATAGGGAAGAATATATCATGCCAAGGTAAGTAAGGAATTTAGGAGAGACAAAATATAACACGAGAAATATTTAAGTTAAATTGCTGAACAATAAATTATAAAATTATTTTTAAAATTTTAAACCTAAAACAGAGACATTGGTTATGAAAGGAAAATCTAGACGGTTAATCAAAAAATATTAAAATTAATCATTGCTAAGTGAGCCAAAGAAAACTAATTTCATGAATTTAAAATTATAAAAGCTGAAAAAAATAATCATGTTTATTATTTCCTTGTTAATTAATGAAATGTTGCCCATTAATCTGTTGCTAACCTGAGCATTTATCATCTATTGTTAATGTAATCATAAGTTGGATAGAATTAATTATCCACTTGAGTCTTCAAATAGACAGTAAAGTTTTACAAGACAGACCATGGATAGTTGTGAGAATACTGTAACCTCCATATCTGTACTACTTTCCCACGTTGCTTCCAAGCTAATGCTTCTGACTGTAACAGAAACATAATCTCCAAATATCATAAACAGGTGTTTTAAAATCTTCATGACTAACTTGCCATATGGCTCACATGCATACATGACTTTTAAATGTAACTTACAAACAACATTTGAAGTTTTCTCATATGCTTCAGGACTCCATATAATTTTAATTTGCATAATTCTACTTCCAGGTTGCATATGATATAATATTAGATGTTCGAATTTGCATAAATTTTGGCCTGAAAATCAAAATCCTTTAAGCACGGGCCCACATATTGCTACGTGTCATTGGCCGTTTGAATTAAACAAAATTTACCTTAGTATTTGCTAACCGCCAGGTGTAATTACTAATTAGTCAACCAAGACTCAACAACTTCGCCCAAACACCTACTTTAAAAATATTTCTGAGTTACTTTTAACAAATTTAAATAACAATATCTATATTATACAGTATGCTCACTCTCTTTCATTTTATAAAATTGAACTCATCTCTACCGCTTCTGACTCTTCTCTTTCTCTTTTCTTTACTGCTAAGCTCTTCCCCTCTCTCCCCCCTCCCTCTCTCTCTACTTTTTTAAAATTTTTTTTTTGTTTCTCTCCTTTTTTCGGCGTCCAAACAGAAGGTGGCGGAGTCAAATGTGACACATGGGAAGTGGACTCTCCTCCCTCTTCCCTTGCATCAAACCGGCGAGAAGGACTCAGCAACCACCGGAGCAACCGGACCTCATCTTCGCGGCGTCTGAGCCGTTAGACGAAACCCTAGGTCACTCCTTCTGCTACGTCCGATCCTCTAACCGCTTCCTCTCCCCAACTCCCTCCGATCGCTTCTTGTCCCCTTCTCATTCCCTCCGATTCTCCCCCTCCCGACCCATCGGTTCGGAGACCGGATTCAAGGCCATATCCGGCGCGTCGGTTAGTGCCAACTCTTTTACGCCCAGGACTGTCCTTCAGTTCGACGGTATTTACGACGATGCCACTGAGACCTCTGGCTTTGTTGCTACCAGCACTAGCAGTGCTCATAACAATAATAACAACATCGTGAATGTGAATGGGTTCGAGAGCACGGCCTCGTTCTCTGCCTTGCCGCTGCAACCGGTGCCGCGTGGCAGCGAGGGTTTCTTCCTATCCGGTCCCATCGAGCGCGGCGCATTGTCCGGCCCCCTGGAGGCGAACTCCGGCACTGCCTCTACCGCCGCCGACAACGTGCACTTTTCGGCGCCGCTAGGCGGACTCTACAAGAAGAGGAGAAAAGGCAGCATGTCGGAGATTAAGAAGGCGATATACAGGAACCTGTCGGAAAAGAAGAAGCAGCCTTGGGTGGTGCCGGTTTTGAATTTCGTCAACCGGAGGGAGAATCAGGGGTCCGGAGAGGAGAGAGAGAGCAGGGACGAGAGTAATGTGCAGTGGGCGTTGGGGAAGGCAGGAGAGGACCGAGTGCATGTGGTTGTTTCAGAGGAGCATGGATGGTTGTTTGTTGGGATTTATGATGGGTTCAACGGTCCTGATGCGCCTGAGTTCCTGATGCGCAATCTTTATAGGGCTGTGTATAATGAGCTTAAGGGTTTGTTTTGGGAGGTTGAAGAGGAGAGCAATTTTCAAAGTCAAGCCAATCCATGCGTGGAAAAGAGTGGTCAAAATATTGGTGGAAATGAATCCAATTTAGTGTCTATGGGAAATGAAAACGGAGTGTCAACTGAGGAGAATGATGATAAAGCTGTAGCTAGAGCTAACCAATCCGTGGAAATGTGTTCTGCTAGTGATGAGAATGGTTCAGTCGTTGGAACTGAGTCTAGCTCGGTGCCTCAGGAGCGACCTAAAAGAGTAACGTTTCAGTCAGAGGGGACAGAAAACAGGCAGAGAAGGATGTTGTGGGAGTTTCTTGCTGAGGATGATCCTGAAGATGGGCTTGATCTTTCTGGTTCTGAAAGATTTGCCTTTTCTGTTGATGATGCGATTAGTGTAGGCAATGCTGGATCTGCTGTCAGCAGAAGGTGGTTGCTGTTGTCGAAATTGAAGCAAGGATTAACCAGGCATAAGGAGAGGAAGCTGTTCCCATGGAAATTTGGATTAGAGGGAAAAGTGGAGAAGGTGGAGGTGGATAGCAATAGAGTCGAGGAGAGAGTTTTGAAGAAGAGGAGGAAGGTGGGACCTGTGGATCATCAGTTAGTTTTGGGGGCATTGTCAAGGGCTTTAGAAGTGACTGAACTAGGATACTTGGATATGACAGATAAGGTACTTGATACAAATCCAGAGTTGGCATTGATGGGTTCATGCTTGTTGGTTGTACTAATGAGAGACGAGGATGTCTATGTGATGAATGTTGGTGATAGCAGGGCCATTGTGGCTCAATATGAGCCTCAAGGTGTTGGCTCTAGTGTGGATGATAACAGGTCGAGCATGGAGGGGATAGTTGAGTGTCCTGGTCAGGCAATGAAATTAACTGCTTTACAACTATCAACTGATCATAGCACAAGCATGGAAGAAGTAAGTCTTAAATCCTTGGGAATGCTTGATAAAAAACTGCTCTTGAGGAGTTAGTGATGATTGGTTTTTTTCATCTTTTTACGATAAGTTAAAATCTAACTTCTAATGGTTAATTATCTTATTGATTCTTGTTGCATGCACAGTGGCCTGCCAAATTTATCTAGAAGTAGTATTTGGCCTTGCTAGCTTGGGCTGCTACTGACTAGAACCTTGTTTTGTCAAACACAGTGGTTCATATCCTGCTTCTATGCTAGAATACCTTCTTTGTCAACTAATATTGAACTTCCTAAAGATACTTCTTTTATTTAAAGTTCTAGATAAGATCTAAATGTTACAGAATAGAGGTTTGAAAGGAAATGACAGAGGACAGAGTCTAGGGACTTAATGCTGGTTGTGAGTTTGGAACTTACATGTAATGATTGTTTAATAGCGTCCAAAAATTATGCGTTTCTTTTTTATTTTTTGGATATTCATGCAGTTTCTTTTCTTTCCCATTTTTTGAAAGCATTCGAGATGCTCTCTTATCTACTTTGCACAGTGATTGTGGCTGTATTAGATTTATATCTTTTTACTTGGGATGAATATTTTGTCCTAGATTTGATACAACTTTTGCTCTACGTTGGCTTATGTTGTTAAATATGTTCAAAGAAAAGAACTGAAGGATTAGGCTTAATAAATGCTTAGTCCTTAGAGAAGGGGTCATCAGTGAATAAGAATAATTTCCTCTACAGGCATGCGTGATAGTTGGATTTGGCTAAGAATGGATAATATAGAGGTTGTCTTTTCTCATACTTGAATACCTCAGCCTGCAAGAAACAATTGCCTCCAGATCCTATATCACGTAGACCATCATAATTACCATCTTTATATGTCACATATGAACATTACCGATACTCTATATTTTGCCCCTCTTGAATTGTTAAGGACAAATGCATATGCCTATGAGAGAATGATATGAAATTGATGATTATCTTGCCCAGAAAAATTAAATATTCTAAGACTCTCTTACATAATCTAAGGCCTCAGACTGGAAGCATGAAGGTTTATGACATTCATTTACTTCTCAATTACATAAATGATACATTGCTCTTTCGTTATGTTGGCATCGCTCTTGAAGTGTTCCCTTCTTGTCTTTGAGTCTCATGGCATCTTTTTACCTGTGGATCTGTTTCCTGCATCAGATTTGCTTATGGTATTGATGATAAGTTGAAAATTTGCAGGAAATCATAAGAATAAAGAATGAACACCCTGATGATAGCCAATGTATTGTAAATGATAGGGTGAAAGGCCGTTTGAAGGTTACTCGAGCATTTGGTGCAGGATTCCTTAAACAGGTTTTGTGTTTTAAACGTATTGCAAATGTGTTTTAAAAGAATTTGCTATCAAAATTTATTTATTTGATGTTAAAATGATCAAGGAAAAAGGAGGCATATGTTTTACGTTCTAATTTAAGACATTCTTGCTGAAGAAGCATTATTTCTTTTGTTTGTGGAATCCAATTTAAAATGTACACACTGACGTTCAAGTAATCTTCTCATCATTGTTTCTCTTTCTGATTCAGTTTGGTCATATTATGAAATATGCTTTGGGTATTTTCAAAACAAATCCTGTTGCATTAAATATGCTTTCTCCCTACTCTTCAGATATACACAATAATGTTCAACATATGATTAGCTAAGTATAAATGAAATGTGAAACTTTTGTTGGCTAGATTATGAGAATGGATATCTAGGTTGGTTAGATGCTACAACTGCAAATATATGGAATCGCTTTATTTCTAGGCTTTTAAATTTTGTACTGATTGTCACATGCTAGAGACAGATGTGCAGTGGTCTTAAGGTTCTTACAAACAATGGTGCGAAGGGGTAGTTTTTAGCTGAACATTGTTAAGATTTTTTCTAGCGGCAGAAAATAGGGAAGCATCCACCTGCTTTTCCACAGACAATAACTTGTGTGATGGTATATTCGTGGTTTTGCAGCCTAAGTGGAATGATGTGCTGCTGGAGATGTTCAGGAATGAATATATTGGAACTGCTCCATACATAAGCTGCTCACCTTCTCTTTGTCACCATCGATTATGTCCAAGGGATCAGTTTTTGGTCCTTTCATCTGATGGTTTGTATCAGTATTTGACTAATCAAGAGGTGGTCTCTCATGTTGAGAGTTTCATGGAGAAATTTCCCGATGGAGACCCTGCACAGCACCTGATAAAGGAGCTTCTTTCTCGTGCAGCCAAGAAAGCTGGTAATCTTTGCTCTCTTCTTGATTTACATACACTCAGATTTTGATTGAATTTCTTGATTTACATACACTCTCAATTTCAGTAGTAGCCTAGTAGGAAGTTGTATGATGCCTAACAAATGCAGAAAATCAAATTCTAGTTACCGCTCTGGAGGCTTTTAATGCATGTTCTGATCTGTGAAAGAGAGCTATAATTTCTGAAAAAGCTAACATCAATCTTTTTTTTGTTAAACTACCATCTGATGTGTTTAACTTGTCATAATATGGTTTATTTAGTTATTGTCTGTCAGAAGTTATTTTTACACATCTCAGAATGAAGCTCAAGGGGCTTCAAAGTGGTGCCCAAATTTTCTTCTGTTCTCTTGATTTCCTATTGGGTTTGAGCTATATACATAGCGTTTGATTGTAAATATGGTTGTAACTTACCACTGGCTTCAGCTAAGATTTACAAATTCTGTTACGTCTATGTTTGATCATTTTCTTGAATTATTTAGTTGATTCTTATACTGTTGCTGTGATCTATAATTTCTGTTGCTTGTCTGAAGGGATGGATTTCCATGAATTACTGGACATCCCACAAGGTGACAGGAGAAAGTATCATGACGATGTTACTGTTATGGTGATATCGCTTGAAGGAAGAATCTGGAAGTCTTCAGGAAAATACCTTTAACCACAGCAGAGAATATCTGAATTAGTGGAGCTTCCTGTTACAAGTGGAAAGCTGTTCCATTTCTGAATCACAATTTCCTGCAAGCAGCTGTTGTATTCTGTCACTGTTCCACACTTCAGGAGTCATCTTTTCTCAGGTTGAGATATCATTTAACAGGGTTAAATCAGATGATACTGGCAGAGACTAATGCTAGTAGTTAGTGATGAATAGTTGAGTAGAAGCGAGGATAGAGAAAATGAGAGAGGTTGCGATTGGAGGGCGGGGGATTGCAGAAATCCAGAGATTGGGATATTTTTAGAAATGCTCTTTAGCAATTGAAGAAGCAAAAGAAGAAAAATGAAGTATTTGTTTCCTTTCCTTTAAACTTGTGTTTTTCCTTATTTATATATAGGTGGAGTCTCTCTCCCTAGATAGGTGCCTTCTTTTCTTACCTTTTCAACTTAAAAGCCAAAAGGGTGGGATAGTGTCTGTAATTTTTAGTGGGGGTATACTGAACTTTAGCATTTCCTGGTCAAAGATGAGCTCTTGTAATTTTGAAGGTGGATTTCCACCAATGCGATCTAAAGGAATTTTCATTTTGCGATTCTTGTAACTTTGCTTTCGCCTATCTAAGCCAGTTGTTTGATTGTACAAGTTAGTTATTGCAGAATTTGACAATAAATCATTACTGACACCAAAACTTCAATTGCCTTTTATTATCGCGTTGAAAAACAAGATCCAATATCCCCTTTTACTTGCTAGCAAACTATCAAGAGACTTTCCTAAGCAAAATGGACAAATAAGAGAACTAATTATTGTCTGCATATTAAAATAAGACTACAATTTACGAAGTGCTTCAATGAGACTGGGTAAAGCACTCTGTTTCAGAGCAAAAAAGAAGATCTCAATACTGGAGAAGCAAAACACAAGTTAATTCTTATAAGTTGAACAAAGAAAATGCTCTTTATAGATCAACAGCACAAGGTTGTGTAATTATTTTCCCTTCATTGTCATGGTGAGACAGCAGATGGAATCCTCGATTGTACCCAATTTATTAAATCTTCACGGTTTGCCACAAAAGAACCAGCTCTATTCTCACTGTGTCTGAAAGGTGCTGCAAGACCTTTCACACGGGAAGCAAAAGCATTGGCTAGTCCTTGAGAGAACTTGTGTGTTCCTGCACCAGTGTGAGCGGAAAATAATTCTGGCAATGCCTCGTTACGCCGAACAAATTTAGCCAAGGTTCCCAACCACTCTTCTAGTGCAGTGTGTGCTGCACCAACGGACAGTGAGCGAACATCCAGGCTCCACTCATCTGCAGTTCTGTGGTGCAAATCTGGGTATAACCCATAAAGGGTCCCCAGATACAGCAATTCATGTGCTCTTCCATGAAGATTCCTACTTCTACATATATCAATTAAGCAATTACAGAAGGGTCTTCGTGCCTCAACTACAGTGTTACTGATTACATCTCTAAACTCTGATTTAAGAGTCTCAAAGTTGGTTTGCTCTTCTTCAACCAACTTCACAAGGGCAACTAGTTTAGAATTTGCTTTCTGCAGACAAGAAAGAACCTTAGAGGCATCTGAAATTTGTTCACATAGTGATACCACAGAAAGCAAGGAACCACAGAGCCTGTCGTCTGGCTTAACCCCCTTATTTACTGAAAGATCAAAGACTCTAACCAAATCATCAATTCTCTTAGCCTTGCCTAAGCACTGTATCAAACAGGTGCAGCCCATCACATTGAGATCAATCGCCCTCTCAGACATCTCATCAAATAACAGCATTGCCTTATCAGCTTTCCCTCCGCTACCATAAATGTTTAGCATTGCTGTATAACTCCAACTATCTGGTCTACAATGTTCTGATCCTTTCATATCTTCGAACAATCTCTCAGCCTCCTCCTCCAGGCCAAGATCTGCGCACATATTCAGCAATGTATTATACAAGATAAAATCCATTGGCCACTTGTTTGACCTCATCTTTTCCCATAATTCCATTGCATCCTTAGACCATCTAGCCTTCCCATAAACCTTGACAACAGCAGTTAATGTCTTCTCATCAGGAGTTAAGCCAGAATCCAACATCTCCTCAAATAAGCTTCTTGCCATGCCAGGCTTCCCTGCTTTGCCTGTTGCTTCTATCAAGGTATTATAGACAATGACATTTGGCTGCACTCCTAAAGCCTTCATTTCTTGCAGAACATATCTGACACCATCGTAGTCCCCAGATTCACCAAACATCTTTGCCAATATAGAGTATGTAACAGGGTCGGGTTTCCATCCACTAGCTATCCCTCTTTCATACAAACTCAAAGCCTCTTCAACCTTGCCCAGTTTACCATAAACATCTAAGATAGCGGAATATGTAACTTCATCTGGCATCAAACCAGTTTTATACATTCTCTCAAACCACTCTACAGCTTTATTAAACTTATTGCATCTTTTCGCACAAGTGATAATTGTAGAATAAGTAATGTTATCAAGCTCAATTTCATTGCTTACCATCTCATTTGCAAGTTCTTCAATGAGCTCAAATTGCCTACCAAACCTCAAAGACTTCATTGTGATATTGTAGAATATAGTTTCCAGAGGAAACAACTTGTGGGTTTTGATCCACTTGAAGAAAAGATGAGTCTTTTGCCAGGGCTTCAAGCTATTGAGTATCAAGAGAGCATTTTCTCGGGTTACTGGATATGGGATTTGTTCCAGAACTGACATAAAAGAACTTTCACTATAATCACGATCATTAAGCTTCCGCGCAAAGAGTTTGAAATCTCTAACATCAGGATTATGAGAAAAATGAGATCTTTTTTGTCTTTGTAATGAAAGCACATACCTCCTGGGTTTAGTGGGGTTTATCCATATAGACTTAGGTTTGGACAAGAGTTGAGCGTGGCAGTCATTGGTCGTGGATAAGGTAGTCGAAGAGAGAGGCTTGAGTTGGTCGGACAAAGAGGGACTATTGGGATTTGGTGATTCAAACAGAGTCTGGGATTGGTTTGAAGAAGGTTTGGACGAGTTGCAAGTAATGTTTAGTCTCCTATTATTTGGTTTTTGCCTAGTAGTGATAAAAGGGTTTCTCTTTGTATCAGCTTGTGGGACTAATAAGTGGACGTCTAGAAGGGTGGATAGACTAGCAGCCATGACTGAGTAGAAGGGTGTGAGAGTGAGAGAGGCGAGGAAGGAGAGGGAGGAGCTAGGCTAAAGAGGTACGTCATATATGTGTTCTGTTTTAGATACTTTCACTAACCTTATCTGCATCCAAAGTTCAAACAACAAAATTAAATGAGAGTTAGAATTTACCGTTTCGTTATATTCAAAGTAAACGGATGTTTAATTAAATATTATATGATGAAAATTTTAACAAATATTTGACTCCATTGTTAACGTAAAAAAAAAAAAGACAGCAGAGACTTAACGTGATAAAAAATATTAATATTTAGAGGCGCTTGGTTAGTAAAAAATAATGAGAATGATAATAGGAATAAATATAGAGAGGAATGAGAATGGATATAATCATTATAATTATAATGGTTGGTTAAAATAAAGGAATGATTATTGTTACTTGTTAGTTTGTAAAAAAATATTGTAATTAATTAATTACAAAATAAATTATATTTTAATTAATAAATGAATTATATTTTAATTAATTACAATATTTAAATTAATTATATTACAATTAATTAATTAATAATAATATTTTAATTAATAATAGTTATATTTTAATTAAATATAATGTAATTAATTAAATAATATTAATAATTTAATTAATTATATTGTAATTATAATTATTTTAATTAATAGATAACAATATTTTAATTAATTAATATTTTAATTAATGAATAGTTATATTTTAATTAAATATAATGTAATTAATTAAATAATAATAATATTTTAATTAATTAATTAATCACAATATTTTAATTAATGAATAAATATATTTTAATGAATAAATATATTTTAATAAATAAATAAATTAATTACAATATTTTAATTAATTATAGTGTAATTAATTATTTAATTGATTATATCATAATTAATTGATTTCACCATATTTAATTAATTATATGGCAATCACTTTCATTCCTCTAGATTATGAGAGTAAATGGAAGATTGCCCAAAACTAAGGAATGAAACTCTTAAGTCTTCAATGATAGGTTCATACCAACCATCAATTTTTATTCCATACCTATACCCATTTTTTCATACCCCTCAAACAAGCACACTCTTACTTTTAAAATGGGCTCAAGTTTTATCGTGGGACCTATTTATACTTTAAAAAAATTTAAAATTTTGTAATTAATAAAATTATTTTCTTAAATTTATTTTTATTCTTAATTTTGATTACTTAAACTAACTAAATCTCCAATCTTAATTTTTCAATCCACTAAATTCACCCCAATCTTAAATTATTTAATAGTTTATGAATATGAGAACGAGAATAGGAGCTTGCTTTGTCAAACTCAAAAGCTTTGTTACGGTTGTTTGGTTTAGAGAGATACAGATTTAAGAGAATATAGAACGCCGATTCGGGAACCAAGGTCCAATTGAGAGATCCTTTTGAAGGATCGAGCGAGCTCAGAAGGAAAAGTGAGATTGAAGATGGGCCTTAGAGAACTCAACTGACCTCGTGACGCAGATGTGCATTTCGAGCTTATTTTAAAGATAAAATATTACTATTTTTTTTGTTACGTTAGTAATAATATGACTACAAAAGTTAGAGTGTTCCATATTGTATAGATATGAAAATGTTAAAGGACTTATAAGTGGTAAGGGTCAACCATTCAAATAATTAGTTCTAGTTATTTAGACAATGGTTGACCCAAGCCCAATTCTTGTTAGTGGACTATACACTCTACCCATATTAAAAATTTAACATGGTATCAGAGCAGGTTTGACCCGGATTATTAATTTCCCGGTTGTCTGTCTGGATGTTCATTCCCAGCGGCCCGATTCGGTTTCCACTGCGTATATTTCAAGTGACAACTGGATGTCTAGCCCTAGTTGCACTTGAAGGGGAGTGTTAGAGTGTCCCATATTGCCTAGACATGAAAATGTTAAAGGACTTATAAGTGGTAAGGGTCAACTATTCAAACAACTAATTCTAGTTATTTGGACAATGGCTGACCCAAGCTCAATTCTTGTTAGTGGACTCTACACTCTACCCATATTAAAAATTCAACAACAAATACTGATGAAGCCAGAAATTTAAGATAGGAAGATCTAAATATTTAATTTTTTTAAATTTTGAAGGGCCCAATGTACCACTAACTTCTAAATAACTCTGTGTGTGTGTATATATATATATATATATATATATAAAATATTTAATATTTAATAATCTTGGGGGCCTATGTGCCTCCATCATTGGCGACAAAGTCAAGTTTTTTTTAGAACTTCTGTCTACGTATGATTTGATTTAAACACTTGCAAAACATTATAGTTTAATCTAAACATTAGAGAATTTACGTTTGTTACTGACATGTATTAGGAACTTATGGTGATTCTCACCTTAGTAAATTGGCTATGACAATATCTTGTAACTCCATTCAAACCTAAGAAATTTATAATAGATGTATAAAAATAATTGTCTTGTTGATTTTAAAGTATCAAGAACCAAATTCATTAAGTATTTGAAACCTCAAAGAAAGAATTATTTGATGAGTTTTAAGTTCTATGAAGAATAAGAAAAAGGCACTAACATTTTTCTATAAAAACAAGATGTCTTCAAAAACTAAACAATGAAAAAATGCTTTAAATACAAAACCAAAAAACTAACGTTTCAAGTAGGTATTATTAGGATATGGTCATGGGTCAAACTATGTTAGTTATAGATATTAATTTTAATAGACAAAACTAGACACCTTTTGGCACACATTCATAGCTGAAACTGTGAATATTTCTATAACTTTATGAATAAGGGTTCAATTTAGGATATGTTCGTACCTAAGGTCATGGATTCTTATGAAACTTTATAAAATTAGAAATTGTTTGGGATATGCTTGTACTTATGGCTATATCTTATAATTAAAATTTTTAAAAGTTATAGGGGTGGTATATGATAGTGTTAGAGGTTGCATTCATATCTAAGTCTTCAACCTTAGTTTGAATTAAGCTAATTCATGCTCATCCTTCACGTACCTACCTCTCTCACAGTACCATTAAAATCTTTTATTTCTTATTCGTATAAATCGGTCTAGTTGAAAGAATTAAAGGTAACATAAATCTTACCACCTAAATAGATAAAAAAAGATAAATAATTAAAGTTGATTGAGGGACAAGAGAGTTAATTGAAAGTATTTAAAGAGCTTCATAATATTTTAGTGGATTGAGTGTTAACTCCACTTAGGAGTAGGAAATCATCCATAAAATATAGGTTGAATATACTTATGTTGATATATAAAGCTGCCTTTTTGTCTTATTTTGTAACCTTTGAGCTTAGTGAGAGCCTTAATGAACAAGGTAAAGTTATAGGGGGATTAGGGATCTCCTTATTTCAATCCTTGGCTCCCTTAATTTTTTTTACAGTTAGCTCACCATTAATAATGATAATATAAGAGATAATAGTCATGTATTGCTTTATCCATTTAATGAAATTAGAGGGAAACCAAATACCTCAAAACTATTAAAGAGGAAATCCCAACTAATGGAGTAAAATGCTTCATGGCATAACTTTTAGTTTTTTATTTTATTTTATGGTAGCTCTTGAATAACTCTTGGGCTATAAGAATATTGTCTTTTATACACCTGCTTTAGACAAATGCTCATTGACATAAATTGATAATGGATTCTAAGGTTGGTTCTAGTCTTGAGGTAAGCATTTTTTGAAGATGATCTTATAAATGATGTTACAATACAAGATTAGTCTAAAATGCTAAAACTTTCAGGAATGAGGCAAATATATGTTTTTTTAAACATATATCAGCATCTTGACACTATTGAAGAATTCCACAATTGAGTTGGAAACATGATCTCGTATAAGATTCTATGTTTTCTGATAAATAAGGTATTTAAGCTATCTAGATTGGGAGCTTTCCTTGGGTTTTGCTGAAGAGTGCCCCTTTAATGTCTAATAGATATGTTGAAAGTGTTGCTAAGGAACTTTGCTTGCTAACTTGTGCTTGAGTACGGAATGAATGCTTTTAAGAAATGTGTAGGAGAATTTTTTTTGTTAGAAGTAGCTAAGGTTCTTTTGAAGCTGTTGAACGTGAATTTCTTGAGCTCTTCTTACTTCTATGTGACATTTCCATTTGAATTAGATAGTAAGAAGATTTTATTGTGGTACCTTTTAAGCCATGATGGTATTATGGAAGTTTGTGGTGTTCCTATCTCCTTCCTCAAGCCATTGGATTCTTATTCTTTTTCAGTGGTAAATTATGAGCCTGTAAATCTTAGATTTGTTTAGATAATTCTTATTTCTCTTTGAGTTACAATGAGTCATCTCTTAGATTTAGGTATAACTCTCCCTGAACTTTGTTAAGAATTTATCTTAAATTATGAATGGCAATGCTTGTGTTATTTTATTATTTCTTATTTAGGTCTTCGAATTCTTCTTTCATAATTTACAATCTTCTCATAGACTCGTAAGCTTCGTGACCTTCAAATTTGGATGCCAATCCTCTCATCATTGCTTCTTCAAAGCTTTATACATTGGTTAAGTAATTAATGAATTGAAAGGGGTTGCTAGGCTTATCTCTTATTAGGTTTTGAATTTCAATCGGGGAATGATATGACTTGAGGTTATTGAAATAGTTAGTTATACTAAGGAGGAACTTAGACATCAAAAAATAATTGATCATAGCTTTGTCAATTTTTTTTTCTAATTGACTACTTTCTACTATGTCTATTTTTTTAAGTGAAATGATTCTCCTCACATCTTAGATTTATAACTCCACTTTAGCTTATGCAGTTTCTAAAATTAATGCTAAAGTGTCTTAAGATCAATTTGTCTCCTTATTAATCTTGAGAGAATATATGTTGTTAAAACTTCTTAAAATCATTCAAGAGGACTTTAAGTTAGAGTGAATATCCCTTGGTTGGGTCGGCTGTGCTAGGCTCAGGCCCATCTCCACACATCCACGGCCTATCAGGCGTTAGTCTCCCATGCAAACATAAAGATCTACGTAAAGACCTAAACCTAGCGTCTATTCCATATATAAGGTACTATTATGCCATGATACAGGTACGAGATAACAACCCTAGTTTTCCCTGTTCTCTGCGACCAATTCCCTCTCAAAAAAGACTAACTTGAGCGTCGGAGGGGCCTTCCGAGAATCAACCCCCGGCGTGCCTTGTTCATTTTGCAGGTATTATTTGGCCGAAGTCAAGCAGAATCATGGATCCAAGCAATGACGTTCAGCCCCAGCAGAATCCGACTGAACCAGTTGGCGCCTACCGTGGGGCTTGACATCAGGGCATTACGTCCAGAAACACACAGGTCAGTCAGGTGGCAGCAGCCAATCCTGATATAGCCGCCGTCACGGCTTTTGCGATGCAACGGATGGGTTTGCAGTTACCCGTCGCTCACCCGCCACTGCATCATGATTCCTGCACTCAATCCTCGCATCCGACTGATCAACCACAAGTTCACAACCAAAATCAAGAAGAACAAAGCATAGCCTTGGAAGACGACGCCGAGGTCAATTTGCACCTCAATTCCCAACGTCCCCTGGACGCAAATCCTCCTGCACCACCGCCAACCTCCCTCACCCAGAAACAGATAG
>JAOTAX010000005.1:14085135-14108458 GCA_025629825.1 Erythroxylum guanchezii | reverse complement strand
CCAATGCATACATTCCATGCAACATCACATCTTGTAACAATCATATCTTTCCATTCCGATATCCAAAAATTACAAACTTTATATCGTTGGAAAGCTAAGAAGATAAGCTACAAATTCCAAGAAGACAACTTTGACCAGTTCTACTTAGATTATTCCAGATTTTCCCTTGAATCAGAACACAATTTTCCTTTATGAAAAACTTGAAATTTGTCCCTGCTTCACTTCCTCTATTACAACATTGTTCATAACACTTCAACTACCATTTGGAATTCATCAAACACTCAACCTCAACTCATCTGACTCTTCATATTCAACAAAATCTCATGATTCATAACATTCCTATCTTTCTTTTCCATAGTGCCTCACTTATATATATAACAATAGTTTATGCTCAAGATTCATCATCTCAAGTTGGTAACTTCAAACATACCTAATTTTAACTCAACATCATCTATACACAATTCATATTTCAAAACCTTGCACAAATCTTATTTTATTAAGATCATAAATAAGAGTTTTACAAAGCTTTAATAGCATTTCCAAGCCACATTACATAAGCAATATCAAAATCCAATATACAAAGCATGCAAAACCCAATAACTCTCGAAATACATCTGAAGCCTTGTTTTACATCGATTATTCCAAAACAAAACAAAACATGCAAATCCGGAGTAATGCTTTGACTCTCACTCTGTTTCTTGCTCATCACTTGGAGATGGGACAGAAATGGGGGTGGGCTCGAAAGCTCGTGGGTAACAAGATTATATTTGATAACAAGCAAAAACCATTGAAATATTTATTTCGATTGTAAAATTTCACATTGTAAAAATCCATGTAACAATTATTTCTCAAATTCACAACTTATCAAGAAATTCATAAACATCATGAATTATGCATTCATCAAACTTGTCACAATCATAAACATATAAGCACATCAGAAATGGTTTGAGTGGATCCGTAACAGAACATACTACACATTTCCCATAGGGTTCTTGTGTAGTCGTGAACAGAACGTACTATCGAAATCCCATAAAATAGTCTTGCGTAGCCGTGAACTTATGGGAGTCCGTGAAGGAGCTCCATGCCACTAGCATGCAGGCAGGAGAAGCCTTTAGACAAGTGCACTTGACATATAGAACGGACCAAACCAAACCCACATAACATGTAATTCATGACTTGAAAACAGATTGCCCAAATGGCAACATTTCGGAAACTTGTTTTTCATGAACATGCAATTTTTCGAAAACCCTTTTCATTTAGCAAATTCCAATTCATCAATAACATTCACATACTAAGCACATAGTAAATTCTCAAATCATTCAAAAGTAATGATGCAATATTTAAGAAGCCATTGAAATCATTTTTATTCTCTTGATTCAAAAGAAAACATTTATGGCTCATTACTCAAATTATAAACATGGAACCCACCTTATTTCCTTGCTTAAAAACCTTGCTCAAAAAGCCTCTACTCTTGCTTCTCTTGCCTCTCTCTTGATTTCCTTAATCAAAGGAAAAATTCCCATTCAATAGGCATTCCAAATTAGACAACCCACAAGACACATTCACTAAAATTGATCTTAGAATACTAAAACCCAAACATTTCTTAAGCTTTATAGACCAAAATCTTTCTAAAAATCCAACAAGTCAAACTTACTCTTACCTTGATTCTTCACCAAATGAAGAACTTCTTGGCTTGAATGAGATCTCTAATCCTCCTCTTCCTTTTTCCTTCTTGAACAAATTTCAAAATCCCTCTTTAAGACCAAGAAAAATCAAAACCTAGCATGGCTTCTTTCTTTTCTTCTCTTCTCCATCGAACTCTCTCCTTCTTCTCTCTTCTCTCATTTTTTCTCCCTCAATTTCGTGCTTCCCTCTTCCTTAAAAGCAAACCCACACTTCTTATTACAAGTTTGCCATTAATGATTGTGCAAAGACCGTTATACCCTTGCTTATATGCCTTAAATCTTAAAAGCTTAAGTGATCTTCCCAAAAAGCCCTCATGCATATATACTCTTGCTACTTAATTCAACTAAACCATATTTTAAAATCCTACCAACAGTAACATAATAATTAACTCCAAATTAAAATAATTAATCTAGCAAGACCTCAAAATGAGTTAAATCATGCTTAACTCATTCAAAAAAATCAAGACCCTTTTCTAATCATGTAATTGAAGGAAATTGATAGCACTTCCTTCTAGAAAAATGTTCCTTATTGTCTTAATTTTCTAATAACATCAAAACCATTCAATTTGATTCAATAGTGTAAAAGTTATAACCCAAACATTTTCAAACTGTTCTTATATTGAAATATTATTTTGTGCTCAACTTCCATCCGAAAATTTATATTCTTAGAGAATAAATTAAAACTTAATTTCATTGGACAATTTGTACCCTTATCTCTCTAGTTTACTTCAAATCAAAAATCATCTCATTTGGATAACTAGAACAAAAGTTATGGCTAAAACACTGAAGTATACTCAATGAACATGTTCCAATTACATTTTCCAGCTTTTAACTTCCAACATTTCACATGTAACCCATCTTGTACTTAAACCATCTTTTCTATTTCATTTCAAATTCAAGAATTCTCTTTTTCTTTACATATGAATAATCGTCAACAATTTCTCATTTAACAGTTCTAGCTTCCAAGAAAAGTTTGGGGTCCAACATTTCATAAGTTGTTGTAGAGATGAGTTTGAAATAGAAAGATCGTTAAAAATGGTGTAGGAAAAAGTGCAGAAAAAATTGATAGATAAATGGATGTTTCATGTTTTGTTTTCAATGTATATTAACGTGGATCTCTTTGGGTGTTTTGGAGATGAACTAAAATAAGTCTAGAGATGAAGAAATGAAGTAATGTGGTGTCTTGAAATGGGAAGAATTAAGGTGATAGTTAGAAGTGAAATGCATGTGAGATTAGAGTTGAGCATGTGCAGAAAGTTGGTGATAAATGTATATATATATGTAGATGTTTTGTTTTTGGTGTTATGATCAAATATAGAATATGATTTGTTTGTCGTTGAAATTGAACTGAAATGGAAGTAGGAATGAAGAGGAAATAATGAGGACATAAGTTAGAAATGATAGACTAAGCAAAAGAGATGAACTAGGATGAAAATGATGATGAAGTGTGCTGGAATATGTTAAATGAAGTGTTTTCACTGAATAGGCCTTTTTATTTTGGCCATATCTTGATCTGTAGAGATAAAATTGGGATGATTTTAATTTTATATTAGACTACAAACATATGGCTATATTTTTCATGAAGCAATAGAATTTGAATTTTGTCTCTAAGAGTTTCAAAATTTGGCTTGAAGTTGAGTATTATGTGTTGCATAGTGTGAGAACAGTCTGTAATAATTTGGGTATAACTTGCAGAATACTGAACCAAAATTCATGAAATTGATGTAGTTAGAAACTTAAGACATATAGGAATTTTTTTAAGAAGAATGTATTGCCTAAATACCTCATTTTCTAAATCAAAATGGCCATGCAAAATTGACCCGAAAATCTGTCTTGAGAAAAAATTGGAAAAGCCATCAATGTGAGTTATTCTTCTTTTGTGTTATGTTTGAAACAACAAATGGTAAGATACTTTCCTATGATGCATTCATACTTGAATGGGACTTGAAATGAACCTATTTTGAGGTTGATTAAGTTGATAGAGTGTTGGATATGTATAGGTTGTAATTGAGGATATAACTTAGTGAAGGGATTCTTGATATCAAGTGTATAAAATCTGAAAATTTATGAGTGTTATAAGAATAAAAGTGTTCTTAGAAATGCTAATATGATTGTAAGGAGATGAGTAATGTGTATCAAGTAAGAATGAATGAGAGTTTGGATATTATGTGATCATATAATGTTAGAATAACATTGGTGAATGATTGATTGATGATGTTATAATAATCAAGTGTATTGAGCTATGAACCTTAGTGCATGATTGAGTGATGAACTTAGAATAATTTTGTATCATGGAGGTGTAAACCTAAGTTTAAATTAGACATATATGAGTTTTGAAGTATGAATGATCATAAGATGTGAATAAAGCAAAGTCAAATTGAGCATGCATTATATACATAACACATATACATATGTGTATGATTGATCAAATTAGTAATGTGTGTACAATACGTGTATATTGCTTAAATGTAGATACCCAAGATTGAACATCATCATCCAAATGTTTCCAGATCATGAAAGCAATGGCTAAATCTAAAGTGCACAATGAGTTAACCTAGATATGTAAACTCAATTATATGTGAGTTTTTGGTTGAGTTATATGTGTAGTGAATAACCTAGATGTTCTCATTAAGATTATCTATCTTTTCTTAAATGTCAATTATTGAATTATTATTGATGTGAAAGTGTTAATTTTAGACTTTGATAGTCTGAGGTGTTTGATGCATGAGAATCACATTGGAAGTGCTCATTGTAT
This sequence comes from Erythroxylum guanchezii, assembly GCA_025629825.1. NCBI lineage: Eukaryota > Viridiplantae > Streptophyta > Magnoliopsida > Malpighiales > Erythroxylaceae > Erythroxylum > Erythroxylum guanchezii. Next base: position 14,104,018 of record JAOTAX010000005.1, on the reverse strand, counting down.
ATGAATCTGACAGAAATAAGTGTACTCAATATAATTGTTTAATGCCAGACTTAGGTCCGATGGAAATGTGAAAGTGAATGTGAAAATGAATAAATGTGACCAATTGAATATATGAGATTTGATGCATTTAATACATGCTATGCATGATTAGATAAAGGCAGTTGTAACTAGAATAGGCAGTGAAAAAGAGCTTAAAGCTTAGAATGTGGTAAGAGTCTCAGACTTACTATGTAAAATAAGCCCAGTATCCATAATGGATATGGGACAGCTATCAATAAGCTCGGTATCTCCAATGGATATGAGACAGTTAAAAAGGCGCTCGGTTACAACAAAGTAACAATGAAAGTGAGTCACATGTGCATATGTAAATTGATATGTGTTCTATAAATGTTTGAAATGAAATAATTGAGCTGTTCCGATTATGAAAATGTGAAATGATATACATAATATGATTGACTGAAATGAGTTAATTGTACTGCTTTGAACTGGAAATGTGTAATAATGGATACAATGGTATTTGTTCAATATATGATATGACAAATCTGTAAATTGAATGTGAATTATTAATTGTTCTGTAATTGATATGAGTGAGCACATTGATGATGGTTCGCTCACTGAGTTCGCAAAACTCACCAAAATTGCGTTGTTGTCTTTCAGGTTCATAAATGAACTAGCTAATCTAGTTGAAGTAGCCACTACATTGGGACACGAGCTACTGGTTGGGATTAGCTTGCACCTGCATATGTCTTCAATGATTGTAGTATTTGAATTGTATTTCGCAGCTACTATACAATGTACTTGTAAATTCTGTAATGTAATGACATTCATGACTGGATATGTTTTGTTGATGAAATGGTATTAAATTGATTATTGATGTACTTATGATGTGTTTACACTTGAAATGTGCTAAAATGATTACTGGTTTGCTTGAGATGTGTTGTTGATTGAGAGAACACAACAACAATTTTATAATGAGTTGATGTGATTGTCCTAACATGCCGCTTTCCTAGGACATATGCTCGAATGTCCTAGGGATGTACAGATACGTGCTTGGTGGAAGTGGGATGTTACAACTTAGGTATATCTCTGGATGAAACTATCGAGACTATTACTACTACCAATCTTCAATTTCAATAGAGTATGCTGCAGCAACGTCAAGAGAGTGTATGGCAGTTCTAGGAGGATATGATGCAAATTTAGCAGACTCCAGAACTTGGCAACCTAAATGGTTGAGATGGCAGTGAGGATCGAACGCCTAGGATCATAAATCGAAGAGGAGCAGCCATATCAACCCGAGGTGTACCCAATGAGAGTTATTGCAGAAATACTCAAGGAATTGCTTGTCTGGAAGAAGCAGAGAAAGATTTGGAAGTAAAAACGAATATATCTTTTAGCTCAGAGGTAAATACTGAGTTCCATTTTGTTGTTGAGAATGACTCTTTACTTTTACCTAGTAGGTTAGAGAAGTTGAATGAGGAAGAAAAAGGTGAAGAGCCATTTGAAATATTTCCCCAGTGCATGGATTCAGTAGAGATTGAAAGTCTAAGGATAGGGAAGATGTTGAATGGGAATGATTATCAACTAAGGCCCTATCCAGAAGAACCTCATGTGGTGGAATCGCATGTGACACTCGAAGATCATAACTTTGTCACATGAGGAGAATAAGGAGTCGAGACAATGAATCTAAACAAAGGTGCTTCTTGGGAGGCAACCCAAGGGAAGTAAATTTCTTTTCCTTTATTTTTTCGCACTAGTTAGATATGCATGTGTGTTTTTATGTTGGTTTATTTCTTGCTTGTTTTAAGTTTTCAATCAAAATGAGAGAAAGAATAAAACAAACAAACAAACATTTTCTCGTTTTCTATTGCTTCTAAGACTAGAGTTATAAGTAGAGGATGAATTGACTATAGAATTTTATGGCAACTTGAGCATGTACTTTTATTTTTGTGATTGGTCGATGTATGTTATCTTTGGAAGAGTAGTGACTAGTGGTAGACAAAGCCAGTGAGATTTTGAGCCTTTATAGACCGACACATCCATACCAGTCTCATTATCTTTTGATAATGTGTGACCTTCATGATATGTACATCTTGATTTTGCTTTGATTTTCTATTCAAGACCACATTCTTATCACATGCATTAACACGAAAATGGTTAGGCATTCTTTGCTTTTCTGAACTACATTAGCCAAATAGCCTACACATTTTATGATTTTTCCTTTGTTAAGCCCCCTTGAGCTTTATTTACCTATTCTTTGTGTATTAACCACATTTCCTGCTTTTAAACTTAACCAAATATCCTACCTACGCCATAAAGCTAGTGGAGCATTTGTGATTGTTGAGTTTATGGATGTACAAAATTCTACGTGTGGGGGTGTACATATATGTGAGGGTTGGTTATAATGTTGGGATGCTATTTTATGCCATATCATTGAAATTCCCATGTTAATGTAGTTTCTTTTAATGTTTATAAGAAAGAAGAAGAGAAAAAGCAAAAGAAAAATAGAAAAGAAAAAGAAAAAGCAAAAAGAAAAAGAAAAGGAAAAGGAAAAGGAAAAAGAAAAAAAGTTTACATAAATGTATTAAGGAGGGATTGAATACGTGTTGAAAAGTTGTTTATGATTAATGCATCCTCCTAAAGTTGTAATGAATGAGTTATTTGAGTATGGTGGATATGAGGTAGATGTTGTCTTGGAAGGTTCGTTCATTATAGTTTCAATGTGGTGTTAACATCAATCTTTATAAGTGATCCCTTTTGATTAGATATGCTTCATGTGGTTTATGTGTAAGAGCTGATTTGAGTTGTGAAATATAAGTGTTGCATTCTTCATAGTTGTCGGTACCCAGTTTTGTATGAATGTTTGCTTGTGCACTTGATATCTCATTGAGTGTTGCTTTTGTTTCACTAGCTTTAATGACTTTCATGCTACTTTACCCAAATACATCTCATCTTACCTTTAACCATATTACAACCTTGAAAAGTCATTTGATTCATGATTTTGCATGTGAATTTTAGTGGTGGAGAAATGAAATGATATGCAAAGTTGTGGAATGACATGATCATGAATGATATTTGAGTGTACCCTTAGATATATTTTAGTTAAACATATTTTCCAAGTCTACCATTAGATTGCTCAGTTTTTAAAGGTATTGAATGTTGATTGATCATGAGCAAAAGCTTGGAATGTTAAGTTCTTGCTATGATTTTTGAAAGTCATTCATCTTTGCTTATGATTATGTATTCTTAGAAAATATGGAAATTGAGTAAATGTTTTTGGGTCTTTGAGCTTAATTTTGATTTTTTGCCCAAAGATAACCAAAAGCTAAGTGTAGGGGAAATTGATATGTGCCTAATTGATTATGAATTTATTCCATAACATTTAGCGATTATTGCTATGAAAATGTTTAAGATACTCACTTTGACTCCTACGTGATTTTAGGCACAATTCGGAAGCAAAGAAGTTAAAGTAAGTCAAAAGCACGATATTTGGGCCATTTGCTGAAGATTAATATTCACTTGATGTCATGGAGCAAGAAGAAGAAAATTAAAAGAAGACAAGAAAAAAAGAAAACACAATCAAGAAAAATCAAAGTTGCTCACGACAAAGAAGTAGAAAATCTGCACATGCCATGCATGTTTTAACGTGAATTTGGAATGAGTAATGGTTGAGCGTGAGTTTGGAACCTGGCCAATGCAAGAAGAAAAACACAGCAGCTAGGATTGCGAATGGCAACATTCAGGTGGCTGTTGGAAGGAAGAACAAAACACTGTAGCAAGTGGATAGCCAAAGGAGCAAAACAACAGCAAGTTGGAAGCAAAATGCGCCAGCAAAGGGACAACTAAGAGATAAAATGATGCAGCAGCATTGGAAGCAAGAAGCAAGCAAAACATAGCGCATGCTAGGGATGCTAAGACAAAATGCAACACATAGAGGCTAGGAAGTAAGGAGCAAGACATTGTCATTGGGCAGAAATTGAAATGCACAATAGCAGAGGTGAGAAGCATGTTGTTTTTAAAGAGAAGGTTCAAGATAAAAAAGAATAACACAGTAGCGAGAGTTAGCTGGTTCTAAGGTTTTCAGTAGACAGATGGTGGTCTTTGATTGGGCTGAAGTTGGGGGCTCCTGATTTTAATGAAGATAAGGTGTAAAGCTCTCAATCAAGAGAAACCCATATAGGACTAGACAATCCAACGCCAATTTGCAGGTGACATTGACATCAAGATTGAACCAAAGAATGGGTCCCTACCGAATTCCCCACTTTATCATTTTTTACATGTTTTCTTTAAATTGCTTTGTTAGTTATTTTATCTTTCTTATTTTTAAAATCCAAAACCCCCATAACCTAAACATCGATTAATTTATTTTCAAAAGTTGACCGAACGCTCTCTGAGGGATCAATTTAGACTCACCACTGCTACAGTAGTAAATCTAGTTTTTATTTTTGAGAGATAAACGGTTCAATAGACCACACGATTAATCAAATCGGTAGTTATACGGAGAGAGATCCTGTGTAAGGACCCAGTTGTTTGTTATAGAGCTTAAGAATTGATTAGGGTTAAGGTCTTTGTAATTAAGAGATTACTTGTTTAGTACTCAACCTAAATTAGGGTTGGTGATTATAACTCGAGAAAGAGTAATCCCCCTTCAATAGTCTATAACCAACACCATAATAACAATTAAATGATTAGATTAACATTGATGATAGGAAAAATCCCCTCTCTCATAATTGACTAATTCTTCTTATGCGATTCGTTCCATTGTGATTTTGAGTGTTGCTCAAATTGATTTTCGTTTTGTGTTATTTTTACAAGTTAATTTTTTGACAGTCACATTCTCATGTTTACTTTTCTGTCTACTTTTTATTTTCATTTTATTAATTTTTAAGCCTTAGATAACTTAGGATTAGATTAGTTCACACTTCCTCGTGGGAATGACCCCTTTTTTTTACTACAATTCACGACCCGTGGACTTGCGGTAGTTGAGGGTTTAAATTATACTAAAACTTAGCACTCAACAGCCGGGGCGTTGTAAAATCCAAATGACATTCTTCTATAGGAAAATTACCAAATGGGCATATGAAGGTTGTTTTCTTCTGATCCTCTAAAGCGATCACAATTTGGTTATAACCTGAATACCCATAAAGAAAACAGTAGTGAGATCGTCCTGTAAGTCGTTCAAGCATTTGATCGATTAGTGGGAGTGGAAAGTGATCCATGTGTGTAGCAACATTTAACTTCCTGTAATTGATGCATACTCACCATCCATTTTGAATTCTTGTAATGACAAACTCATTATTCCCATTTTTCACCATTGTAATCCTAGTCTTCTTCAGTACTACTTGGACTGGACTTACCCATTTACTATCCAAAATTGGATAGATCATACCAATATTAAGAAACTTCAAGATCTTCATCTTTACCACTTCCATCATCGGAGGATTCGATCTTCTTTGTGATTCTCTTGATGGTTTGGATCCTTCTTCCAAAAGAATTTGATGCATGCATGTCGAAGGGCTAATACCCGTAATGTCAGCTATGGTCCACCCTATAGCTATAATGTGGCCTTTAAGCACTCGAATAAGCTTTTCCTCTAGAAGCTTGGTTAGATTCCTTATTATGATTATTGGAAGTGTTTCTCCTTCTCCCAAAAACATATATTTCAAGTGATCTGGTAATTGCTTCAGTTCAATTACGGGTGACTACACAATCGAAGGTGAAGATTTTGTATGAGATATTGATAGTTCAATATTTAGAAATACAATCCTTTTTGGCATCGATTGTAGTGATTGCAATGCTAGCACAATATCTTCATCTCATTTGTAATGAATAAGTTAGAATTTTGCAAAGTGTTTTCCTGTAAACTATTGCAAAGAATGATTTCTAACTCATCTTTACCTTCCATATGAAAAACATTTTGAGACAAGCAATCAATGACATCAATCGATAAAACATAATGAACATCACTAGGGTACCTCATTGCTTCAAAAATATTAAAGCAAACAATTTTACCATCGAACTCTATAGTTAATGTTCCTGCATCCTCGTCAATCTTTGACTTTGATGTCTTTAAAAATGGTCGACCCAGAAGGATTGGTGCAGAATTAGATGAAGTTTCTCCCTCCATATTCAACGCATAAAAATCAGTTGGGAAAACCAGTTCGTTAACCTGCTTTAAAACATCCTCTATAACCCTTCAGGATTAGTGTTAGATCTATTAGCCAATTGAATTATAACACGCATTTCTTTCAAATATCCAAAATTCAACGAAGTGTAAATGAAATATGGCATGACATTAATTGAAACTCCTACATCTAACATTGCCTTTTCAAATCTAGTATCACCTATTTTGCAGGGAATTGTAAATATGCCTGGATCCTTAAACTTTAGGGGAAGCTTTCTTTGAATAACTGTAGACACATTTTCCGTCACACTCACTTTCTTGTCTCCTCTCAATTTCCTTTTAGATGTGCATAATTCCTTGAGAAATTTGGCATATTGAAGAACTTCTTTATGACATCAATTAGAGGTATGTTCACCTTCAAATTCTCCTTATCTTGCTCCTCTTTCTTCGATTTAGCAAATCTGCTAGGAAAAGGAGGCAAAGTATTAGTTGATTTTTTAATCACATGAGATTGAGAATTTACATTAGTTCCCTTTTCAGCTTCTTTTGGAGACACTTCAAGTTCCCTTTCAGATTTTTCATCATCGCTAATAACAGGAATCTTATGTGGTGCCTCTATTTCTTTACCACTTCTTAAGGTGATAGCACTTGTATTCTCTTTCAGGTTTACAATCGTTTGAGAAGGAGGTTTACTCGAACTCTGATTTTCCAATCAGCTCATAATAGTAGCTATATGACTCAATTGACTCTCCAAATTCTGAATACTAGGTCTTTTTTGTTGTTAGAATTGTATGGCATTATTTTGGAGATGAGTGGTATTTTGAGTCAATGTTTTCATCATTTCTTCCAATGAAGGTCCAAAGCTTGATGGTTGACTTTGTCTTTGATATGGCTATTGGTAAGAGCCTGTTGTTGTCTTTACTGTCCATAATTGTTAAATGGGGGATTTTTCCATCCTGAATTCGGTCCATAGGGGTAGCTAAGATCATACTTCCTTTGTGGTTAACCTAGAAAACTTCTAAAAGCATTCACTTGTTCCGTGGAAGTCTCTTCCAAGGTTGGACACATATTAGTGGGATGTCCTACCATTTTGCAAATTTCGCATAGCTTGACTTGTTGAGCATTATTTGTAGCCATTTGTCTCACTAAAGATGTCAACCCAACTATCTGTAACTCTAATATAGTAGTACTAGCTTCACTGACTTTCAATGGTTTGGGTTTCTCTCGATTGTTGAATTGTTGAGAGTTAGTAGCCATGTTGGAAATAAGATTTCTAGCTTCAATGAGCATCTTATCTACCAATTCACCTCTGCTTATTGCATCTATCATCATACTTCTTCCTTGTGGCAGAAGCCCTTCATAGAAGTATTGGATCAAGAGCTGTTCACTGATTTGATGGTAAGGGTAGCTAGCACACTGCCTCTTGAAACGCTCCTAGTACTTATATAATGTCTTCCCATGGTATTGTCGAATTGCACATATTTCCTTCTGAATATTTGTTGTTCGAAAGGCAGGAAAGTATTTCTTCAAAAAAATTCTTTACATCTTATTCCAAGTAGTGATTGATCCAAATGGCAAGGTCTCTGGTAATTGCTTCAGTTTAATTATTGGTGCTTGCAAAACCGAAGGTAAAGATTTCATATGAGATATTGGCAGTTCAATATTTAGAAATACATACCTTTTTGGCATTGGTTGTAGTGATTGCAATGTTAGCACAATTCCTTCCATCTCATCTATAATGAATAAGTTAGAGTTTTGCAAAGTGTTTTCCTGTAAACTCATGCAATGAATGAGTTCTAACTCATCTTTACCTTCCATATCAAAGACTTTTTGAGACAAACAATCAATGACATCAATCGATAAAATAGAATGAACATCACTAGGGTACCTTATAGCTTCAAAAATATTAAAGCGAACTTTTTCACCATCAAATTCAGTATTCAAGATTACTGCATATACATCAATTTTTGTCTTTGATGTTTTCAATAATGGTCAACCCAAAAGAATTGGTGTAGAATTAGACGAATGTTCTCCCTCCATGTTTAGTATATAAAAGTCAGCTGGGAAAACCACTTTGTTAACCTGCACTAAGACATCCTCTATAACCTCTTCAGGATAAGCGTTATATTTATCTACTAGGTGAATTGCAACAAACATTTCTTTCAAAGATCCCAAATTTAATGAAGTGTAAATAAAATATGGCATGAAATTAATTGAAGCTCCTAAATCTAACATTGCTTCTTTAAATCTAGTATCACCTATTTTGTAGGGAATTGTAAACGTATATAGATCCTTACACTTTGGGGGAAGGTTTATTTGAATGACTGCGGACATATTTTCTCCTGCACTTTCCTTTTTCATCTCCTTTCAATTTCCTTTTAGACGTGCATAGTTCCTTGAGAAATTTGGCATATGGTGGAACTTGTTTAATGGAATCAATTAAAGGTATGTTCACGTCTACCTTTTTAAACATTTCCAAAATCTCCTTATCTTGCTCCTCTTTCTTCAATTTAGCAAACTTTCTAGGAAAAGGAGGTAAATTATCGGTAAAGTTTTTAATTACAAGAGATTGAGAATTTAACTTAGTTCCCATGTCAACTTCTTTTGGAGGCACTTCAAGTTAGCCTCTATTTCTTTACCACTTCTCAAGGTTATAGCACTTGCATTCTCTTTCGGGTTTACAATAGTTTGAGAAGGAAGTTTACCAAAACTCTAATTTTCCATTTAGCTCACAATAGTAGTTATATGTCTCAATTGATTATCTAGTTTATGAATGCTAGCTCTTATTTGTTGTTGGAGTTGTTTGGCTTCATTTTGAAGCTGAGTGGTATTTTGAGTCAATGTTTTCATCATGTCTTCCAATGAAGGTGCAAAGCTTGATGGTTGAGCTTGTCTTTGATATGGTTATTGGTAGGAGCCTTGTTTTTGTCTTTGCTACGCATAATTGTTGAATGGAGGATTCTTCCATCTTGAATTGTGTGCATAGGGGTAGCTAGGATTATACTTCCTATGTGGTTGACCCGAAAAACTTCTAAAAGCATTCACTTATTCCGTGAATGTCTTTTGCAAGGTTGGACCCATATTAGTTGGATGTCCTATCATTGTGCAAATTCCTCATACTTTAACTTATTGAGCACCATTTGTAGCAATTTGTCTCACTAAAGATGTCAACGCAGCTATCTGTTGCTCTAATGTGGCAATACTAGCTTCACTGACTTTTAACGGTATGGGGTCCTCTAGAATGTTGAATTGTTGAGAGTTAGGAGCCATGTTGGAAATCAAATTTTTGGCTTCAATAGGTGTCTTATCTACTAGTGCACCTCCATTTCTTGCATCTATCATACTTCTTTCTTATGGCAGAAGTCCTTTATAAAAGTATTGGATCAAGAGTTGTTCGTTGATCTGATGATAAGGGCAGATATCACACAGCCTTTTGAAACGCTCCCAGTACTCATATAATCTCCCCATAGTGCTATTGAATTGCACATATTTCCTTCCAAATATTCTTAGCTCGAGATGTAGGGAAGTACTTCTCCAGGAAAAGTCTTTGCATCTCATTTCAAGTTTGTTCTAGAGGGTAAGTAGTAAAGCCAATCCTTGATGGTGTCTCCCAATGAGAATAAGAATGCTCTCAACTTAATATGCTCTTCTTATACCTCGACTGGCTTCATGCTAGAACAAACTAAGTGGAACTCCGTGAGGTGCTTATGAGAATCTTCACCTTGCATACCACAAAAAGTAGGCAAAAGATGAATTATACCAGATCTAAGCTCAAAAGCAACATCAACAGTAGGAAAATAAATGCACAAAGGTTGATGGTTAAAATCAATAGCAACCAATTGCTTAAGAGTGCGATTATTATTTTTCTCTGCCATGTTAGAATCTATTCTAGAAATGGAATCACTAGAAGAACTAGAAAGCAAACCTAAGGCTATTTGAATTCCTGGTGAAGAATCAATTCTCTTATAAGAAGTTTACGAATCCTCATAACTTTGTGCAACTCTTCTTCTCAATCTGCATTGTTCTTTCAATTTCTGGGTCAAATTTTAATTCGCCAGAGTGAGAAGATCGTGTCATGCACTGTAACTAACCAAACAAGAAAAGAAGTTAATCAAAAATTAAAATAAAACAAAAAATTAAATTAAAAAGGCAATGGATATTAATCCACGACAATGATGCCAAAATTGATGTAGCATGTTGTAACATTACACAAAATAACTAGACTTAAGGTTATAGATAGTGATGAGTCTAGGTTGATCCCACATAGATTAAATCAAATCGCTTACCTAAATTATATGTATATGTAAAACAAGGGGATTTAGGTTTGGCGCAAATTAGAAAACAAAGTAAGATTGAATATATAAAAGCAAATCAAATCAAGTAGTATAAAAATGAGAAAATTGACAATTGATTTGAAATTCGATTCTTTGGTTTAATCTCGGCTTACACACAATTTAGCATACGTCATTACATTATCATCTCACATCTCTCTTTGGATTATTGATCGTAGATTAATAACAAGCTCTACTAATCCCGATTTTTCCTTAGGTCGTAGTTAATTAAGATGAGCTCTCTCTAAGTTTAATCGGACAATTGCATTATGAGTGAGAACAACAGATCAATCTAAGCAATCTCGGATTATTGAACCTAGGTTATGTTATCCCTAATGATTTAATACCATTAGTTGACACAAATGAATTCAAACATGACTATTATGTATCGTATTCAAAGTTCTAGCAATGGGTTTTCATGAAAAACAATACAATACCTAATTCAATAAACACAAGATAACGTAAACAATCCATAAAGAGCAAAGAACATGATACGCAAAGGCGATTTGTTTAATGTACTTCTCAACGTCGATTGCACCTCCGAACCGGCTTTAAGAAATTTAGGCCTCCATCTGCTCCATGAATCTCTAAGAAATAGCCATGAATCGCCTCTGTCGTTCCCAAAACTAAAGGATAATGAATAATATCCAAGGTTGTTTTTTCTGTCGTCATAATATATTATATTTATAGTCAAAACTAGGTTTTTCAGGTGGACAGGTGGCAAAGTCACGGGTGTGACTTGGTGTGTCACACTTGTTAGTGTAAGTCCCATGCAGCGTGACAACACGGCCATGACTTGTCATAGGCGTAAGAAGACTCTCACAGCCATGACTTATTTGTTATGGTCGTGAGATACATCTCATGGTTATGACTTTTCCATTCTTCATTCCTTTTGGCACTTTCTTATCTCCTCTTGCTCTAATCCTTCTCCTTCTTGCTCCATGAAGACAATTGAGTGTGAATCTTAAGAAGATGAGTCAATGAGTTTGGCTCACTATAGCTATTATGCTTCCAAATTGTACCTAACATCAAATATGAATTAAAGTGAGTGTCTTAAGCATTTTAGAATATTAATCACTAACTGTAATGGATTAAATTTATCAACAATTAAGCACGTATTAGAGAGATAAAGAAAGCTTTATTGATTGGGTGTTTGATTCTAGTAAGGTTATTCGGGTTATGATAGAATAGGTGATGAAACTCGGTTATTGTAGTTATATCTGTGTTGGACCTAAGATATAAGATGGAGGGGGTTAATTTTATATACAATGTGTTGTATTGTGATTGGGTTCAAGAGCATATAAATGTTATTAAACAATTCTAGTATGATTTGTTTAATGAGTATCAACTCAGAAAGGACAAAATTTAGGAACAAGATCATAGTAGTTCATGTTGTTCAGCTCTACCTTCAGTTTCATGCTCGAGCTCATCTTCTAAGGGCATTTTGTTACTTTCATTTGTAAAATTCATGAACGATGATGCAGTTAGATAAATATTTGATAGAAGATTGTGTGGCAAAGTAGAAGGTGTGTAGTTCGATGTATTGTTATGGTGGAAGAGTTGTGGGAATAATTTTCTGATCATACCAGTAATTGCATGAGACCCATTGATAACTACATCATCTACTGTTGCTTCAGAGTTTGTTGTTAGCACTGGTGGTCGGGTTATTAGTTCTTATCTTGCCTGACTTCATCCTAGTATTGTGGAAGCCATTATGTTTGCCCAAAGTTGGTTAGATGATGAAGATATTGAAGGTAAACTCTTTTCTTTTTGATATCCAAATTTCTTATATTTTTTATTATCTTACCTTATATATATTTTTAATTCGTATATTAATATAACTAGAGGTACTGATGCGGAGGTGATCAGTCATACACAAACTCGTACTCATCAATCAAGTGAACATTATTTTGATAAAATGTTCGATAATGAAGGTGTACTTAATTATTTATTAATTATTACCTTGTGCTTAATATTCCTTCAATTTTAATATTACAATACTAAATATAATGTTTTTACATAAAGAAGAAGTAATGCAAACTACTGATTATCCTGACTACAACAATTAGCTGCTCTTTGTAGTCTCTACTCTCTCGAGTCTACCCTTTCCACTCTCACAGTGTCAATCTAGAATATTATTTCATGATTTTATCTTGAATTTTTGTAAATTGTATCATTTAAATAATTTGGATAATCATTTTTGTAAATTATGTCATTATGTAATAAATTTTGTTCTTATCATCAATTAATTGAATTGATTTATAAATTCATTTTATCAATATATGCTTGTTTTATATATTCATCATTATAAAATCCCAATTTTATTAATCAATTTAAATTCTTAACTTCAATTAATTGAATTTATCACTTTATATATAAATATATATTTATTTCATATAATCATATTTTCCTTCAGTAATGAATTTAGGTTATCTTATTTATTTTATCAATATATATCCATTTCATCCATTATAAAATTTCAATTTTAATTATTAAATTGAAATTTGTAATTTTAATTAATCGAATTGATTACTTTATATTTTTAAAAAATTCAAAAAATAAAAAACATTAAAAAAAATCAAGCCAGCCTAAGCCTAATCGGTCTTCGAGCCTAGTAAACGTGATCATGCGAGTTTCAGGCCTATGTCCTAAGGCTTAGGCCCCAATCATTCTGGTTGGGCCGAGCTTGGGTCAGGTAGGCCCAAACCCAACCCAGCTCAGTGCCATCCTTATGAACTACAAGTATAAGAGCATAATTCATATAAAAAATAATTGCAATGAACAAGGAAATTAGTTGTGACGAGTATTCCATAATGTCATGATCAATGCAAACAAGTCTACGGCTTTCCCTCTCAAGTAATTCTTACTTGTATTTTACTAATATTTTGACTTAAAAAAAGCAGCTATATTATGAGAAAATTATCACCCTTATTGTACTAGATGCCATGAAATTTGAGTGATTACAACATCAAAATCAACGGGTATAATTAACTTTGGTTTTGCCTATGAACAAGCACCAAAGACACGGATCCTCTGCACAATTGGAACACGGCAGCTTGGGCAGCTAGCTTTACCCTTCTTCCCATAATTATCACTACAATTGGCACAAAGAACTTGGTGAGCACATGGAAGGAAAACAACAGAGACTTCCTCCTTTGCACATATTATGCATTCCCTATTACTGTTGGCTCCCTGATCAGATGAAGCCTCCAGTTTGTCCAATTCATTAAGCAGCTTGGCAATTGTCTCTCCATGTGGCATTGTCCTCTCTGGCATTCCTAAGGACTCATGATTCAATTCACTCAACTCTTCAGATGATTTAAGACGCAAAAGCTCCTGCTCAAGTCTTTGGACATCATCCTTATAGCGCTGGGAATCTATCTCTATTTTTAGACGCAAGGCCTCCAGTTTCCTTTTATTACAAGCCTCAGCTGCCTCCTTGGAAAATCTTTCTTCCTCCACTCGGGTCAGAGCTTGCTCTCTCGCCTTTACTTCCTCCCTCCAGTTCACCTGCAATAAGACTGCAATTAATAAATGGGTAAAGCGACAGAACCAGCGGCTATTATCAGACTTTGGATAGAAATCTGCCAAGCAATTGAAGAAATTACAGCAGCATTCACAATAAATGAATTGTGATTAACAGCAAGCAAGCATATGAAAATCCAACTTGATACTGAATCCGGTTTAAGCACAATTCATCTTTGCACAATAATTACCTACAGGCCTGCATTCACTTTACCATCCAAGTCTTTACACCGGAGAAGCAGAGAAAACTCTAATGCTCCTTTCAGACCTAAAAGAATAAGTCACCAGAGCATCAAGACTAGTCCAACGATCTGCTATAAGCCCGAAATCCCAAAGCTTACGGACCAAGAAATCCATGATGCAATGAAAATTGAGAATACGATAGCCAACTCTTTTGATTTATATTTTATTTTTTTTGTTAATTATTTCTATTTTATTTTATAATGATGAATACCATGAAGAACTCGACCTCAAAAACCAATCACCTCAGAGAAAATTCCCCACTCAACTTAACACCTTGGACAATTTGCAATAATCAATAAGGTTGCTGGTTGAAATAGTCTGAAAATATATGCTTGTTTTATTTTTGATGATCTATTATATAGCACTTGTTTTGTTGACTCAATGCAGACAGATGCAACAAATATAATGAAAGATATGCAAATTAACTCATAAGTAACTTGGCCAAAGAAAACTTGCAGATAGGCTCCAAAATAGATGTGGCCCCAAAAGAAACATACTTACTATTAAGCAGTATCATGCCCATAAAATGCAGATCTGCTCATACACAATTTTAAGCCCCTTACAAGATGCAGATTTGCTCGTAAGTAGTTTCGTGACCACAAAGAGGCGTATACTCACTCTTAAGAAGTTTTGACACCTAAAAGACAGCTTTGCTCACACACAATCTCACAACCCAAAAGATATAGATTAGCTAATATGTAGTCTCAAGGTATGAAATATGCAGATTCACTCATATGCAATCATGCAGCTATAAAGATACAAACCTGTTCACACGCAGTTTTGTGCCCTTATAATACCTTGTAAGTAGTCTCATGCTCCAAATGCTGTAGACTCGTTAATACGGAATATTGCGTTACAAAAGATGGAAATTCGATCATATGCAATCTAGCAGTCCTATAATAGGTAGACTTTCTATTAAACAATCTCGCACCCATGAAAATGCAGACATGCAAACTAATAGTCCCTAACTCGACATGATGCAGAGTTGCAGGCATATTGCTTCGCGCACATATGTACCCAAAAGAATACATATTCATAGACTTTGTCGCTCGCTTGACAACACCAAAGCATGCAATCTCATGCTTAAAAAGACAAAGAGCCACAAAATATTGTTTTGCGCTAGAAAAGTCACACTCAAAATGTTGGGAGTTGCAAACTTGCAATCTCAAACTCAACATAGATGTAGTCACAAACATGCAATCTCAAGCTTGACAAAATGTAGAGCTGTAAACATGTGATCTTGTGCTCGAAAAGACACAAAGTCACAGATATATGATCCTGCACTTGTCAAGATACATAGCTGTAAACATGTGATCTCACGCTTGATAGATATGAAGGCTTACTTCATATTTGGAATTAAGACGTACATATGCAAGCTTGTTATCTCGCACTACAATACGCAAACATGGGGTCTTGTGCTCAAAAGGATGCAGAGTCACAAACTTTACGTCTCTCACTCGACAAGATGCAAAACTGTAGATATGCAATGTACGGGCCAAAAGCAATCCTGAAGTACTTTGGTCTTAAAGAAACTTCCCAATCTTACTTAAGACCAGTAAGTGAAAATGATACTTCTCACAAAAATGACTCACCCCTCTTCAAGTAGGTAGCTCAACCAATCCTTACAAGAAGATAGAGGAACTCATGCCTCATAGTGCAACCTTCTGAGTAAAGAAGATTGATTCATGTGTAGGGCATATATCATCTTGCCTCTCCTATATAAAAGGAGTTCACGCTTGAAAAAAAGTAAGTGATCATCTTTGCATAAAAATTACCCACAGGTTTGCACTAACTTTATCATACCTAAATGAATAAGCCATTAGAGGATCGAGGAAATTTAACCCAAAGATCTGCTATACGTCTGAAAGCCCAAAGCTTAGGGATGAAGAAGCTTGAGAAACAAGGAACATCAATATATAAGCCAAGGAAAAAAAAAAAAAAAACCAACACACCTTAGCATCTTCTTGAGCTTGTTGAACCATTTCCAAGCATGTTTGCAACTCCTTGATCTTTTCTTTCTCATCCGCAATCTCACCCCGCAATTTAGTTTTCTGTTTCTCCCAAGCCACAAGCTTCTTCAGGCACTTTTTCTCCCTCCTTGCAACCTCCAAGCAGGTCATCACTGATTCAGATGCACTTAACTTAGAAGCCTCCATCTCAGCTCTAATTTCAGCATTCTCAGTCTCTAGTCGTCTCACAGCAGCATTTGCTCGGTCCACTTGGGCACTAGCCTTTCTCAAAGCATTCTCCATCTCTGTCAACCGCTTCATTGTTGAATTATCAAGAGTTGGCTTTCCCTTTCTCAATTGCTGAATCTCCTCCCGCTCCATTCTCAAGATTTTAAGTTCTGTTAAATCATTACCAAGTCTTTTAGCTGCTTGAAAAGCCTTCTCATGTGCCCATTCTTTACGGTCCTTTAGTTGTCTTTCCAAATCTTTAACCTGATATACCAAGTTCATTATCATTTCGTCTTTCTGATCTTCTCCAGCAACTTCCAAATTCTCTTCCAGATTCAGGTCATGAAATTTACTCAAGACTGAACTAACCCCATCTTGGTTCTTCAAATTCTGAGAGTCCTCACACTTATCGACTGGAATTCCACCACCATTCACCAATGAAGCTGCACTCCCTGATAAACCACTCACAAAATCCAGCGGCGGTGCCTGAGACTGTATCTGTATCTGTGTTGAATTAGCTCTAAACCCAGCAGCAAACTTTGCAACATTCCTCTTCAATAAAGACTTTACTGAAGGTGAAAGATTGAACCTCTTAGGACACTCAAAATCCTTTGGTAGAGGTAGATCCGCACCGTAAGATAAAAACCCATTAACAGCAAACTCAGATACACTGCCATTTCCAAAACCCCACCCTCCATGAAATCTACAGAGAGCCGGTGCAACGACACCAACACCATTATCAACCACACCAACACCATTATCAACCACATTACCACAAACATTATCTACATTGTTCTGTGCAGCAGAATACCCAATCCCAGGGGCATTAGGCATAGGAATCTCGATTGTGGTGGCTTTATTCACATGAAGATCACTCATTAACAAGCACCACATAGCATCGCCTTTACTCAAATGTGGCTTAACTTGTTGCAACAAACAAATCATACTTGCAAGGGAATACTCTTCCAATTGCCGAAGATTACTAAAAGTAAGCTCAGTTTCGTCCGAATATCCATTACTATTCCCAGAATTATTATTCAGATAAGCGAGCGAGTTATGCAATATATTAGTCAGCACATCCATGCCACCATAGCAATGCCCATTCCGCAGAATTGCTTGTAATGCAGTATCCTCATCATAACCCAAAGAAACAAGCTTATCAATGGCCTCTTTATATAAAAATTCAAGATTTTTCAACAATATCTCCTCTAATTGTTCCTCAGTACAATAACCCCACCCGCTCTCATCAATATTACCACTCGAGTTGTAATGGTTGGGGTCGTGCAAACCCGTGTTATAAGCAAAAGTTTTGAGACTCGATTGGAGAACGGACTTCGATATGGATGATGCATAGCAACAGGGCTCAAATTCGGGTCTCGCCGATCGGACCCTTCGATTTGCACGAACATGCTTGTCCCTTGCAGTACAACCCATCTATACCCGCAATTAATCAAATGAAGTTTTTAGATACAAGATTAAAGAAGAGCAGATATACGGATACATGGTAAACTTAAAAACATGACCTTATTGAACCAATGATCACAAGATTGAATCGAAGCAGAGCCTTACAGGGACCGATGCTGATTGTGATGATGTGAGATTGAGAAAGAAAAAGTGGAAAACAGATGAAAGAATTGTAACCGTAGGTGTTGGCAAAAGGAGCACGCGCAGCTTATATTTTAGCTTAAGCTTTTAGGTAAAGGTATCGAGTTTCCAATAACTCCAAAGTATTACCCAATAATACCTACTTCCGGTATTTCTTAATCCAATAGTAACTAAAATTTATGAATTTCTTAAATCTAGGCCATTTACAATTCACAAGTTTGATCAAATTGATGCTTTCATCAATAAAGAAGACTAAGCAGCTGAAAAACGTAAAGATTAAGTACAAAGAAAAGGGAAAATAACCTGCATGTTACTTTTTTTGAAGCATCGACCTTGAGTAATGTCTCCATTGAGCATTGCATCCTCAAGAGTAAGTAGAAATTGCTTGTCTAGTGAAAATAAGGACTTATGTCTCTTATTAAAATAAGGACTTCTGTCCCCTCACACAAACTTAAATTCCTATTAGCTTCCTTCTTCTAGGCTCAGAAAGATAAACCCCTTCTTCCACTCGTGAGTACCTCTTTGTGCATTTAGGCACTTTCCCTCTTGCTTGCTTGTAAGCTTGAATTGAAGTATATAACTTAGTGCTTGTTTGGTTCAGCTTTTGGAGATTCCAAAAGTACTTTTTTCTACCGCAAAAGCTATTTTCAGGAAAAAATAGGTGTTTTGCTGTAAACTTCAAAAAGCACTTTTTAAGTAGAAATAGCTTTTGAAAAAGCTACTAAAATATAGCTTTTTCAAAAGCTAAAATTTGGAGCTTTTTAGAAAAGCCCAAATTTCAACTTTTTCAGGAAGTTTTTTTTCTATATTATAGAAATAAAATATTTTTAAATATAAATCAAATAGAATAGAATAATATTTAATATAATAAATTTTATTAA
>JAOTAX010000005.1:14051198-14068447 GCA_025629825.1 Erythroxylum guanchezii | reverse complement strand
TTTCAAATTCAAGAATTTTCCTTTTCTCTACACATGAATAATAGCCAACAATTTTTCATTTAATAGAAAGGTTCGGGGTCCAACATCTGAAAACCAGAAATGACGCAAAACAAGTTACAAAACATGGTGATTCCGCCTCCTTTTCCGAGTCGATTTGCCAAGGAAAAGAAGGAAGAGAAAGCAGAGTCAGAAGAGGAAGAGGTTATAGTTCGAGAAAAGATGGAGGATGTGCAATCTCCTAAGGTAAGCGATGCAGTTCATGTTATCACTAACCGAAATTCATCTCCTTTTCTTAGTTGTTTACAGGTAAAAGAATAAGAAGAACAAGAAGAGAAGCAAGAAGAAGAAAAGTCACTAATCATATATGAGTTGAACGAGCTGTGGGCAAACGAGCTGAAGATTATAGGTGACAAGCAGGATGTTGAGTCTCCACAACCATTGGCGTTACTTTTACAAAGACCATCCTAGTTCTAGAAGGGTGATGCTTGAAAAGACGAGTGGACATTAGAGTATGATGGTGAAATGATGAAGTTTCAGTCCTCAGAAGCCTCGAGGCATCATACTGATAAAGTGCCTATTTCGAGGGAAGTTGCTCCAGGTTTCTCACGGAGTTTGAGCATGCTACCTATTGGGCTCAAGCATCCATTTGATAATGGATGATGTACATATGCCAAGGGTCAAGCTTATGACCTTAAATAAGCACTTGATGGGAGGCACCCTATCTGTATCCCTTTCTCTTGTGTTTTTTTCTCTTTTATGCATATCTTTTGAGTGTTTGCTTTGAGTGTTTTACTTATTTTCTTTGGTTTGTTTTGTTTATAGGCATTTGAAAAAGAAACTACAATCATTTATTTCAAAACAACATATGACGTCTTCAATCTAGGGGAGTACTTCTATTCTCATCCCACTTTTGTGCTTTTATTGATTGAGGACAATGCCCATTTTAAGTGTGGGGTTGGGGCAAGTGTGAAAATTTTGCACACTTGGATTGTTGTGAGTTTGATGGTTATGATGAGAATGTAGTAACTTGAATGATTTTGGTCTTTAGTTAATAGTTAATTGTGGTACAGGAATGATGTTGATGCTTTTGATTTGAGGAATTTTGATTGACTCTTGAAATGATGCTAACTTCAATTTTTTTTTTCCGGTTGTGTGCCTTGCATATGTTTGGTGACTCTTGTGTATGATGTTTGGTATTTCAGTGCATTTTATGTAGCTTGTCATATGAATGTGGAATAGGATGCTTAGAATGCAGTGTCGAAAAAAAAGAAAAAAAACAAAAAGAAGAATAGATAACTATCTTTGTTTTTGCGTTGTTGATCAAAAGTGTCTTTTTCTTGTGTTATTAAATAAGAAGCATCGTTATTCTTTTATTTTTGAGATATTTTTGTTCTACTGGTATTGTTTCTTTTCATTTGTATTTGTGTCGTACTGAGCATCCTTGACTTGTTTATGTGATAGCAAATGCAAAATGGCTTAAATGCTAGAAATTATGCATCTTGAGTGACTATTTTACTGACGATGTGCTTGCATGTGAGTAACTTGTTTTTGATCATGACATAGTTGAAATGAGTGAAATGGATTGAAAGCATTTATAGATTTCTACGTGTTTGACTAACTATTAACTCTTAATCGAAATTGTTTGAGTGAAGCGTTTGATTTATTGCTTAAGGATAAACAATGGTTCAGGTGTGTGGGAATTAGTTATAAGAAGTCGAGTTTCAACAGTTGCATAAAGTAGTCACCAACCTTCCTAAAATAATTTGGATGACTGCCTCAGTCGCCTCGAACACCGAATGCACCAATTGGAGCTCAACTTGATGGCTTATTGGGAGTTTCAAGGATTCCAACCTCCGCACCCACCAATACCATGATTTCGGCATTCACAAATAGAGAAGCATTCTTTCCTCTTTCTTTTATATTTTTGCTTATTTAATTTTCTGTTTAACATTGAGAACAATGTTAATCTAGCTGTGGGGGAAGGAATTGGAGTATTTGTGTGTGATTCTTTAAGGTTTTTACATGTTGTTTATGTATGTTAAGTCATTAAGCTTTATCATATTAGTTTGGATGAGATTGAGTATATGCATGAAATTAAATTGGGCTATGTGAGTCTTAAGTGAATCACCCGGATTGATTGCAATAACCGATCTTGTAAACTTAGTTAAAAATTTTGACATTTGAGTGATGAGATAATTTGTGGAATTAAGGTGAATTCTTAAGTTAAAACTGTGAGCGAAATTTGAGCCTAAATGACATCATCTTTATGTCATTTTATTTTTTTGAATTGTGTGATACTCATCTATTCATGTTGCCTTCAGAACTTGCACTAAACCGGTTTGAATTTATTTGATTACATGGGATATAGATATGATTAAGGTCTTCCTTGTTTTTAAACCCTTTAGCTTAAAAATAAGCCATCTAGTTATTTTCCTTTTGCAAACATTTTTTAGCCTTTAACCTTGTTTTTCAATCAATCACCTTACATTAAAACCCAAAAACCTCATTAACCTTACCCTATCACAAGTTGAATGAAGCATTGAGTAATTTGGGACTTTTGTTCTGTATTGTGTTCTGAGATATTTTTATAGGTATTTCTACTCATGTGTTTATTATTTTCTCTTTTTTTAATCGTTTTCTCTTATTCTTAGCATGATTCGAAAAAGAAAAAAGAGAAAAATGAGAAAAAGAGAAAAAGAAAGAAAAAAGAAAAGAAAAGAAAAGAAAAGGGAAAAAGGAAAAAGAAAAAAATCAGAAAAAAGAGTAAAAGAAAAAGAAGAATAAAGCATAGTAGCACTAGTTATTAAAGAGTAGTTGTAGCCCTTTTTATTCATGTTTATCTCAGAATTTTATTTTGACTGTCCTTTTTACTTAGTACTTTGTGAATGCTTGTGATTAACCCTTTGCTTTTTTTTTTTAACCTTACCTTTGAACCTAGCCCCATTACAACCCTTAATAAAGTCCTTATGATATATGAGCTCATGTAATCTGAATGAATGATAACTGATGAATTTTCAAGCCTATGGTAGTGCAATCTGTTAGAGAGATATTTGAGTGAAACACTTTGACCTTAAACACTTGAGCGTAAGAGCGAAATCTGTGAGAAGGATTCACTTTTATTTCATACTTACTTTTGAACAAAGATGTCTTATTTTGATTTTGTTTATTTTTATCGGTGAAAAGCGATTATGATGTATGTGTAACCTAAGTCTTGCTGGCCCAAGTTAATAGATTGTGTGCACTTAATCTCATGAAGGATGAATTGATAAAGTGTAGTGGTTTGACATGTTTGCTCTAGGGCGAGCAAGGGTTTGGTGTGGGGGAATTTGTTAAGTTGTCATTTTGCGCTTATTTTGTATTTAATTCTCTTTAAGAGCGACCGGATATAGCCGAATATACAAAGAGAAGAAGTCCTACACCATACATACACTCTCTGCTGGCTCTCTCTTTCAACTTGACCATCATCCATCACTTCTTTCCATTTTTCATCG
This sequence comes from Erythroxylum guanchezii, assembly GCA_025629825.1. Taxonomy (NCBI): domain Eukaryota; kingdom Viridiplantae; phylum Streptophyta; class Magnoliopsida; order Malpighiales; family Erythroxylaceae; genus Erythroxylum; species Erythroxylum guanchezii. The sequence goes on along the minus strand of JAOTAX010000005.1, from coordinate 14,064,956 downwards.
CCATCTTCATAATCTGCTACTACTACCATGGATGCTCTTGGTGGGTTTTCGGTTGTGAGTTCTCCCGAAGCAATGCTTAGCTAAGCACCATTTCCTTTTAAAGATGTAGCAATGGCTTGAGTTCAATGGGCTTCAAAGGAGAGTAGTTTAGTCATATTTAGCTACGTTGTTATGAACTCCTTAGTTAAGATTTATGCTTTGTAGTTGAATTTTCTTGATTATAGTTTAATCAAGTGTTGAACAATGTATTGTGTTATTGGGTTTGTTGATGTAGAACTTGAAGCTTTAATATATGAAGTCGCATATATGTCTTTTTGTGATTTTGTTAATTCTCTTTTATCTACCTAGTTGTGTTTGATATTGAGATGATGCTTGATCCCAAATTAACCGCTTGCATTAACCTACCCATTGCACACACTAAGATGCATTCAACAAGGTTTTAAGAAATGGAGTTCATTAATTAAAACCTTGGACTTAAAGAGTTCTTTAAGGTTTATCATTTGAAAACTTAGTGATTTTCACTCCCACCAAGATTTGTTATGAACTATGATAGCCAAAGCTCATTTTTCAAGAGGATTTTATCACATTTGATCATTGTTTGAATTTTCAATTTCTTTTTCCCAAAAATCAAAAATACTTTTTACATACTTCTCTTACAATTAGCTCAATTTTGTTAGTTTTCTCAAAGAACCAAAGCTCCACTCCTAACCAATTTAGTTTGCATTTCATGACATTTAGGCTAGCTTAGATCTATTGCATTAGGTTCCGATTAAGTAAGACGACCCGAGGTTGCACTCTATATTGCAATCCTTGGAATTAAATTTTTGATTCGACCTCCAAGGGTAAAACTGAAAGAAAAAACGACGGATCAAAATAGCGCCGTTGCCGGGGAACCAAGAAATTGGTTTTCTTTAGGTTAGCCGTTGTCAATTTTGTTTCTCATTAAGGTTAGAAGCTTTCTTTTAGATTTCATTTTAGACAGTTTATTTCATACTTGTCAATAGTATACGATTTTAATTTTTCTTTGCATGGCATAAAAATTTTGAAAACACAAACAAAAGCATACTTTCACAATTGGACTTTTCATACTTAGCATTTTTTTTTTGCACTCACATAGTTTTTGAGTCTTTTATTTGATTACTTTTTGATCCATACATACACATTTTCATACATACTTTGACACACCAAACACTTGCATCCATCATATCTCATCTTTTGTTAGAATAGGTCCCAAATCCTTCAATGAAAATTGAGCATCTAACTCAGTAATAAACCGCTCCAAGAAGATCTTATCATCACCAATGATCAATAAATCATCAACATATACCAACACATAAGATATAGAAGAGCCATATTGACGTACAAACAACAAAGAATCTGAATGACAAGCCTTAAAATCATGTTGAAGAAGAAAATCTTTCAAACGATGAAACCAAGCTCGTGGTGCCCGTTTGAGACCATAGATTGCCTTTCATAAGCAACAAACATAATCAGGTTGCTTTGAATCCTTAAACCCCAGAGGTTAAGCCATATATACTTGTTCCTGCAAGTCACCATTCAAAAATGCATTATTTATGTCAAGTTGACGAACATTCCAGCTTAGGTAGTAGCTAAAGATAGAACCAAGTGAATAGAACTAGGCTTGATCATAAGATTAAATGCGTCAAAATAATCAACCCTTGCTTCTTGATAAATCCCTTAGGTAACAAGACGAGCCTTACAACATTCAATTTTACCGTCAAGACGACATTTGATCTTGTAAACCCACTTACTTCTAACAATATTAGCTCCATAAGGAGGGGGAACAAGTGTCCAGGTCTGATTTTGGTGAGTGCATCAATTTCTAGTTACGTGGCACATTACCACCCGAGGTGCTTGGTTGCTTGCTTGTAATTGGTTGGTTCTATTTCAAGAGTAGATATAGATGCAACAAGTGTATGATGTGTGGAAATTAGAGCCTTAGGTTTCAAGGAGTTGGTCCGAGCACGAGTTTGTATAGGATGAGTGGAAGTAGCAGATCGCCTAAGATGAGGAAAAATAGTAGAAACAAGCGGAGAAGGCTACGAGATAAAGAAAGCTGACTGCAGAGAGGACAAGACAGGCTGTGAGTCGATAGATGTGGGTATAGAAATATACTGAACTAAAGAAGATGATGCGGATGGACTGGGTATTGCATTAGAATGGTTTTCAACAGAAGACTCCAAGTGAGAAAGTATAGGAAGAGAAGAGACAACTTATAGGGGATCAAGAGAAATAGGGGAAAAAGGAGTAGAAGCCATCGAAGTAGAGTTTTGAAAAGACAAAAAAGGAAACTTGGACTCATCAAAAATGGCATGACGCACTATATAGGTTCGACAAGTAGGTGGATGAAAGCAAACATAGCCCTTGTGACGTGAACTACACCCAAGAAAAATACAAGGTTTAGAGCAGAAGTCCAGTTTATTTGAATTATAAGGTCAGAGATAGGGTTAACAAAGACAACCGAAGGTGCATAAAAAATGATATTCTAGCACTTGATTATACAACACTTGGAAGGGAGATTTGTAGCTAATAATTGGTGTGATGGTTCGATTATTTAGCTATACTGTTGTACCAAAAGTGGGTTCCTAAAGCTCAAGAGGTAAACTGGCATGGGCAAGAAATGAAAGACCTTTCTCTACGATAACAAGATGACGATGCTCGACAGCCCCGTTTTGTTCATGGGTATGTGGACATGGATGCCTATGAATAATTCCTAAAGATTGTAAGAAGGACGATATTTCCCGATATTCCCCTCCCCAATCAGTTTGGAGTTGTTTGACTTGGCTATTGAATTGGGCATGAACCATGGCTAAAATTTTTTTACATGCATTAAAGACTTGATCTTTATGTGAAAGAAAGTAAATCCAAATAAACTTGGAATGATCATCTACGAATTGAACAAAATAACGATTTCCATTGCTTGACAAGATCGGGGCAGGTCCCCATACATCGGAATAAACAAGCTCAAATGGAGAACTAGATGACACTTGAGATGACTCAAGCGAATAACAATGACTGTTTCTTAATTGATAGGCCTTACAAAGATCAAAACTTTTATTTGAAACTGGAAGAGAAACGCTAGAACAAATTTGACGCACAACCTTTTCTTATGGATGGCCTAAATGATTTTGCCAAACATGCAAAGAAGTATGTTCCCCTAAAAAAACAACCGGCACAAATGGAGGACTCTGTAGAATAGCTAATTGAGTAGAAGGACTTATGGAATATGACAAAGAAGATGACGAATGTAGACGATAAAGCTCTCGATCAAGCAGTCCTTGAAGTAGCATCTTGCCTTGCAACGTCATAACAAAACAACACCAGGGTAATGCACATAACACATTTTTGGCCTCAAATATGATATACACTATTACACTTTAATTTAAATGCACATAACACATTTTGAAAATCTCACATAAAAGTGTAATAGTGTATATCATATTTGAGGCCAAAAATGTGTTATGTGCATTTAAATTTTGATTTTATAAATTTTAGGATCAAATATGGATGTTTTGAAAATCTCACATAAAAGTGTAATAGTTATATCAGATTTGAGGAACATGAAAGGCATTGGACATGTTTAAAGAAACATTTGTATTTTCAGTGGGTAAAGTAGTAGAGGCAATATGATGAATGAGTATGAAATTACCACTCCCGACTTGAACCTAATCACCACCATCATAATCACTGTGAATGGCAAGTTTACCAAGATCAGCTGTTAGATGGCTGGTTGCTCTAGAATCAAAATACCAGCTAGGATCCGGAGGATACACCTCAGTTGTAGCAACCATAGCTGTAGGTGGTAGAGGCTTAGATTTATCTTTTGTAAAGTTACAATTAAAACGGTTGTAGCAGTCTAAAGAATCATGTCCAACTTTGCACAAATCTGGCAAGTAACTTTTGATTTTCCATTATTTGAGTAATTGTTGTTGGAGCGATTACCATGAGATGTAAAATTGTGAGCACGACCACCATTTGAACCACCTCGGCCTCCTCGTCCACGAAAGGTTCCACCATAAGAGTGATTACGATTTGATGATGATCGATCAGTTTGAGCAATATAAGCAGAGGGAAGAGGAGTCGGTCGAATGTCCCCCAATCTAGCCTCATGTTTAAGTGAAGACCAAATAAAGTGTCCACTGAAGGTGCATCAGTAAGAACACAAAAAGAAGTCATAAGAGATTCATATTTAGGCTCAAGGCCAAATAGGATATGTTGAACCAAGTCAGCTTCTGAGACAGGCTGATTTGCGGAAGCAAGCAAATCAACAATGGAGCGTTTTTTTTCAACATAGTCAAAGATAGACATCTCTCCTTGTCAAGAGTAGACAGCTGCTTTTTGAGATGCAAACTGCGTGCCTTCGACTGAGGCTTGAAAGTCCTTTCAAACATCACCCAAGCTTGACGAGCTGTCGTGGCACGACTTATATGTCCTTGACATCGTTCATTTATACGGGAACGGATCCACAAGAGAATGCGCTTGTCTTGATGCTTCCAGATTGTGTAGGCTGGACTCACAACTGAGTTGTTGTCAGCGTCAACTAGTTCAGGGGTTGGGGCAGCAGTGTCGGACATGACAAGATGATCTAAGTCATAAGCTTCTGGAGTTGAGAGAATTGTAGGGACCTAGAGATGATAATTGTCTCTGTCTAGTTTTAGGTTGAGGTTGGGAAAATTGAAAGAATTGTTTTGAGCATGAAGGGCAGCAATGAGTTGATTGTTAACATTTGATGTATTGTCGGCAACGATTGGTAGCAAGGGTGAGCAAAGAAGAAGGAAAAAAGTGTCCAGAGAGCTGGGATTGTTGACGACAAGACTAGAGCTCTGATACCATATAAAGAAACAAAGAGATGATTAAAGGACTTGAAGAATGTTGGCTTCAACTTCCCCTGCTATATGCGTTAGTATTTATCATTGTAAATAGAACACTCCAGATGATTACAAATCAGTAGATTACAATAAGGTGAGAGATTTTCTCAACTAGTATGATAAGCCTTATCATTTGTATCAACAGACTTAAGTTTATCAGCTGACGTGGTAGTCTTAATAAAGACAAATACAAAGAAAAAGAAATTCCTTTAGGCCTCGTTTGGTTGGCACGGATTGTTAACTGCAAAAGTAACATTTTTCTTAAAATTTAAATTATTATATTTGGTTCGTTTTTCTGAATAGCGAAGAAAGTAAAAACTTTTCTAATTTAAGGAAAATAGTAGCACTTTCCCTGGATTCTAAATTCCAACACCCCCTTGATATATAGATTACTTTCCTAAGGAATTTAATCTAAAAATTATATTAGCCAATTTAACCCTTCCTTCTTTCTCGACTCCACGACTTTAAAATATATAAATTTCAAATAAATGTTGATTTAATAATTAAAAATATATAAAAATAAATTTTAGTTTATAAATAATAATTTTTAAATTATTTATTTTTAAAATAAAATATTTTATTAATAAATATTTAAATAAATTTAAATAAAAATAATTTTTTTGTAAGTTTTATTTAATTTTTAATTATTATTAGTAATAAAATATTTATTATAAGTTGAAATAAATAAAATAACTAATTAAAAAACTTTGAAAAAAGGGAGAGGAAAGAGAGATAAGAGGGAGGGAGGGAAATTTCAAAACTTTTTGAAAATTTTCCCTATTTTTAAAATTTTCTAGTATCAGCTGGTATTTGGATTTTGAATATTTTTGCTTTTTAGGTTCATATTTTTCTTATTTAAGGATTTCAATTTTTATTCGGTTTGTAGGGATATAATTGAAAACACAAGTCAAAATTAAGTTACATTCTATAAAATATTGTTGCATACCAAATACTATAATAAGAATCCACCCAATTTTTCTATTAGAATTCTTATAAGTATTCAAATATGTGAATATCTTTACTTTCTATATATTTATTTTCCGAAGAATTATATTCCAAATTTACTATACTTTTCTGTCAACCAAACGGGACCTTACTAAATTGATGAGATTCCACTTCTAGTACCTTGACTTTAATTTTAGTGCACAACTTAAATTAAATTTTGTTGTATTAAAACGAGTACAATTTATTTAAAGTTGACCAAAGCTCTAACTTGCTGTTCGTGAAGAAATATCAAATAATAAATTGGTGAAGAGTCTATAGATGTAATTAAGTCTAGTGGAGGGACTCTCTTTATTTTTTGAGCATGCAAGAGGCTTGAATTTGAAGAGTAATAACAAACAACATAAAATTAAAGTCACGCAACATTCATATTCCACGTGAAGAATACATGTTTAGATTTACAAGAAGTTCATCACTCTTAATTTCTGTTCCTAATAACATGATGTTCCCACAACTGTGAGTCGTCGTATTCATATACATCTTTTTTAATGGATGCCTTTAGTATTAATGATTTTGTAATATATGAAAAAATTGTAGTCCTTTAGTATTAATGATTTTGTAATGTATGAACAAATTGTAGTCATTTGTCGGCAAAACAATGAAAAATCAAGTAATACCGGGAACACTTCCATTGCACGAGATTAAAACTCAAACTCAAGAGCGATCATATACAAGCCACAGCAGAAATATCCCCGTCAAATTCTAGGCGACATGGCCATATTGCATAGGTCACGAAGGATGTCAGGAGCGAAGCTAGTCCAAACTTTTCTTCTTTTGACAAATCTTTTGATTATCATATACGATATCCATAAGATAAGAATGTTTATCCTTTGTCAATCTCATGAATAGGTTCTCTTACCTTTGATTTGTCTTACATAGTAATTTGCCCTACCCATCTTTGAATTGATAAAATGTCAACAATATCTTAAGCTACGACTAATTAAACCAAAAGTTAACCCCAGCAGTTAGTAATCTCTTGCCTCTGCTCTTTATACATGTAACTCTTGCAGCTTAATTCAAGTCAATGGTTAACAAAGACTCGAACACTGGGAAACAAAGGTCATAGCTAGGTGCTTCGAAGACATTGAAGTTTTCCTCTGTGGAACAATAGTCATGGCAGTGAAAAGCGGTGATCAAAATCCATCCCCAGCCTTGGTAGAAACAGTAGCGGAGATCATGAGGCTCTACAGATCACTTCCACCAAGACCTTCCATTGAAGAGGTCGAAGCAGCCATGTCCGTGATCAAGACGGCGGAGAGTGAAGAGCAGGAAAAAGTTCGGGAAATTTTGAAGCAGGAACGTCCTCGAGATGTCCCTGAGGAGCTCTTCTATCTTCTGCAAGAAGTGAGAAGGACCACTGTGTTGATTCAAAGCCATGAGCATAGAAAAGAGGCCCTTCACTTGGTTGAAGTGGACAAGATGTTTGTGACCTTCGATGAGTTTATTCAGAAAGCCTCTAAGCTGGTTTCTGGAGATACTCCAGAGGACGTTATTGTTTTCAATTTGCCGGCCGACAAAATCGAGAAAGAAAGCTTGGTTAGAGACCAGAATTTGGTCAAGAAAGAGGGAGATGGAGAACTACAAAATGATAGCTCCAAAGGCGTAATGAAGAGTTCTTCGACAAAGGCTTCAGGTAAAGTATTTACGTATGCTTCTTTCTGTTATGTCCAGCACTTGGTATACGTTTGGATTAGGGGTACAGCGGAATCCGTTTGGCTCTTAACTAGTTAAAAACATCGACCATTGTCACACTGATTTAATTTACAGATGACATCCTCAATATCAAATCCAACGTACTGATCTTCGCCAGATAGTTCTTGATGCAAAATTCCTTAGGCTTAGAGATGATTATGAAATAAATGGTCAAAATGATTAGGTCTTTTAATAGTTAGCAAATAAGCAGGATTTTTTTGTTATATTTCAGCTCTATATAATGTGTTTTGTTACTATCAATAAAAAGGGGGTGTTCTATAGCAAAAACATATTCTTTTTCCTTGACTTTATTTACATATTATGCTTCAACTTTATAAAAATACCATGGTATCAGTAAAAAGGAACCTGTGAGATGAGTGAAACTAAAATACAAACCTGATTTACAACCCAAAATTACAACAAGAATTACAACCATCTTCAAACAATGAATATTGAAACACAACTGTCTCAAGATGTACTACCAATTTTTGATGGTGAAAACTATCAAGTTTGGGTTGTTCGAATGAAAGTTCATCTTGATGCTATGGATGTTTGCGAAGCAGTGGAGGAAGACTATGAAATGCCTCTATTGTCAACAAATTCTACAATGACTCAAATTAAGATACACAAAGAAATGAAAAATAGGAAGTCTCTAAAGCCTAAGTGTAACACTCTAGATCACTCGCTTACAGATATTGTCCACTTTGGGTTACCTCTCGGGTCAAACCTCTCACGGTTTTGCTCTTCCCACCTTTGGGAAGACGCGTCAATGAGGAGAGTTATCCATATCCTTATAAGGCATAGTTTGTTCTCCTCTTCAATCGATGTGGAATCTTATCATCCATCCTCCTTAGGGCCCAGCCCTCTTTAGGGCTTAGCGTCCTACGCTGGAACATCGGATTGGGAATTAGCTCTAATACCATTTGTAACAGCTCAGACCACCCGCCCACAGATATTATCCGCTTTGAGTTATCCTTTGGGCGAAACTACTCACGGTTTTGCTCTTCCCACCCTTGAGAAAACATGTCTAAGGGGGAAAGGTATCTATATCCTTGTAAGTTGTACTTCATTTCTGTCTCCAACCGATGTGGAATCTCACACTCTATCCGCCTCCTCTTAGGGCCCAGTCTAGTTGGCACAACGGTTCGGGTACCGGTACTGATACCATTGACATCGGGTCGGGAACTGGCTCTAATATCATTTGTAACAGCCTAGACCATCTGCTTACATATATTGTTCGCTTTGGGCTACCTCTTGGGCCAAGCCCCTCACGGTTGTGCTCTTCCCACCCTTGGAAAGATGCGTCATAGGAGGAAAAGCAATACCGTGAGAGGTTTGGCCCAAGGGACAACTCAAAGTAGTTAATATCTATGGGCAAGTAGTCTGGACTGTCACACAAAGCTTACTTGTTTCTACTATTTCAAACATCATATTCACAAGAATTATGAATCTAGAGTCGGCAAAGGATATCTGGGATTACCTCAAAAAGGAATACCAAGGTAATGAAAGAACAAAGAGCATGCAAGTGCTTAACTTGATCTGAGAATTTGAAATGCTGAAGATGAAAGAGTCAGAAACTATTAAAAAAAATACTCTGATAAGTTGCTCGGCATAGTAAACAAGGTGAGGTTATTAGGTAAAGATTTTTCTGAGGCACGAATAGTGCAAAAAGTTCTTGTAATCTTACTTGAAAAATATGAATCTAAAATTTCTGCATTGGAAGAAGCTAAGGATCTATCAAGCAGGTCTTTGGAAGAATTAGTAAATGCAATACAAACACAAGAACAAAGGAGGATGATGAGAGAAGAAGGAACCATTGAAGGTGCTCTGCTAGTAAAAGAAAAAAAATCAGGAGCAGATAAAAACAAGAATTTTAACAAGATCGACAACAACAACAACAGAAACAATGATGATTCATATTCACTGTGCTCACATTGCAAAAAAACAAATCACTCATAAAGAAAATATTAGTAAAGGCTTGATATCAAATGCAAAAAATATGGACAAATTGGGCATATGGAAAAGATTTGCAAGTCATGAAATATAAAGGCAAAAACATCAACTGAGCAACATTAAGAGGATGAATTATTTTGACATTAATGCTGCGTTTAGTTACTGTCTCCAGTATGCAGAGACGGAACGAGACAAAAGCTTGGAGACAGAATAGAACAAAAATTGGAGGCAGTGAGGTTTTTGGTTGTGATGGACAGAACAGATAAAACTGTCTCCATCTCAAAGACAGAAATGTATTTGGTTGCAACTGACAGAACATAAAAACAGTGTCAATGATTAAAATACCCCTATAGTATAATATGATTGGAAGTATGTAATTCATTGATTATTTTAAAACGAATGATTTATATTATTAAAAAATTTAACAAATAATAATAGTAACAATAACAATAAAAAATTAATTTCGTATAATAATAATAATAATAACAATAATAATAATAGTAATAGAAGAAGAAGAGGAAGAAAATTAATAATAATAAAGATTTTGATAATCACAATAATAATAAGAAAATTAATTATGAATAATAATGATAATAAAATTAATAATAAGAAAATTAATTTTGTATAATAATAATAATAGCAACAACAACAACAACAATAATAATAATAAGAAGAAGAAGAAGAAGAAGAAGAAGAAGAAGAAGAAGCTTAAAATTTATAATAATAATAATGATGATGATGATGATGATGATGATGATGATAATAAGATAATTAATTTCGTATAATAATAATAATAATAATAATAATAATAATAATAATAGGTACAAAATTATTAATAATAATAATAATAAGATAATTAATTTCATATAATAAAATTAATAATATTATTAATAAAAAGAATAATAATAAGAAGAAAATTTATAACAATAATTAATAATAATAATAATAAGAAGTTTAAAATTTATAATAATAATAATAAGAAGAAGAAGAAGAAGAAGAAGAAGTTTAAAATTTATAATAATAATAAATAATACTAATAACAATAATTAATAATAATAAATTAATAACAATAAAAATAAAAATAAAAATAATAAGTTTAAAATTTATAATAATAATAAATAACAACAACAACAACAACAACAACAACAACAATAATAATAATAGTAATAATAATGAGTTTAATAATATAATTAAGAATAAAAAATTACTTATGTGAGGGAGGGGTATTTCTAACATTTCCTTATGTGTTTTATTTTTGTCCTTAGGACAAGAAATCTTGTACTACAGTTTTAGAAGGAACAAAAATTTCTGTCTTTGTCCTCTAAAGACAGAACAAAAATGGATAAGGACAGCAAACAAATACTACGGAACACAAAACTTTTATATCTTTGTCATCCGTCTCTACTCCTGAGGAAGCTAATCAAACACTACGTAAAGCTCTGCAACTCCTAAGGCAAGGAGGAGTTTGTTGGAAAATTCTTTAAACTTGCAGATTATTACAAAATAAATGGTCAAACTGACCAGGTCTTAGACAAATTTGATTATGATATTTAGTGTTTGATTTTAGAAATCAGTTTATAGATATTCTTGTGATAATTAGCAAATAAATAGAATTTTCTGATACATTTTAGCTTTATATGATGAGCTTTATTGCTGTCGATAAAAAGGGGTATATTCTTTTCCCTTCTCTTTTGTTCACATATTATGCTTCAACTTTATAAAAACAACACACTTTAATTTCCGGATGTAATCGAATTGTTTACAGGTGAAGAAGAAACTAAAAAATTGAGTCTACTGAACGTGGCAGCCATTATTGAAAAATACGCAAAATGCGGAACTATTGTTCTTGATCTTAAAGGCAGGTTGATGGATCAAGTTGAGTGGCTTCCTGTATCAATTGGAAAATTATCTGCTGTAAAAGGGTTAGATTTGTCTGAAAATCGGATAATGGCACTACCACCCACTATCAGCAGCATGAAAGACTTAACAAAACTTGATCTCCACTCAAACCAACTGATAAATTTTCCTGATTCCATAGGGGAGCTTATCAATTTAACCGATCTTGACGTCCACGCAAACAGATTAAGAAATTTGCCTCCAACTTTCGGGAACCTGACAAAGCTTACAAACCTTGATTTGAGCTCAAATGAGTTCACTCAATTGGTGGAGACAATTGGCAATTTAACAAGTTTGAAGAAATTGAACTTGGAAACCAATGAGCTTGAGGGACTTCCATATACTATCGGGAGTTGCTCGTCGCTATTGGAGCTCAGACTAGATTTCAATCAACTAAAAGCTTTTCCTGAGGCAATTGGAAAGCTTGAATGCTTGGAGATTCTCACAGCACATTATAACAGAATCAAAGGATTGCCAACTACTATGGGCAACCTTACCAACTTGAGGGAGCTCGATGTAAGCTTCAATGAGCTCGAGTCTATACCCGAAAATCTGTGCTTTGTAGTTGGTCTAAAGAAGCTGAACGTTGGAAAGAATTTTGCAGATCTTAGATCTCTGCCACGGTCCATTGGGAATCTTAACATGCTCGAAGAAATGGATATAAGCGATAATCAGATTAGTGTTTTGCCAGTTTCCTTCAGGTTCTTGTCGAATCTGAGAATTTTCAGAGCAGATGAGACTCCTCTGGAAGTGCCACCGAGACAAGTAGCCCAGTTAGGCGCTCAGGTAAAGTTATAAAAACTAAGTAATTTTTCTTGTTCAGAATTCGCATTGTTTCTACTTAAAAGTTAGTTAATGAAATATTTTCTCTATAAGGCTGTTGTTCAGTACATGGCTGACTTCGTGAATGAGAAGGCTGCAATAGCTAACCCAACTATTAAGAAGACCAAGAAGAAGGGGTTTTGGTTCAGGTTCTGCTCGATCATTTGGCCTTCCATGAGAAATCGCCAATGAAAGATAACAAGCTTCTGTTATAGATGAATAAGTTGCTCAGATCTGATTTCCATGGGGAAGATGTACATTGGGAAAATGTTTATTTCTTGTTTGATTTAATTTATGCGAAGTTGTAGAAATCCTAAACACTTGCTTGGTTTAATTCTAATTGACAGCAATAAATTCCATACTGTTTACATGAAATTAAGATCAAGATGACATTTAGTTTTGCTACGTGCATATATTAAGTGGAGTTATTTGTACCAGATATTATTACATGGCTTAATGCCAAAAGCTCTATTTCGACTATTTAATTGATATGCAATTTATATAATCTATAAGAAATATTAGATTAATGTAATCAAAGTTGATACGAAAATTATACTCATTTTAAGGTAAATTAAAAATTTGATGAGTAAGAAATATATGAAAAAACTAAAAAACTCAAACGATATAAATTATTAATTTTAATATTATTGCTCTCTATAATACTTATGAGGGATGAATTGGGTATGTTTCTATAAAAATCTAGTTTTTATAATTTATCAACCACTATTAAATTCAAAATTTATAATGGTGACATATTAATTAATTGTTCTGTTACTAATTGTTGCATGAAAGCTATACAAGATGAAAATAAATGAAGAAAAAAAAATTTTATTTGGTTTAGCCAATATATGGCTTACGTCCACGAATAAGGTGATACACTTTTATTATTACCGTGACGAAAAAGATACAAGGAGAATAGTATAATAATAATCTTCATGAACGGACACCCATATAAAAATCCTAATCAATATATTTGTAGCCTTAAGTTACATGTTAGAACTTAGAAGTGTAAGGGTATTATAACTTTATTTTTCCATGATGCCTAAGGTTATTAAAGTTTTATTTTTGCTCATCCTCGAATTTTTTGTCATGAGTATGATGCCTGACCTACTCTTGACACTGATGCTAATATATTTCTCACTTTTCAATCTTTTAATTAGTACGAGTTTAGTCAGTCCCATGTCCTTGTTTAATGTCGATTAACTGAGATAATTTTACCATTCACCAAAAATTTAATTCATATTTCACAAATTTCCATCTTGATTTAAATTCTTCAACATCCAACCAATAATCACTCCCTGCCATATAATCTCCTAATGGCCTGTTTGGTTTACGGAATTGAATAAGCAGGGAATATAATAGTTATTCTTAGGAATAGAAAAGATGAGGAATACAAAAGAATGAGTATTACTTTGTTTGGTTCAAGAAATGGAATAGATAAAGAATTTCTATTCCAGTGTTTGGTTTGAAAATATAAACTTGGAATAAGAAAGGAATAAGTAAC
>JAOTAX010000005.1:13985889-14002602 GCA_025629825.1 Erythroxylum guanchezii | reverse complement strand
TCCGCTATTCGGCTTCGTTTTTGCCCACTTTGTTTTTCGTTGATCGATAGATTGGGTTCCGGAAACGGGTCCCAACACAAAATGACAAAATCTCGCTTTAAGTTCTTCACAAAAGTTGTAGATCTAGAAGTCCTCTTTGAAACCATCTAAAGAAAACCTTAAGCAGACATCTCTACTAAAATTTATACCAATTGTTCCGAGATAGGTACAACGTGATTAAGAACATGAGCATGGTTGATTCTTTTGGCCATAACATCATAACCCGACCTCCAAATAAAGTGATTCTTGAAGAATTGGATTCCCAACACATTTATATACCTTTTTAGAAAAATTGATATTCATTGGTGGTTAATTCAAAAAGTTTGATTGAAGGAAATTGAGGGGTCGGTTGGGAGAGCATGATTGGGCCATAAACATTATTGGGTTTCTTAAGCATATCGTCATCTATAGAACTTTAGTTTAGTTAGTTCTTACTCCAAAATAAACTAGAGACTAAGAGCTAAAATTTTGAAGAAGTCAATTGTGATTATTGTGATTTTGTTGTGTAGGCTTGCCTTTGTGGCTTGAGATGTTATGAGAATGATGAGGAACCGATGATGGCTAATGAAGGTACTTTGACATTATCCTACAAGGAAACCCGCTCGTGCTCTATGATTGTGGATAGTTGGGCTCTGAAAACGGGGCCCAATAGTTGTCATATAAGAGCGACTAGGTTTAGTGATATCCTAAGAAACTAGGTGGGTAGTTTTCAAGTACGAAGTGAACATGCATTATTTTAAATGAACCACGTGCATTGTTTTAAATGAACAACTTGCTTTGTTTTGAATTGTTTTACATGATTTGAAATTGATTTGCATGAACTAAAGATTTTAAATGTTTTAAAATTGAAGGAGTGATTATGCCGCCTCGAAAGAGAACTCGAGGAGCTCTGACTCGATCTGGCTCTTGCCAAGGGAGCACGGATGAATCTTATGTCCCACAAGATGCGCGCACACATTCTGCTCCTGACTCTAAGGCACCTATGTACAACACGAAGTGCCACCGCCTCCTCCTCCCATGCCTCAAGTAAACCCTCTAGATCCGCGATCCTTTTAAGCCTTTTTCCAGGCTTTTACTTACGTCATGGGCCAAGGGTCACAAGCTCCACAAGTATGGAGCTGTGGACTTAAATGGGACTACAAATCTCGAAGAGGCTGAAGCATGGCTGAAGAGGACAGAGAGAGTCCTAATTCAAATGAAGTGCACTAATGAAGAGAAACTGGACTATGCAGTCAGCTTACTGTAGGGGGATGCACTCCACTGGTGGGAATCAGTGCCGTAAACATTGTGGCAAATAAAGAGGACAAGTTCCACAAGTTTGAGGGGGTAATTCATATAGAGATCAAGGAGAAGATGCTGATCCATAAATTCTGTGACTACCAGCTATTGGTAGATGCGGCCCTCCAAGTAGAGAAACTGGAGAACATCAAATATGAAGTTAATAAGAAGAGGAAGAGCTGGGAATAGTCTGCAAGGAAGGGGATGAGTGCTCCGATGCCAAAGAGGAGTGTGACGAGCTTCCGCTCCCAGAGCGAAGTGGCGAGTAGTAGCCCAGCCAAGAATAAGCAAATGAAGGCAATTTCAGTGCAAGCCTCAACTGTAGGAGGCAATAGAAGGATGGAGAGGGGTAGTCAAATGAGTGCTAACCCCCAATGTGAATATTGTGGGAAATTTCACAGGGGAGAGTGCTTCAAGTTACTTGGAGCATGCTTCCAATGCGGAGAGAAGGGGAACATGATCAAGGACTATCCCTAAGCAACAAGGCAAGAGGGGTCACAGTTGCAAGCCCTAAGGAAAACTGAAATAGTGGGGACCAGGCCAGTCGCTGAGGTGGGCAGTTCTAGAGCTACAAGGAAGGTTGTTCCTCCAGGAAGGCCAAGAGGTCAGGCTCAGGCTCAGGCTCAAGCAAGGGTATTCGCCATGACCAGAGAGGAAGTTGCAGCCGCACCCGAAGTTGTCATGGGTATGGCTCAGTTTTTTAATTATGAAGTATATGTCTTGATTGATTCTGGTTCTACACATTCATTTGTTTCTGCAAGCATGGTTTTGCATGATGTGAATTTGGTGCCATTGGATATTCCCTTGATTGTTAGCACTCTTTTAGGGAGGAAGGTGACAATAAGTCAAGTATATAGAGACTATGAACTCATTATTGAGGGTGCTAGATTGGTAGTAGACTTATTGCCTTAAGAGCTGAAGGGTCTAGATGTTATACTGGGTATTGATGTTATGGAGAAATATTGTGCAAAGTTAGATTGTAGTCGCAAGGAGGTAGAGTTTGACTTTGGCAATGGTGAGAAGGTGATTTTCAAAGGAGATAAGAGAACCCCATCACCCATAATTGTTTCGGCTTTGCCCGCCGAACAGATGATGAGAAAAGGGTGTGAAGCCTTCTTGGCACACGTCGTGGACACTGATGTAAATGAAAAGAAGTTAGAAGATTTTCCGATTGTAAGGGAGTTTCCAGACATGTTTCTATAGGACTTACCTAGTTTGCCACCGGTGAGAAAAATCGAGTTTGCCATTGACTTGATTCCTGGAACCGCACCCATTTCTATACCACCATATAGAATGGCTCTAGCTAAACTAAAGGAACTCAAGGAACAGTTGGAGGAACTGTTAGAGAAGGGGTATATACGGTCGAGTTTGTCACCATGGGGAGCGCCAGTTCTGTTTGTTAAGAAAAAATATGGGACATGGCGCATATGCATTGATTACCGGAGACTCAACAAGGTGATTGTTAAGAACAAGTACCCTCTACCTCGAATTGATGATCTTTTTGATCAGTTGCAGGAAGCAAGGGTTTTTTCCAAGATTGATCTCAGGTCAGGCTATCATCAGCTCAGACTCTAGGAGTCTGATGTAAGCAAGACAGCCTTTAGGACTCGTTATGGGCATTACAAGTTCATAGTCATGCCATTCGGACTGACCAATGCTCTGGCTGCATTCATGGATCTTATGAATAGGGTCTTCAAGGAGTACTTGGATCAGTTTGTTATAGTGTTTATCGATGACATTTTTGTCTATTCCAAGAGTGAAAAGGAACATAAGGAACATCTCAGAATAGTGTTGCAAACACTGAGGAAAAAGAAACTTTATGCCAAATTCAACAAATGTGAATTCTGGCTTCATGAAGTGATTTTCCTTGGACATGTGATATCGAAAGATGGGGTGCATTTTAACCCAAGGAAAATTGAAGCAATGGTGATTTGACATGCACCAAAGATAGTGGCAGAAGTAAGAAGTTTTCAGGGTCTGGCAGGGTATTATAGGAGGTTTGTGGAAGGATTTTCTATGATAGCTGCTCCAATGACCAAGCTATTGAGGAAGAATCATAAATTTATTTGGAGTGAGGAATGTCAGAAAATTTTTGAGGAACTCAAGCGTAGATTAACAAGTGCTCTAGTTTTGATTTTGCCTATTGGAGATGAGGGTTATACAGTATACAGTGATGCTTCAAGAAAGGGTTTGGGTTGTCTGTTATTGCAAGGAGACAAGGTAATAGCTTATGCCTCGCAGCAGCTAAAACTTTATGAATTGAATTATAGGAGCAGTCATTTTCGCTCTGAAAATTTGGAGACATTATTCGTATAGGGTACGGACGAAGATTTTTATAGATCATAAAAGTCTCAAGTATTTATTGAGCCAAAAAGAACTGAATTTGAGACAGAGAAGGTGGATAGAGTTGCTCAAGGATTATGACCTATTGATTGAATACCATCCAGGAAAGGCGAATGTGGTGGTGGATGCCTTAAGTAAGAAATCAACTATAGCTCATGTTTAAACAGTGTATCTGCCGTTATTGGAAGAAATGACGAAGCTTAAAATAGGTTTGAAACAGGAGGAACCCGATTGTGGTATTGCTAATTTCAGAGTAAGATCGATACTCAGGGAGAAAGTTAAAGAGTTACAAGCACGGGATGCAGAATTGAGTAAGCTCTGAAAAGAAACTCATAATGGCAAGAAATCTGAAGTGGTAGTAAGGGATGATGGACTTATGGTTATCGAAAACAGATTTTGTATTCCGGATGTTAAGGAAGTAAAGGTGGAAATACTGGATGAGGCACACAATACGTCTTATGCCATGCATCCGGGTAGCATCAAGATGTATAGAGATTTGAAAGAATATTTATGGTGGAAAGGCATGAAGAAAGATGTAGCCGAATATGTGAGCAAGTATCCAATGTGTCAGCAAGTCAAGGCTGAACATCAGGCACCTTCGGGCAAGTTAAAGCCATTGTCCATTCCTGAATGGAAGTGGCAACGGGTGACCATGGATTTTCTAATGGGTTTGCCCAAGGCCAGTAGGAAGCATGATGTTATATGGGTTATTGTTGATCTGTTGACGAAGGCAGCTCATTTCTTGGCAATTAAACAAACTGATTCTCTGCATATGCTAACAAAGAAATATATTGATGAGATAGTGAGATTGCATGGAATTTCAGACTCTATAGTTTCTGACAGATATCCTCGATTTACTTCGAGATTCTGGGGAAGCTTGCAAGAAGCTTTAGGCACCAAGTTACATTTCAGCACTTTCTTTTCACCCCCAGACAGATGGTCAATCTGAAAGGACGATTTGGACACTTAAAGGAATGTTCAGAGCATGTGTGATGGATTTCAGGGGCGCTTGGGATGAACACTTGCCATTGATCGAATTTGCTTATAATAATTCGTACCACTCGAGCATTCAGATGGCTCCTTACGAAGCACTGTATGGAAGGAGATGTAGAACTCCGATATGCTGGGATGAAGAAGGAGAAAGGAAACTGCTAGGGCCAGAGTTACTTCAGATGATAGTCGACAAGGTTAATTTGGTTAAGCGATTGCTTAAAGCAGCACAGGATAGAATAAAGAGCTACACTGATGCACAACGGAAGGAAATGGAGTATGAAATGGGTGAAAAAGTTTTCCTTAAGACATCTCCATGGAAAGGAGTCATAAGGTTTGGTAAGAAGGGTAAGTTGAGTCCAAGATATGTGGGACCTTATGAGATTCTTGAGAGGATTGGCCCGTTAGCCTATAGGTTGGCACGGCCACCAGAATTATCACAGATACATGATGTCTTCCATGTTTCCATATTGAGGAGGTATAGATCAGATCCTTCCCATATTATTCAGACCACTGAGGTTCAGTTGAGAGATGATCTGACTTATGAGGAGACTCCAGTGGAGATCTTGGACACCAAGGAGAAGGTCCTAAGGAACAAGTCAGTTTAGCTAGTCAAAATTCTATGGAGAAACCATCCTGTGGAAGAGGCCACGTGGGAGCCCTTGGAAGCCATGAAAGAGAAGTATCCACACCTCTTTAATGATTCAAGTAAAAATTTCGAGGACGAAATTCTTTTAATAGGGGAAGAAATGTTAGCCCCAGAATTTTTTTTAATTAATTATGATTTAAAGTAATTTTGAGGTCTTGATAGATTAATTTATCTTACAGTCAATTGGCATGTTAATGTTAATGAGATTATATGACATAGGTTAACTGAATTAAAGTGTTAGGGTGGTAAGATTGTATAAGGGGCATTGTTAGGAGACCACTTAAGTTGTAAAGTCTTAAAGCATTGAAGGAAGGGCAACTTGGACATTTTAGCTTCATTAAGAGTATAAATGGGAGAAAGAAGACTTGTCTTACATTTAAAGAGGGGAAAAATGAAAATTAGAAGAGAGAAGAGGGAGAGAGTGTCGTTGGAGAGAAAAGAGAGGAGAGAAAGAAGGCTAAGCTAGGTTTTGATTTTCCATAATATTAAAGAGTGATTTTGAAGTTTGTTCAAGAAGGAAAAAGGAAGAGGAGGGTTAGAGCTTCCATTAGAGCTAAGAAAATCATTGTTTGGTGAACATTCAAGGTAAGTTTATGTTTAATCTTTTGGAATTTGGAAGGGGTTTTGGTTCAAAGAGCTTAGGAAATACATGGGTTTAAGTATTCTATGATCAATTTCATACATAGGTTTCTTTAGGTTTTCCAATTTGAATTCCTTTTGATTTGGGGTTTTTTGTCAATGTTGAAGAAAATCAAGAGAGGCAAGAGGAGCAAGAGTAAAGGCATTTTAAGAAAGGTTTTCAAGCAAGGAAATTAAGGTGGGTTTCATTTTTATAATTGAGTTAAGGAGCCATAAATGTTCTTCAAATAAGTGGAATTTAAGGACTTTCCAACTACCCTATAAATGTGTATTTATTGTTCTCTAAATGCTTGAGAATGTGCCTCATGTTGTTGTCTGTGAATTTTAGGAATGAATATTAATTGCTTCACAATTGTTGTAATTGTTGCGTTTGAATTTGTTGTGAAATGGCTTTGGTGCTTGGTATAGGAATGCGGTTGATGAATTGTGAAATGTTGATGGGAATGCATATGAAATATGTCATATGCATAACAAACAAATTTTAGAAATGCGCCATTTAGGCAATTGATTTTCAAGTCATGAATTACTTGTTTTATGGGTTTGTGGTGGTCTATTCTATCAGTCAAGTGCACTTGTCTAAAGGCTTCTCCCACCTGCTCGTTAGAGGCATGGAGCTCCTTCACGAACTCCCTTAAGCTTACGGCTACGCAATCCATTATGTAGGATTGCGATAGTATGTTCTGTTCATGGCTATGCAAGCCCATTTTATGGAATTGTGTTAGTACGTTCTGTTACGGACTACCCAAACCATTCTGATGTGTTTATGCATTATGCTTTGTGTACAAGTTTGATGAATATATGAATTATGTGGTTTGCGAATTGGTTGATATGTTGAGAATTTGAGGAATATGTGTTTAATGGATTCCATATGAATTTTGCTTTGATCATCAATGTTTTAAATGGTTTTGCTTGTTAATGATTATAAAGTTGTTACTCACGAGCGTTAAGTTCACCCCCATTCCTTCCCATCCACAAGCAATGAGCAAGATATTGAGTGATCGAGTCGAGCGTCAAGGCATCACTCTAACTTGCATATTTTGTTCTTTTTAAGTTAGATTTTGTAAAACAAGGCTTTAGTTACATTTTGAGAAATTATTGTTCTTGTAAAGTTTGTATTTTGGATTATGATGTAAGATGGCTCGAAATGCCCACTAAAGTGTTGTAAAACTCTTATTTTGACGTGAATGAAATACATATACTTTATGGTTGTTTGTGGCATTTCAAGTTTTTGCATTTCAAATTTCAAGTTTTCATACAGGTAGGATTTCTGATATGGTTTTGGGGGGGGGAACTGCACTAATTTAGGATGAATTTGACCAATTTGTCTTCACAGAAGTTGTATCTTGTCTTTCTAGCTTTCCAACGATATAAAGTATGCAATTTTTGGATGTCGGAGATGAGAGATATGATTGTTTGAGTAGGTGATGTTGCATAGCACGTGTATCCCGAATAATTAGAATATAGAGTGATATCGCACTAGGATTATTCGATTTGGAAAGATTATGAGTAAAAGGGGATGATAGGATGGGTGTAGGATCTATTGGAGGGGTCTTGGAGAGTGGAAATTTTTGTTAAACCCGAAGGTTACACGATCAAGCCGTGTAAAATCACACTGGCCACGTATTCCTGATGCTGAAAAACTGTCAAACCCAAAAGTTACACAATCTGCCCATGTGGGTTCACACAGCCCGTGTTTAGACCTCCAAAATGACAAAATCTCACTTTGCGTTTTGCATGAAAGTTGTAGATCTAGAAGTCCTCTTCGAAATTATCTAAAGAAATCCTTAATCCGACATATCTATTGAAAGTTATACCAATTGCCCCGAAATAGGTACAACGTCATTGAGGACATGATCATGTTTAATTCTTTTGGTCATAACTTCATAACCCGACCTCCAAATGAAGTGATTCTTGAAGCATTGGATTCCCAACACATTTTTCTACCTTCCACAAAAATTGATATTCATTAGTGTTGAATTAAAAAAGTTTGATTGAAATAAAGTGAGGGGTCAATTGGGAGAGCATGATTGGGCCATGAACATACTTAGGTTTCTTAAGCATATCGTTGTCTATAGAACTCCGGCTTAGTTGGTTCTTGCTCCAAAATAAACTAGAGACTAAGAGCTAAAATTTTGAAGAAGTCAATTGTGATTATTGTGATTTTGTTGTGTGGGCTCGTCATTGTGGCTTGAGATGTTATGAGAATGATGAAGAACCGATGATGCCTAATGAGGGTACTTTGACATTACCCTATAAGGAAATCCTCTCGTGCTTTATGATTCCAAATAGTTGGGCTCCGAAAATGGAGCCCCACAGTTGTCGTATAAGTGGGACTAGGTTTAGTGATATCCTAGGAAACTAGGTGGGTAGTTTTCAAGTACGAAGTGTACATGCATTATTTTAAATGAACCACGTGCATTGTTTTAAATGAACAACTTTCTTTGTTTTGAATTGTTTTACATGACTTGAAATTGATTTGCATGAACTAAAGATTTCTAAATGTTTTAAAATTGAAGGAGTGATTATGCCACCTCGAAAGAGAACTCGAGGAGCTCTGACTCGATCTGGCTCTTGTCAAGGAAGCATGGATGAATACTATGTCCCACAAGATGCGGGGACAGATTCTTCTCCTGACTCTGAGGCACCTAGGTGCAACACGAAGTGCCACCGCCTCCTCCTCCTGTGCCTCATGTAAACCCTCCAGATCTGCGGTTCTTTCAAGCCATTGCCCAGGCTTTTACTTACGCCATAGGCTAAGGGTCACAAGCTCCGGTGCCAGCTCCAGTGGAGAGGAGTGGATAGTATGATAAGCTCCACAAGTATGGAGCTGTGGACTTCAATGGGACTGCAAATCTCGAAGTGGTTGAAGCATGGATGAAGAGGACAGAGAGAGTCCTAATTCAGATAAATTGCACTGATGAAGAGAAACTGGACTATGCAATCAGCTTACGGTTGGGGGATGCACTCTACTGGTGGGAATCAGTGCCGTAAACATTGCTACGAATGAAGCGGACAAGTGCTGCAAGTTTGAGGGGGGACTTCATCTAGGGATCAAGGAGAAGATACTGATCCATAAATCCTGTGACTACCAACTATTGGTAGATGCGGCCCTCCAGGCAGAGAAATTGAAGAACCTCAAATGTGAAGTTAATAAGAAGAGGAAGAGCCGGGAATAATCTGCTAGGAAGGGGATGAGTGCTTCGATGCTAGAGAGGAGTGTGAGGAGCTTCTGCTCCCAGAGCGAAGTGGGGAGTGGTAACCCCGCCAAAAATAAACAAGTGAAGGCAGTTTCAGTGCAAGCCTCAACTATAGGAGGCAATAGAAGGATGGAGAGGGGTAGTCAAATGAGTACTAACCCCCAATGTGAATATTGTGGGAAATTTCACATGAGAGAGTGCTTCAAGTTACTTGGAGCATGCTTCCGATGCAGAGAGAAGGGGCACATGATCATGGACTGTCTCCAAGCAACAAGGCAAGAGGGGTCGCAGTTGCAAGCCCTAAGGAAAGTAAAAACAGTGGGGACCAGGCCAGTCGCTGAGGTGGGAAGTTCTAGAGCTGCAAGGAAGGTTGCTCCTCCAGGAAGGCAAAGGGGTTAGGGTTAGGCTCAGGCTTAGGCAAGAGTGTTCGCCATAACCAGAGAGGAAGCTGCAGCCGCACCCGAAGTTGTCATAGGTATGGCTCAGTTATTTAATTCCGAAGTATATGTCTTGATTGATTCTGGTTCTACACATTCATTTGTTTCTACAAGCATGGTTTTACATGATGTGAATTTGGTGCCATTGGATAGTCCCTTGATTGTTAGCACTCCTTTAGGGAGGAAGGTGATAATAAGTCAAGTATATAGAGACCGTGAACTGGTTTTTGAGGGTGCTAGACTAGTAGTAGACTTATTGCCTCTAGAGCTGAAGGGTCTGGATGTTATAATAGGTATGGATGTTATGGAGAAATATTATGCAAAGTTAGATTGTAGCCGCAAGGAGGTAGAGTTTGACTTTGGCAATGGTAAGAAGGTGATTTTCAGAGGAAATAGGAGAACCCTATCACCCAGAATTGTTCTGGCTTTGCTCGCCAAACGGATGATGAGAAAAGGGTGTGAAGCCTTCTTGGCACACGTCGTAGACACTGATGTAAATGAAGGAAAGTTAGAAGATTTTTCGATTGTGAGGGAGTTTCCAGACGTATTTCCAAAGGACTTACCTGGTTTGCCACCGGTGAGAGAAATCGAGTTTTCCATTGACTTGATTCCCGGAACCGCACCCATTTCTATGCCACCATATAGAATGGCTCCAGCTAAACTAAAGGAGCTCAAGGAACAGTTGGAGGAACTATTAGAGAAGGGGTATATACGGCCGAGTTCGTCACCATGGGAAGCGTCAGTTCTGTTTGTTAAGAAGAAGGATAGGATATGGCACATGTGCATTGATTACCGGAGACTCAACAAGGTGATTATTACGAACAAGTACCCTCTGCCTCGTATTGATGATCTGTTTGATCAGTTACAGGGAGTAAGGGTCTTTTCCAAGATTGATCTCAGGTCAGGCTATCATCAGCTCAAAATCAAGGAGTTTGATGTAAGCAAGACAGCCTTTGGGACTCGTTATGGGCATTACGAGTTCCTAGTCATGCCTTCGGACTGAACAATGCTCCGACTGCATTCGTGGATCTTATGAATAGGGTCTTCAAGGAGTATCTGGATCAGTTTGTCATAGTGTTTATCGATGACATTTTGGTCTATTCCAAGAGTGAAAAGGAACATGAGGAACATCTAAGAATAGTATTGCAAAAACTGATGAAAAAGAAACTTTATGCCAAATTTAGCAAATGTGAATTCTGGCTTCACGAAGTGATTTTCCTTGGACATGTGACATCGAAAGATGGGGTGCATATTGACCCAAGGAAAATTGAAGCAGTGATGAATTGGCATGCACTGAAAACAGTGGCAGAAGTGAGAAGTTTTCTAGGTCTGGCAGGGTATTATAGGAGATTTGTGGAAGGATTTTCTATGATAGCTGCTCCGATGACCAAGCTATTGAGGAAGAATCATAAATTTATCTGGAGTGAGGAATGTCGGAAAAGTTTTGAGGAACTTAAGCGCAGATTAACAAGTGCTCCAGTTTTGATTTTGCCTACTGGAGATGAGGGTTATACAGTATACAATGATGCTTTAAGAAAGGGTTTGGGTTATGTGTTAATGCAAGGAGACAAGGTAATAGGTTATGCCTCGTAGCAGCTAAAACCTTATGAATTGAATTACCCGACCCATGATTTGAAATTGGCAGTAGTCATTTTTACTCTAAAGATTTGGAGACATTTTTTTATGGGATACAGATGAAGATTTTTAGATCATAAAAGTCTCAAGTATTTATTGAGCCAAAAAGAACTGAATTTGAGACAGAGAAGGTGGTTAGAGTTGCTCAAGGATTATGACCTGTTGATTGAATACCATCCAGGAAAGGCGAATGTGGTGGTGGATACCTTAAGTAGGAAATCAACTGTAGCTCATGTTTAAACAGTGTATCTGTCGTTATTGGAAGAAGTGGCGAAGCTTAAAATAAGTTTGAAACAGGAGGAACTCGATTGTGTTATTGCTAATTTCAGAGTGAGATCGATACTCAGGGAGAAAGTTAAGGAGTTACAAGCACAGGATGCAGAATTGAGTAAGCTCCAAAAAGAAATACAGAATAGCAAGAAATCTGAAGCGATAGTGAGGGATGATGGACTTATGGTTGTCGGAAACAGATTTTGTATTCCGGATGTTAAGGAAGTAAAGGAGCAAATACTGGATGAGGCATACAATGCATCGTATGCCATGCATCCGGGTAGCACCAGGATATACAGAGATCTGAAAGAACATTTCTGGTGGAAAGGCATGAAGAAAGATGTAGCCGAATATGTGAGCATGTATCCAATGTGTCAGCAAGTCAAGGTTAAACATTAGGCACCTTTGGGCTAGTTAAGGCCATTGTCCATTCTTGAATGGAAGTGGCAACGAGTGACCATGGATTTTCTAATAGGTTTGCCCAAGACCAGTAGGAAGCATGATACTATATGGGTTATTGTTGATTGGTTGACGAAGTCAGCTCCTTTCCTGGCAATTAAATAGACTAATTCTCTGCATATGCTAGCAAAGAAATATATTGATGAGATAGTGAGATTGCATGGAATTCCGGACTCTATAGTTTTTGACAAAGATCCTCGATTTACTTCGAGATTCTGGGAAAGCTTGCAAGAAGCTTTAGGCACCAAGTTACATTTCAACACTATTTTTCATCCCCAGATAGATGGTCAATCTGAAAGGACGATTCGAACACTTAAAGGAATTCTCACAGCATGTGTGATGGATTTCAGGGGCCCTTGGGATGAACACTTACCATTGATCGAATTTGCTTATAATAATTCGTACCACTCGAGCATTCAAATGGCTCCTTACGAAGCACTGTATGGAAGGAGATGTAGAACTCCAATATGCTGGGATGAAGAAGGAGAAAGGAAACTGTTAGGGCCAGAATTACTTCAGATGACAGTCGATAAAGTTAATTTGGTTAAACAATGGCTTAAAGCAACACAGGATAGAATAAAGAGCTACACTAATGCACAACGGAAGGAAATGGAGTATGAAGTGGGTGAAAAAGTTTTCCTTAAGACATCTCCTTGGAAAGGAGTCATAAGGTTTGATAAGAAGGGTAAGTTGAGTCCAAAATATGTGGGACCTTATGAGATTCTTGAGAGGATTGGCCCGTTAACCTATAGGTTGGCACTGCCACCGGAATTATCACAGATACATGATGTCTTCCATGTTTCCATGTTGCGGATCCTTCCCATATTATTCAGACCACTGAGGTTTAGTTGAGAGATGATCTGACTTATGAGGAGACTCTAGTGGAGATCTTGGCCACCAAGGAGAAGGTCCTAAGGAACAAGACAGTTTAGCTAGTCAAAATTCTGTGGAGAAACCATTCTATGGAGAGGCCACGTGGGAGCCCTTGGAAGCCATGAAATAGAAGTATCCACACCTCTTTGATGATTCAGGTAAGAATTTCGAGGACGAAATTCTTTTAAGAGGGGAAGAAATGTTAACACTAGAATTTTTTTAATTAAGCATGATTTAAATTAATTTTGAGGTCTTGATAGATTAATTTATCTAAGAGTCAATTAGCATGTTAATGTTAATGAGATTATATGACATAGGTTAATTAAATTAAAGTGTTAGGGTGGTAAGATTGTATAAGGGGCATTGTTGGAAGACTACTTAAGTTGTAAAGTCTTAAGGCATTGAAGGAAGGGCAAGGTGGACATTTTAGCTTCATTAAGAGTATAAAAGGGAGAAAGAAGACTTATCTTACATTTGAAAAGGGAAAAAACGAAAATTAGAAGAGAGAAGAGGGAGAGAGTATCGTTGGAGAGAAAAGAGAGGAGAGAAAGAAGGCTAAGCTAGGTTTTGATTTTTCATAGTCTTAAAGAGTGATTTTGAAGTTTTTTCAAGAAGGAAAAAGGAAGAGGAGGATTAGAGCTTCCATTAAAGCCAAGAAAATCATTGTTTGGTGAAGATTCAAGGTAAGTTTATGTTTAATCTTTTGAAATTTGGAAGGGGTTTTGGTTCAAAGAGCTTAGGAAATACATGGGTTTAAGTATTCTATGATCAATTTTATACATAGTTTTCTTTAGGTTTTCCAATTTGAATTCCTTTTGATTTGGGGTTTTTTGTTAATGTTTAATAAAATCAAGGGAGGCAAGAGGAGCAAGAGTAGAGGCATTTTGAGCAAGGTTTTCAAGCAAGGTAATTAAGGTGAGTTTCATTTTTATAATTGAGTTAATGAGCCATAAATGTTCTTCAAATAAGTGGAATTTAAGGACTTTCCAACTACCCTACAAATGTGTATTTATTATTCTCGAAATGCTTGAGAATGTGCCTCATATTATTGTCTGTGAATTTTGGGAATGAATTTTAATTGCTTCACAATTGTTGTAATTGTTGGGTTTGAATTAGTTGTGAAATGGCTTTGGTGCTTGGTATAGGAATGTGGTTGATGGTAATGCATATGAAATATGTCATGTCCATGACAAACAAGTTTTAGAAATGCGTCATTTGGGCAATTGATCTTCAATTCATTAATTACATGTTATGTGGGTTTGTGGTGGTCTGTTCTGTCAGTCAAGTGCACTTGTCTAAAGGCTTCTCCCGCCTGCCCGCTAGAGATATGAAGCTCCTTCACAGACTCCCTTAAGCTCACGGCTACGCAATCCATTATGTGGGATTGCGATAGTATGTTCTGTTCACGACTATGCAAGGCCATTTTATGGAATTGTGTTAGTACGTTCTGTTACTGACTACCCAAACCATTCTAATGTGTTTATGCGTTATGCTTTGTGTACAAGTTTGATGAATATATGAATTATGTGGTTTGCGAATTGGTTGATATGTTGAGAATTTGAGGAATATGTGTTTAATGGATTCCATATGAATTTTGCTTTGATCATCAATGTTTTAAATGGTTTTGCTTATTACCAATTATAAAATTGTTGCCCACGAGCGTTAAGCTCACCCCTATTCCTTCCCATCCACAGGCAATGAGCAAGTTATTGAGTGATCGAGTCGAGCGTCAAGGCATCACTCCAACTTGCATATTTTGTTCTTTTGAAGTTAGATTTTGTAAAACAAGGCTTTAGATGCATTTTGAGAAATTATTATTCTTGTAAAGTTTGTATTTTAGATTATGATGTAAGGTGGCTTGAAATGCCCACTAAAGCATTGTAAAACTCTTATTTTGATGTGAATGAAATATATATACTTTATGGTTGTTTGTGGCATTTCAAGTTTTTGCATTGCAAATGTCAAGTTTTCATACGGGTAGGATTTGTGTTCTGGCTTTGGGGGGAAAACTGCAATAATTTAGGATGAATTTGACCAATTTGTCTTTATAGAAGTTGTATCTTGTCTTTCTAGCTTTCCAACGATATAAAGTATGCAATTTTTGAATGTCGGAGATGAGAGATATGATTGTTTGAGTAGGTGATGTTGCATAGCACGTGTATCCCAAATAATTAGAATATATAGAGTGATATCGCACTAGGATTGTTCGATTTGGAAAGATTATGAGTAAAAGGGGATGATATGATAGGTTTAGGATCTATTGGAGGGGTCTTGGAGAGTGAAAATTTTTGTTAAACCCGAAGGTTACAAGGTCAGGCCGTGTAAAATCACACTGACGGTGTATTCCTGATGTTGAAAAACTACCAGACCCGAAAGTTACACGGTCTACCTGTGTGGGTTCACATGGCCTATGTTTAGACCTCCAAAATGACAAAATCTCACTTCTAGTTCTCACGAAAGTTGTAGATCTAGAAGTCCTCTTCGAAACCATATAAAGAAATCCTTAATCCGACATCTCTAGTGAAAGTTATGCCAATTGTCCCGAGATAGGTACAACGTGATTGAGGACATGAGCATGTTTGATTCTTTTGGCCATAACTTCATAACTCGACCTCCAAATGAAGTGATTCTTGAAGCATTGGATTCCCAACACATTTTTCTACCTTTCTGGTATTCATTGGTGTTGAATTCAAAAAGTTTGATTGAAAGAAAGTGAGGGGTCGGTTGGGAGAGCATGATTGGGCCATGAACATACTTGGGTTTCTTAAACATATCGTCATCTATAGAACTCCGGTTTAGTTGGTTCTTGCTCCAAAATAAACTAGAGACTAAGAGCTAAAATTTTGAAGAAGTCAATTGTGAGTATTGTGATTTGGTTGTGTGGGCTCGCCTTTATGGCTTGAGATGTTATGAGAATGATGAGGAACCGATGATGGCTAATGAGGGTACTTTGACATTACCCTACAAGGAAACCCGCTCATGCTCTATGATTCTGGATAGTTGGTGTAACATCCCGTTACCTATGAGAAGGTTTAAATTGTAAATATGAGTGACTAAAGAGAGCTTAGAAAGGCATTTTATGCTCATGCATAATATGACATACACATACGTGTGAATAGTGAATGTATCTACACATAAAAATAATTGTACATGCATTCATAAATAATTCCGGGTATAATTGGATTGATTTGTGAATTATTGAGAATTGTGGTTTATTTGCATTGAAAGTTGATTTAGAGAGTGTATTTGTGTTTTATGTCTTGTTTTGTTAATTAAATGCATTATTTGTGATGGTTGTGAATCTAATTGCATGAAAATTTTTGTTGGTGTAGTTGGGTATGAAATATGCTTGTTTAATTGATGATTGATAAGGTAGGATGTGATGAATGTAAGTATAACATGTGTTGTATGAA
Source organism: Erythroxylum guanchezii (assembly GCA_025629825.1). Classification (NCBI taxonomy): domain Eukaryota; kingdom Viridiplantae; phylum Streptophyta; class Magnoliopsida; order Malpighiales; family Erythroxylaceae; genus Erythroxylum; species Erythroxylum guanchezii. Next base: position 13,986,380 of record JAOTAX010000005.1, on the reverse strand, counting down.
ATTTAAGATGGTTTGAAGTAAAGTTTATGATTTTTGAGTTTTAACTGAGAAAGATCGATCGAATCAAAGTAGGAGGATCGATTAAAAGAGTATGAGTTGGATATTTTTCTGAACATGATTCAGTATTTTGGTGATATCTTGAGCTATAGAGCTCTGATTGAGTAGATTCTTGTTGCTAATTAAACTAGAGACATGGATCTACAAGTTATCTAAAGGAATCGAATTTCAATTCAATCCCTAAGATGGTCAATTTCTAGAGTGAAGTTAAGTGTAATGTTCAGTCTTGGTTTAGTTTTGGTCTAAAAGTGTTTTGGCCATAACTTCTTCATTTCTAAACCAAATTGAGTGACTTTGGTGTCCATAGATTTCTACAAAGTAGGGGAATATTTTCTGATGTGATTTGTGAAATCATTTCGGGAATGTCACGAACATGCATTGTACACATTTTAATTTCTACATGTGCATTAAACATTTCTAATTGTACAATTTGT
>JAOTAX010000005.1:13968954-13984380 GCA_025629825.1 Erythroxylum guanchezii | reverse complement strand
AAAAGAAAGAAAAAAATTTATACCGGGTTTTCGGATTGGTGTCTATAAGGTTTCCAACGCGACCCTTTTGTTTTGTCCAAAAAGTTTAAGTTCTCGGATGTCGGAAATTTGTTTCGGTTCGATTGAACCGTTTGTTTGCTTCGTTTTTGATTTGCTTCCGATTCGTTTCACTTCGAAATCCGTTCCTTCGATTTCTGCTTTCGATTTTGTTTCCGCATTTTGTTATCCGATTTTTCGATTCGATTCGTTTTAATTCGATACTTTCGCTTTGTGTTCCACTTTATGACTTCCGATCCGTTCATTTGTTTCGCTTTGTTTTCCGATTCGTGTTTTCGTCCTTCTTCGCTTTGTTTTCGTTTCCGTTTTCCGTTTTTCCGGTTGGGGTTCGATTCCGAGATCGGGTCTCAACAAAGAGCCTAAGGGAATTGCTTCAAATTTGCTATTTTTGTATTTTGTAATGAGCCAATGGTGTGGCTTTGGATATGTAAATAAATTTTTTCAAACTCTATTGCTTTAGTACTGAAATGATAGATTGAAGTCTTTCGGTTATGTATGTTCTTAATTGACTTCTTTGTTAAAATGGATGAGTTGGTTTTTGATGTTTGACTGTTATGGGCACACCACCCTTGTGGGATGATGGCCAATAAGGTTTCATGGAAATAACCCTATAGGTTAATATGCTCACATTAATATGCTAAGTATCATGGTATTCCGCATGTTGGGCTCCAGAAACGGGACCCAACATTTGTGGTATCAGAGCAAGAGTTGGGTTTTGGAAACGAAACCCAACAATTTAGACAAAGTTATCTTTTAGAAAGTTGTAATTCTTTCTTTTATCTTTCCAACGATATATAGTATGAGAATTTTGGACATTGGAGTCGAAAGTTATGATCCTTATAAGTGGAGATGTTCAGGAGCATATTGTCTGTGATGATATCATATTGCCTGCAAAGACATATCGTCTGTAATGACATCATATCATCTATGATGTCATCATAATGTCTTTGATGATGTCATATTGTCTGGTGAAGATGTATCTTCTACTTTGTGCTTCTTCTGCTTTTTGCTTCTTCTGCTTTTTGCTTCTTCTGCTTTCCGCTTCTTCTGCTTTCTGCTTCTTTTGATTTCTGCTTCTTTTGCTTTCCACTTCTTCTGCTTTCCACCTCTTCTGCTTTTTGCTTCTTCTGCTTTCCGCTTCTTCTACGTTCTGCTTCTTTTGATTTCTGCTTGTTCTGCTTTCCACTTCTTCTGCTTTCCACTTTTTCTGCTTTTTGCTTCTTCTGCTTTTTGCTTCTTATGCTTTCCACTTCTTCTACTTTCTGCTTCTTCTACTTTCCGCTTCTTCTGTTTTTACTTCTTTTTCTTTCTGTTTCTTCTGCTTTTTACTTCTTTTTCTTTCTGCTTCTTTTTCTTCTTTTGGCTTCTTATGCTTTTTGCTTCTTCTGCTTTCTACTTCTTCTGCTTTTTGCTTCTTCTGTAGTTGACTGAAACTACTTCTGTACACTATTCGTCTGATCCTTTCATCTGGTCCAATTTTTTCCCTCTAGATGATAGAATCTATCTTCTAGGTCTTCATGAAATTTGTAGATCTTGAAGTCCTCTTTCAAACCATCCAAAGAACACCTTAATCTGAAATCTATAAGGAAAGTTATGGCAATTTTCCCATTTCGTCTACCTTTTCATCTAGTTTCATCTGGCCTATCGTCCTGTACATTTTTGACCCTTCAAATGATATAATCTACCTTCAAGATCTTCTTGAAAATTTTAGACCTATGAGTTTCTTTCAAACCATCTACAAAACACCCTAATCTAATGTCTGTAGGGAAAGTTATGGCAATTTTCCCAATCTTGTATTGTTTGATGATGTCACATCGTCTATAAATGACGTTGTATCATCTGTTCCTATTTTTTATCCTCCATATGATAGAATTTGTCTTCAAAGTCTTCATGAAAGTTGTATATCTTGAAGTCCTCTTTCAAACCATTGAAAGAACACCCTAATCCGATGTCTGTAGGGAAAGTTATGGTAATTTTCTCAATCTTGTATCGTTTGATGATGTCACATCGTCTATTACATCATATCAATTGTTCCTATGTTGACCCTTCAGATGATAGAATTTGTCTTAGAAGTCTTCATAAAAGTTGTAGATCTTGAAGTCTTCTTTCGAACTGTTTAATAATGACATTGATCTAACATCTCTATTGAAAGTTATTTCAATTGTCCCAAGATACGTTCAATATGATTGAAGACCAAATCTTATTTGAATCTTTCAGCTATAAGCTTGTTATCCGACCTTCAATTTAAGTGAATCTTGGACCAATAGACTCTTAACACATTTCCTTTTACATCTCCATGAAAGGTTATAGCTTTTAGTATTGATTCAAAAAAGGCTGATTCAAGGAAAGTGAGGGAATATGTTGGAATAGTATGAGCTGGTATGATTTCAGTGGACATACTTTGGTATTTTGATGATATCTAGATCGCCAGAGCTTCGAATAAGATGATTCTTGTTTCAAACTAAACTAGAGACATGGAGCTACAAATGGTATGAAGAAATTGAAATCTAATTTAGCCTCTGAGACTTTCAATTTCTAGATGGAAATTGTGCATAGTATACTATTTTAGAATAAGAACAGTCCGAAAATGCTTAGGATACAACTTTCAGATTTCCGAACCAAATGGATTGATTTTGGTGTCATTAGACACTTAAGACAAGGGGAACATTTTTCTAGAAAAAAGTATTAAGGGCATAGGAATGTTCAAGGGTATTTTCGTTAAGACACTTAGGCATAAAAGACATAAGGCATAAATAGAAGGGCAAATTGGACATGTCTCAATCATTAAGGGCATAATTGGAACAAGAAGTGTTGTCTTGCATTTTAAGAAGAGAGAAGAATGAAAATTGAAGAGAAAAAGAGAGAGTGTCATGAAGAAGAGAGAGAAATATGAAGAGAAGAAGAGAAGGAGAGAAAGAAGAGAAAACAAGCTAGGGCTTCAATTGTGCTAGCCTTCAAGAGAGATTTTGAGGTTGTTCAAGAAGGGAAAAAGGTAAAGGAAGAGAAAAGCTTCCATTTGAGCTAAAGATCCCTTCATTTGGTGAAGAATGAAGGTGAGATCATTTTTAAATCTTTTGGATTTTTGAAAAGATTTTAGTTCATGGAGTTTAGAAATGCTTGGGTTCAAATATTCTAGAACCAATTTTAGTGATTGTGCTTTGAGGGATTGTCATTTGAAAACCCTATTGAGTGAGATTTTTTTTATTGTATAAAGGGATCAAAAGAGGTAAGAGAAACAATAGAAGAGGAATTTTGAGCAAGTCTATAAGCAAGGAAATCAAGGTGGGTACATGTTTATAATGGAGTAAATAAGCCTCTAATGTTTTCTTTGAATCAAGAAAGTTTAATATTTCCATTTGCATCATAAGTGTTGCATTTATTGCTTTTGAATGATTTGAGAAAGTGCAATATGTTGTTATATGATTTGTGTGATGATTTATGAAAAGACTTTGAAAGTAATTTTTGAAAAGATAACATTTTTATGAAATCATGGTTTCGACATATCTCAAGTATATGAAATCAAGTTTCGAAAAAGTGTCATTTTGGGCAACAAGTTTACAAGTTATGCAATATGTGTTATGTGGGTTTGTGGTGGTCCCCTAAGTTATGTCACACGCACGTTGATCAAGTTAAAGGCTTCTCCCGCCTGCCTGCTAATGGCATAGAGCTCCTTCATGGACTCCCATAAATTCACGGCTACGCAAGACCATTATGTGGAAATGCGTAGTACGTTCAATTTTTGGATCTACCCGAACCATTTTGATATGCTTATGAACTCATGATAAGTTGACAAGAGTGATGCATACATAATTTGCATCCACCCAAACCATTCTGATGTACTTATGTGTTTATGTTATGTGAACAATTTTGATGCATTCATGTTTTGTAGTTTGAGATTTTGACTACATGATGAGAATTTTTAGAAACAAGTGCTTTATGAACTCAATGAGAATTTTCTATGACAAAGGAATAATTTCAATGGTTTTCCTTGTTATCGATTATAAACTTGTTACCCAAGAGCTTTCAAACTTACCCCCTTTCTGTCACATCTTCAGGTGATAGTTAAGAGATCAAGTGATTAAAAGCCTAAAGAAATTGCTTCAAATTTGCTCTTTTTGTATTTTGTAATAAGCCAATGGTGTGGCTTTTGATATGTAAATAAAGTTTTTCAAACTTTGTTGCTTTAGTAATGAAATGATACATTGAAGTAGTTTCGGTTGTGTATGTTCTTAATTGACTTCTTTGTTAAAATGGATGAGTTGGTTTTTTATGTTTGACTACTATGGGCACGCTACCCTTGTGGGATGATGGCTAATAAGGGCTCATGGAAATAACCCTATAAGATAATATAATCACGTTAATACGCTAAGTATTATGGTATTCCGCATGTTGGGCTCTAGAAACGGGACCCAACATTTGTGGTATCAGAGCAAGAGTTGGGTTTTTGAAACGGGACCCAACAATTATCTTGTAAATTATAACAAAAAAGACCATCAAATAATGTATCATTCCCAACAAATTCATATTTATAATGTAACTTTAAATATTTGTTTGAAAAATGAAAGGAATATTCAAATAGTACAAGTGTTGAAACTGAAATCAATTTCCTAAAGAAATTGGGAATATAAAATGTCTTTTCTAGTTTTAAAATAAAAACCAATACATAAAATTAAATTGTAATCCCAACAACCTCCACATGTGAACATATCTTGTTTCTGGATAAGATATACTTCTCACTTCCCACTGGCTTCCTTGGGCTTTCCAAATCTTGCAGCACATTTGTAGTATAGATTGTACAACTAGAATCAATCCACTATGTGTCATAACAAACTTTAGTCATATTAGATTCAAAACAAACTAGTAAGATTATATTGCCTTTCTTTTCAATCCATTCCTTACGTTTGATACAATCCTTCTTCATGTGTCCTTTCTTCTTGTAAAAGAAGCACTTGGATTCCTTTTTAATGTCAACTTGGATAGGTATTTGCCCTTTTCCTTTTGAATTAGCTTGACTTTTCTTCTTTCCTTGAGCAACCATATCTGCACTCTGCAAACTCTTTCCTATTCCATCGATAATCTCCCTTCCTTTTGCACACACATGGTCTTTAATTTATTTATTAACCACTTATCCTTTTGTGTATTATTAGAGATTTTAAAGGGTCCATATGATGGTGGAAGGGTGTTCAAAATGTAATGCATGAGGAAAGAATCAGACATCTCAACCTTTAGTTTCTTTAACTGAGCCGCAATGTCCCTCATCTTCATGGAAGAAAAGTTCATAATTAGGGTACACGTAAATGCTTTGTCTAAAGTTTCGAACTGGTCATCAATAGCCTTTGGTAGAGCACGAACATTGTCATGTTGTTCTACGAAATCACGAATGCCAGCACAAATTTTTGTTTTAATGAACACCACGCTTAGGCAATTAGATCGCTCCCAACGTTCATAAAGCACAATTTCAACTGTAGTACTAGCCTCCGTTACCTTAGGTGGTTTGTCCTTCTGGATACCATAATCAATGTCCATCCACCCCAGATGAAGAAGAATTTTTTTTGGGGTAAAAATGAAGAAGAATTCTCTCCTGCCAAATCTTATAGTTTTCACTCCTTAGTTCGAGAATTTCACAACTTGTATCAGAGAAACTAACAGTTTGAATAGTTGCATAAATTAAACATACATGATACTTATCAATAAATTGAGGCTAACAAACTATATATATGTATTACCAATGTAAAACATATCTTAAAAGACATAAATCAAATGACATAAAAATTGCCTGTGGGCTAAATTTTTAATTCAATCAGATTTATGTTAAACTATATGATAAAAGTATCAAATTATACACCCAATTTCTAATACATGTGGGTAAATTAGAAAAATAATTTGATATTTCATCCTAATTAATTATTCAAATATAATAAAAATTCCTGTAGGATAAAATTTATTATACTAAAATAATTAATTACAATTAAAAGCCTCTAAACATTATGTAATTAATTACATAAATATATAATTAAGGTTGTTGTGGCTAAGCCCTAATAATTAATCACTAAAAACATTTTATCCATGATGTTATTCACAAGGCAAAATATAGATATAATAGCCACGAAATAATCTGTTACATGACTAACAGTTATTCAAATATAATATCAATGTCTAATATATAATAACATAAGCCATCAGTTCAGATGGTTGAGGCTCACCATGCCTTGCCATGAGATGGCAAGGTGTGCTGGTTCGAGCTCCAAACACAGCATTTGTTGTTTTTATTAAAACAAAGCATATAGTATAGCTAAAAATATAATTGATTGTTAACAAAACACAGAGCATATCTAAAACCACATAAAAAGACGCAATAAACACCAACAGATAAAACGATGCAGTCTAGTATCTGATTTTGATTTCAAAACACATACAAAACCACGTAGCTTAATCCGTATGAGTCTTCTTCAATCTCCTGCCGGGTCAAATAGACCCAAGTCATTACCCATTGGATGCTCCACAAAACCAGACTAAAAAACACCACAAAGACATTTTTTAAGTATAGAAACGCTTCTAGAACACGTAATGGAAGATTTCTACCGTTAATCTAAAGAAAAACATCCAAAAACAACTATAAATCAAAAGTTTTCGAATATGAAAAATTTTCCAGAATTTTGAAATTCTCCAAAAACTTCAACAAAACAGAGGCTAACCTTACTCTGATACCAACTATAAGCACATTCTAACATATATTCAACAATAATATACATTAGACTATACAAATAAAATAAATGTGGAAGAAAACAAAATTACCTCCTACCATTGTTGTTTGTTCTTGAAGAGTTGCGTTTTTGGAATTCTTTTAAGCTCTCAATTTCCAAATACGATGGTGTATGTTAACATAAGAGAACAAAAGCTTAAGGACCCAAAATTAGAGAAAAAACCTATATGAATGTGCTTCCATCAAGCACAATAAAAGTTACCATAAATCAGGAATTGCATACCCATTAAGTGCATAAGGTTTGGACCATTACTATAACAAAAATCAGAAAGGTTCTCACACAAAAAAGAATTCATTAATCATATTTTAAAAGACCTAAATATCGATAGAAAACCAAAATAGCTCGAATTACATTTTAGATTAAAATGACTACTACACATGAAAAGTTTTGAGGCACAAAAAAGACTCAGTAAAACATCTTGAAATAAACCTTATCAGGCTTGCCAAAAACAAAAAAGGTTCACCTTATTAGAAGTATCCGTGGATCATGCTTAAGAAGATAAAAGGTTGTGTTTGACAATCAATGAATTGCTATAACTGTTAACTAACTATATCAGTGGTTAGCTAACAACGAATTTATATCAATTGATTTGACTTGCGGATAGCATCTGTTGTTTATTTAAAGATGTATGATAAAATTAGTTGTTTAGGATTAGTTAAAATGACGAATAAGGTCACGACTTTAAAATTTTGATAAGGATATGAGCATTATATCTTAATATTTCTTTGAATATTTTCATAAGAATTTAAATTTTAAATATTTAATTTCACAAAAATTAAGTTTATAACTCTAATAAAAATAGAACATATAATAATAATAATAATAAAATAAATATTATTATTACTACTACTTTCTTTCTCCCTATTAATCAAGTTGAAGTTTATTTTTCTAGTACGTTAACTTATCAATCAAGTTGATGTTTAGGGTGCTAGTATTTAGTGAAGAAAAAACAATAATAAAAGATGATAATTTAAGTAATTTATAATAAGTTTTAGTCACAATTATCACATAAGTGTTTTCAAAAACAGGAGATTGGGTTCAATTAACTAATCCAATTAGTTGATTACTAAATATAATTATCAATAATTTGACATAGTAAAATAGTCAAATATCTCTTCATCCCTTAAAAAAAAAGCCTAATCTAAAGAATAAGTCCAATGCCGTACGTCCGATTTGAAAAGCATTTTGCAGAGGGAGTAATGAAAAACAAAAAATGACCTAATGGATAAAGGCGCTGTTAAGGTTTAAATTGTTATTGATTTTTAACTCACGAATGAAACCACTTTGAAAGACACTGAACACTTCCAATGGACCTTATCTTCTCCTGCAGCTCAGGCACTTCATTACTCTACCGGAGACCCTTACTTCCCCGCCAATTGTCTTCTCACATATCCACTCCTCTTCTACTCAATCCCCCCCTTATCACCAAGTCGCTGGGAATCACCGATAGCTATTCCTCTGCCTCAGTTCCTACACATAAAGTCACTGTCCACGACCGACAACGTGGTCTCGTTCACGAATTCCTCGTCCCTGAGGTAATAATCCTTTGTTTGTTACTTATTACAATTAATTGATTTTACTTTGTGTTCTTGTATATCAAATTTTCCTTTTTTGTGATTTCAAATGCAATTGCAGGACCAGTATATATTGCACACAGCGGAATCACAGAACATCTCTCTTCCATTCGCTTGCAGGCACGGTAATTCGTCTATCTAATCAACATTTCTCTCCTTTTGACTTTTAATAGTAAAACCTCCTTAAAACAGGCTCTGTTTCTTCCTTTAAATAACTCTAACGCATGAATGACTTCCCATTTTATGCAACTCCAATTGATATGTTCGTTCTGCTAGTTAACACTCACACATTGGTGTCACCGTTGCCTTATGTTGCAAGATGAAGGTTGTACTTTCATTTGGGGTTTGTGATATTCATGCTAGTGACCAAGATTGAGTTTTGGTTCTCCAAGTGGCCTTTGCTACTTGGAATTCCCGAAAATGTACTGTTCCAATTAGAACTCCATATGATATCCACATTTATATATATATATATATATTGGTAATATCCTTGTTCCTGAAAGACTCTGTGATTGCAGGTTGTTGCACTAGTTGTGCTGTGCGTGTAAGATCTGGACAAATTAGACAACCAGAAGCACTAGGAATATCGGCTGAATTGAAATCAAAGGCTCGCATCGTTACCTTCCCTTCAAATTTGAAACCATTTTTAACATATAGACCATTTCTATGCAACTTTATAGCTATTTTATCATTTTGCATGTGAATTCTGACCCAAAATGAATAACTAGTCTACATTGGAAGAAGACTGTTGACCATGGTTCTGATTTGCTGGATGGGGCATTGAATAAACTTGAACGTTGCTGAGTCAAAGATCTCTTAGTATATATTTATCTATTTGCAGAGATTTAAATGGGCAATGTAAGATGAATACACAAGTTCTTCACATACCGTTTTCTTCATTGATGATTTTGGGAATGAAAGTAGGATGGCCCAGACTTTACAGGACCGATTACGCTGCAGCATCTACATATTACTTATCACAATCAAGTTTGGCATTGATTAGGAGCTAGATGTCAAAGTCTGGCATTTTCTGACAGTATCTGTTGGCTTCCTCTTTTCAAAAAGTTATTTGCATTCCAAACTTTGATTGTAACTATGTTTCATAAGCATCATAAAAGTAATCAGAAATGAAACTAATGACTCTGTCAATTTTCTTTGTCTGCACATTTGTTTAAAAGCATAATAGGGAACTTTGTTCATCAGAATTTTCTTCAAACTTAAGGCATTCAAGGAGGAATGAAGTATTTGAAACACAGTAGTTTTCATTCAGAGAATGTGTAAAATTGTATGGTTAAGCAAATTAATGTGAGAATTATTAAAAAAAAAAAAAGGTGAACCCAAGCATTGAAGGTGCGTGCTGTTTCAGAATATGCAACTTATTATTCAGTAAGTTAGGTTGCAGATCAGACAATTATCTCTATTGAATGGACATTTGAGTTAAATGTGTTGTTTCCTTCATTCTTTGATTAATGTAGAAAGTCATGTTCACGAAATATATGGTGCAGGGGTATGCACTTCTATGTGTGGGTTTCCCTTCTACTGATCTTGAAGTGGAAACACAAGACGAAGATGAGGTATTTGCAAACTTGCACCTTTTGAATTTTTCAGACGTTGTTATCTTCCACTCCATGGTTTCAGATTCATGATCTTTTACAATGATCAAAAGAGCAGTAAAGTATGCAATGGCAAGGTTTTATGTGGATCATCGAATGTTTTCAATAGATTCTTTGATGCGAAATAGAGGGGCCAGTGAGGTCTTCATGTGATGAAACTATTTTCGTTCCTCAGAGCTTTTCTTTTGTCATTTAACAAGTGAAACATGGGATCTTTTATGGACAGGTTTATTGGCTTCAGTTTGGAAGATATTTTGCTCGAGGACCAATTGTAAGTTTGATTTTATCGAAACATGGATTATAAATGCATAGAAATAAAGAAACAGTTAGTGTCGAACGACTGAATGGGAGAGAGAATTTATATTTGTCATGATAACTAATACCTTACCTGACATGTATCCATTTTCCAGGAAAAAGACGACTATGCTTTAGAGTTGGCAATGGCTGATGAGTAAGGAATTGTATAACGAATGACAACTGAGGATCCACGTTGTCTACATTGTGGTCCTGTACTATTAATTGGTTGAGTGTATGTAGAATTACTACTTCAGAATTGATGTTATCGGAAAGTAGAAATATATTGTGATTTGCGGAATCTGTTGTTCTGAAGTTGATTTAACAAAAATTAATTGGTGATTTGTGGCGATATTTGTCAAGTTTGTCAAACAGATAAAAACAGGTAATTGCGGAAGGGCAGTACAAAGCAATCAACCGCAGTAAAACCCATGTTATTGGTCGAGTTAGAAGCTCAGATGCCATAAGAATTAACGTGAGGGTATCCATCAGTTAGCAAAAACTGCTGCCTACAAGTTGGCTAATTCCCGAGACAGTGGAACATGACTTATAAGTTTACCATTTAGTTGTCCGAGCATGGTCTTTCTTTTTTTTTTTTTTTTGGAAATTAAATTTCATTCCAAAAGAAAATGTGTACAAGTCTAACGCCACCAAAAATTACGAATGTCAAGGCTAAGGAGGCCAATACAAAATCAGTACATGACTTAGAATTTCAGACCTAGTATGTAGAATGGAAGCTTGGTGTCAGAGTTCCCAAGCTACTGATAAACCGGAGCTTGAGATTTCCTGAGTTTGTGAACAAGAGTTGTTCTCTAATCCTTTTGCTAGTTTCTTTAGTGATTTGAGCTTTGGATTTTTTAAAAAAAAATTCTGGATCAGCCTCATATTACGTTCTTTTAAGATGGCATATGTCACGCTTCATCAAGCACTCGTGCAAACCCAATTGAAAGCCTCCTTCCATTTTGTAGTGTCGTAGATATCCATATGGTGGGAGCTTGTGCTATGCAGTCTGCATTTCTCCATGATAGCACTCCGAATGTAATTTGAAAATTCGCAGTTGATGAACAATTGAAGCTGGGATTTTTGCTTTTTCTTGCAAAAATACACTGGTTTAAGTCACAGAAATAGCCTCTTTGTAAAAATACAAATTAAAGGTTGCGTACATTGTGACCCTCTTCAAACTCCTTATACTGGGTATATTGACTTTTTTTAAACACCAGATTTGTGAGATGTTAAAGTAATGTAGTTTGTCGGGAGTTCCTAACCTTTTGTTTATATATTAGTCACAGTAAAGACACCTTGGGTAGTGCCTTTTTGTACCAGACTACACTATGCCACTCCATTCTTTGCAGTCGAGGAATCAAAGAGATTCTGCATGACGCATTGATGAATATGCCATGTTAATGATGTGTCCAAAGGTAACATGTCAGGAGAGTTTTGGTCTGGTTTGTAGTTCGGCATTAAATTGCTATAAGGAAATAGCAAGATTGCTCCATCCATTGTCATCGATGATTTCCTTGATTTTAGAGTTGTCAAGAAAGTGAGAATTTAAGGAATTTTAGAGGGTTGCTATTGAGGTCTCCACAGATATTTCATGTGTCAAACTACAAGGATGCTTGTTTGCCGTTACCAATCTTATAGAATATGTAACTTGCAATTAGCTCTCTGATGCCTAGAAGTTGCTTCAAAAACTAGGTGTGTGATTTCCTGGTATTTAGTTCTTATAAACTCTCTCTTCTTTAGGTAGTAAGAGTATATGCACCTTATTTATAATGCCTCTTTGCATGTCAGAATTACATATAGCCATTTTGCCATCAATTCCTTGTTTGTCAAGGATAAAGGGATTATGCCTAAACCACTTTTCTCTTACAACATGCATATCTTTTCACCTTGGCATGATTCATTCTACTTAGATCACCTGTCTATAGAAAACATCTTAATATCCTTTCAATAGTCTTAATAAGACCTGTGAAAACCAATATACAAGAAGCATTTGTTAAAGATGACTTTAGAGTTGTCTGAATGAGTTTAAGATGTCACTAACTGATGGATTTGTCTTTAACCTTAGAGAAGAACAAAAGATCATCCACAAAAGCCTAATTGAGTAATTTTAATCATTTTCATTTGGAATGATACTTGAAACTATTGTTAAGAGTGATGGTATTATCAATTAACCTGTGCAAGATCTTTAAGTAAAGGACGAAGTAGGGTGATAATGGGTCACCTTGCCTAACTCCTTTGCCTCATTTGAATAAGCAAGTAGTTTGACCATTAGTGCGAATTCTAAAGGAAGTGGTGGAGATACACTAGCTAACCCAAGCAGAGAACTTGGCCAAAAAAATCATAAGAATATGTGAGATGAAATCCCAATGGATTGAATGAAAAGCATTGTTGGAGTCTAATTTAATCACACAATTCTTGCATTTTTTTTTCCTTTCCATATTCCTTTAGGAGCTTTTGAGTCATCAATATGTCATCTTTAGTCATTCTATTGGATATGGACGCATTTTAAGAGAAGTTAATGAGCGGGCAAAACTCTCTCTTCATCATGTTAGCTAATAGCTTAGAGATGATCTTATAAAGGGTATTACAGTGTAAGATAGATGTAAAATCCTTTATAGAGCTAGGATTTGAAGTTTTGGGCATGAGACTCGTGTAAGTTAATTTTCTTTAGCAACTTTTCTTTGTCAAAAAACTTCAAAACAACAATTGCAATAAAATCGATGATATATGACCATGGTTTTTTTTTGAAAGAAAAAAACATTGAGGCCAATAGTCCTAGTGACTTAGAGGTATTGAGCTTAAAAAGAATGTTGAGGCCAATAAGTCCTATTGGCTTAGAGGGACTGAGCTTAAAATCTATCTTTTCCACCTTTAAGGAAGTGGTAGGAAGAGTAAGCAATGCAACATTTGTATATGATATTTGATCAATGTGAAGGATTTCAATAGGTCTATAAAGGAGTTCCGCTTCTCAAGTTTTCTAAAAGTGTTGAAGAAGAAGTCAAAAGCCACTTGCTTCAAACCCTCTTAAGTGGTTGCTAAGCTCCTGTCTTTTTTAACTATTGTTGTAATATTGTTTATCTTTCTTATTGCAGATATTGAAATAATGTTGTTTCTTTGACCACTTCTCTTAGCTAAGTTACTCTAGATTTTTGTTTGAGTAAAGAGTTGTGTATCTATAAAGCATGAATAAGCTCATTTTTGCTTTCTTTTCTTCTAGTTGCTTGGTTAGGTTAGTAAGTTGTAATTAAAGTTCATCTTGGATAGTTTTGATATTACTTTCAATTGAAGAGATGGCAAGCTAAGTATCCATATCATTTTCTTTCTTAAGTTTCTTAAATTAGCTTTTTCTTTTTTTTGAACAAAGGGGCAAAATGCCTCTAAACTCTAATAACAGTGGACGCCGCCTAGGGTAGGTGGTGCCACAGCAATCCTATGCAAGGATAGTACTGATGCCAGCAGGAGGATTAGGGAATTCATGGTACCCTAAAGGAAGGCTTAATGCAAAATTGGTCATCCAATCGGCGGTGGAGTTTCCTTCACGGTAGGTGTGTAGACATTTCAGTTCCCAATCCCTGTGGAGTAGCATTTTGAGTTTGGAGATCAAGGTCCAGTTGCAGTGGGTATACGGAGGATCCTCCTTAAGAAGTTTGATAACTTATGGGTTGTCCACTTCCAATAAAACTTGTTGTTTGTCGAAATGCCAAGCCAACTTCAGTCCTTTCAGCCCCCCCCCCCCAAAGTTCTGACGTCAACGGCGTGTAGTTGCCATTCCGATAGGCGAAGCCGGTCTTCCTTTTGTCACGGTCATTCCTTAACACGTCCCCTAGAAGTCTTGACGATTCCATTAGTGTTGATCTTGCACCATCCCATCGCTGGTGGACTCTATCCAATCTGGACTTCTAGGTGAGAGGTTTGTGGGTTGGTGATGACCATAAGCATATTACCCGGGCCATAATGACCACGTGAGAGGCAGGTGGGAGGTTCGTAAATATTCGTTGGTTTCTCCAATTCCATATGAACTAACAGGTAATACCAAAAAGTAGATTCCAGTCCTTCCCAGAAACTGGTGGCCTTTGCATGGAGAGTTTAGCAGTCAACCATGGAAGGTAGTCGCTGAGGTAAAATTATGTCAGTGTTGTTGAAGCATGAACTTGTACCACACTGTGCGAGCAGTGGGACAATCCCGCAATGCGTGTAGGCATGATTCCTCAGCTAATGAACAGCTTCCGCAATAGAGATTGTTACTAAGATGTCACCAGACCCGTTCCATGTTAGTGGAAGATGACCCTACAACGCTAACCATAGGAAGGAATGGATGCGTTGAGGCCCCTTGAAGCCCCAGATAAGCATCCAGTGATGATCCTGGGGATGCCATGAATTATTGCATAAAACAGTATATGTCAATTTGACACTGAATTGGCTAGATTTTGTCTAGTCATTATAGATTATGTTCTACATATTGGTGTTCGTAGGGGGTTCATGGTTGCAAGCTGGAGGCAAACGGAGGTTGGGAGATGGGTCTGTAAAAGACCCTAGTTCCAGTGGTCATCTGCAATAATATATTCCCTTATACGAGCTTGTTTCTTCGCCTCAGAAATAGTGGACACAGCGACCATTGAAAGTTTAGTATCCCCCAGCCATACATCTTCCCAAAAAACGCACAGTGGAACCATCCCTTAATGCCCATCGAATTCCAGGATATACTACTGGCCAAACCATACAGATGGCTCGCCGAAGGAAGGAACAGCACCCCACTTACAATGTTGGAGGAATGTGGGTCATGCGGGGCAAATATTTACTCCTCAGTATTTGATCCTACAGGGTGTGAGGTTGAGTAAGAACATGCCAAGCTAACTTCATAAGGAAGGAATCATTATTGTTGGGACCCGTTTCCGGAACCCAACTCCATAAATGCTGGAACCCAAAGCGGGAACCGGGTCCCAACCGAAAAACGGACGGAAACAGAATCGAAAGTCGCAGAGGACCAAACAGAAACGGAAGCAAATCGAAACTAACGTTTCGAAACAATGAAATAAAAGCTGATATTCGAGAGTGCAAAACTTAGAAAGCAAAACTTGGCGTTGGGAACTTTAATCTCAAACTATCCGAAATCCGGTATCA
>JAOTAX010000005.1:13941560-13953723 GCA_025629825.1 Erythroxylum guanchezii | reverse complement strand
TCACAATAAAATGCTGTTTAGGCCCAATACCGGGAAATAATCATGAATGCATGTACAGTTCTTTCATGTGCACAAAAATCACTGTTTATCAATACTAGTATGCATGAGCAGTCCTAATTACTCCCTATCCACCTCAATCTATGCCAAATTACTATTCTACCCTTTCAGTAGGGGGTGGGATGTTACATGTCGTCTGTGTTTTGCTTCTTCTATGATGATCTGTCATCTGCGATGATGTGTCATTTGTGTTTTGCTTCTTCTACTTTTTGCTTCATTTGTTTTTTTCCTTAGCCTATCTTCTTCTCCATTTTTGACCCTTCAGAAAATAGAATCAGTCTTTTAGGTCTTCATGAAAATTGTAGATCTTGAAGTCTTCTTTCAAATCATCTAAAGAAAAACGTATTGTCTGATGATGTCACTTCGTCAATAAATAACTTCATATCGTCTGTTCCTATTTTTGACCCCTCAAATGATAGAATTTGTCTTCGAGGTCTTCATAAAAGTTATAGATCATGAAGTCCTCTTTCAAATCGTAGAAATAACACTCCAATCCTACATCTATAGTAAAAGTTATGTCAATTGTCCCACGTCAGGTTCAATATGATTGAGGATAAAACCAGATTGGATTCTTTTGGCCTTGACTTCTTCTTTAGACACCAAAATGACTAGATTCGTGTACCATTGGACTCAAATGTCTACATCTCCACTAAAAATCATAGCCATCTGAAATTAAGGGAGAAAGATTGAGTGAAAAACATGGGATGGGTACAATGTGGGTGCTCTTAATAATAGGAACTAGTGTTATTCCACTGAACATACCTCAGTATTTTAATGATTTCTGGATTGGTAGAGCTCCAAATGAGATTATTTCTAATTTGTGGTAAACTAGAGAAATGGATCTAAAAATGGTATGAAGAAATTGGAATCTAATTCAGTTTCTAAGATGTTTAACAAGAGCAGTAAGAAAATATTTGAAGTATATCTTTTGAGTCACTAAACCAAATTGAATGATTTTTGTGTCATTAGAAACTTAAGACAATGAGGGATATTTTTCTGGAAGAAAGTGTTATGTTAGAATGTTCAAGGGTACTGTTGGCAAGATATTTAATTATAAATGACATAAGGCATAAATGGAAAGGCAAATGAGACAATTCTCAATCATTAAGGACATAATTGGAAGAAGAAGTGTTGTCTTGCGTATAAATGAAGATGCAAAACATGAATGGAAGGATAAGCAGAAGAGAATAACGAAAATGAGTAAGAAAGAGAAAGAGAGTTTGGTGGTTTGAGAGAAAAGAAGAGAGTTGAGCTAGGGTTTAATTATTCTTAGTCTTCAAGAAAGATTTTGAAGTTGTTTAAGAAGAGAAGAAGGAAGAGGAAGAAAAGAGCTTCCATTTGAGCTAAAGATCTCTTCATTTTGTGAAGAATCAAGTAAGATCATTTTGAATCTTTTAGATTTTTTGAAGGATGTCAGTTCATGGAGTTTAGAAAATATTAGTTCAAGTATTCTAGAATCAATTTTTGTGATTTTGCATTGTGGGATTTTCAATTGGATTCCTATTGGATGAGAATTTGGATGTTATGAGATCATATGAGGTTAGAAAAGAGATGACGAGAAATTGAGTTATGATATAAAGTAACCAAGTGTTCTTAAGGTGTAAACTTATGAATAAGCTAGACACATGCAAAGGGTAAAGATTGAAAGGAGAATTTAGAAAGATTATGTACAAGTGAAGTGTAAATCTAAGTTCAATTAGAAACATATGAATTATGAAATGAGAATGAGCATAATATGATTTCTAGAACATATATTTGGGATTGTCATTAAGCATGCATTGTACATAATCCATTTATACAATTATGCATAAATAAATGCTTATATGTCTGTAATTATTGATGAGTGTGAAATGGGTGTCTTGCATAAATGGGTTGTTTAGGTCAAGTGTCCGCATTCAGGCGTTCCCGAAATTTGGAAGCAAATGCTAATTTGGATCGTACAGTGAGTAGACCGAGATGGTCTCACTTTATTATTTGTTATTTGAAATTTTGTATTATATGACTATTGAATGAATATGTAGATATGATTGCGTATGTTGGTTTTCGAACAGAAGGTCTGATGATTGTGATATTTGATTTGGATATTGAAGTGCTACTTGAATGTGAATTGGATGAACTATGTGTACTTAAGGTGATTGTTAAATATGTTCTAAATGTGCATTTGCATAGGAATGAAAGTGTGAATTCTTAACTAAATGTTGAATGTCAGACTACCGTTCGATGATATGTGAATATGATTGAATGGGATCATGCAAATGTGATTGATGCATTCCATTTCATGAATGCATGAAACATAATGGAGTTGTGACCAGAGTAGCCATCAATCAGAGCTTAAAGCTCAACGAGTGAAAATAAGCTTCAAGCTCAAAAGTGAATCAGAGCCCCAGGCCCAACGTTTAATGAGCCCTGTATCCCTCAAGTGGATAAGGGACAGTTATCAATGAGCCCTATATGGAACAGTTTAGGCATTCGGTCACAACAAAGTAACAAATGGAAAGAGAGTCTCAAGTGCACTGCATATGCATAATATGAATGATTAAGTGAATTGAATGTGAAATGTGAAATAATGTAAAATGTGAATTATGTGTTATGTGAATGGGTGAGCCATAGATGATGGTCACTCATTGAGTTCGCAAAACTCACCCAAAATTTGCAAATATCTTTTAAGATCAGAAGAATACCTCGTTAGGCCAACGGCATTATACCTACAGCATTTAAGTGAAGGATAGAGGCCGGGATCAGTTCCCGTCTGCATTGCATTTCTCTATTTTGTATTGAATTATATATTCCATAACTTTTTGTATAAATTTGTATTCCAAAATGACTCAAGTGTTTTATATTTGTGAAAGGGCCCAAATGGCTATTGAAAATTTTGTTGATGGTTTGCGTTAATTGAAAATGTTTACGAATGAATATGAGCCTAATTTGAATATTGATTTCTGCATATTATGTTTGTGGTTTCAAATAAAAAAATTATACTGATTTTTGAATGATTGAGTGCTCTAGCACACCACCTTCACGGGGTACGGATTCAGATATCACTCACAATGTCGGGTTCGGGTCTTGCAGGAGTGGGGTGCTACATTATATGGTATTAAAGCCCAGAAGTACTATCTTATATGGGCATTCTGAAATATGCGTCAAGTTATATGCATATTAGTTATGTCATAGCAGACTGCAGCAACTAATCCCCAGTATCAGTCACATGCATGAACATTCCTTAAGAGTTCGAGCCGTGAGAAGCATTGAGAAAAATGATGATCTAGCAGAATGTGAGAAACTAAAGGTTTATGGACATTTTGGAAATGAAAAATAGTATCTGGGTTTGTATGATAGATAAAGGTTCACTACAATGGGGTATGTACCTTTGAATGTTATATAGGTGCAAGTAGGTATATTACTGTGGATTGAATGAAGAAAATGATAATATGAGTAGAAATGAGGAGACTAAAGTCTACATACAGAATAAAATGAAATCATAAAATGGTTATGATCATAAAAGGATGAAATTGGAACCAAAATGGTTATGCGAGTATTTTGATAAGAGTTTATAATTCAGTATAGGGGGATATTAGGGGAAAATTGAGACCAAAAATTCATAATGATTATGAATCAGAAATAATGATTATGCATCAGAAATTCTGGATTGGTTGAGGATATATATATATATATATATGGGAAAAGAAATAGTATATGGATGGGTATAACAGATAAAAATTCAGTGTAATGTATCGGTGGATGTATTATTGAATATGAAATCGATATTGCATTTTGGTGATATGTCTTCGAAGGTGATATAAATGTGAATACACTGTCATGGGTTGTTTGAGGAAAAATAAGGATATGAGAAGAAATAATGAGATCAAGGTGTATAAGCCAAGTTGATATGACCTTGACAGGTTGAACTTGGACTTAGAATTGTTATGTGATTATCGATATAAGAGTTTATGATTTAGTATGAGAATAAATATGTGTGAGATGAAATAAATGACAAGTGGAAGATGAGACGATGATAGTGATATATGAAAAAGTTGTTGAGTTTAGGTTAAATTGTCATTGTGAGTGCACATCTAATAGTAGGATCACCATGACAAGTGAAAATATTAAGCATATATGTATAATATGCGTGGAGATGATATAGGAAGCAATCAGTGACTTATTGAATAAGTGCTAATCATAGTTCCTATAGTTTAAAGTTTAAGATGAGTTACAGTAAGACGTGAGAGTACTTGTAGTGATCAATTGGGAAGGAATTGAGATTGTTAATGATGTTACCATATGTGATGAATTTGAGGAGAAAAAAGGACACGATTATAGCGTAATCCCACATGATCGAGGACTGGCACAAAAGGAGAAGAGTTACCTAGAATTGAATGGGATTAAAGTATCCTTAGCATAAGCTACCAATTGGTAAATTGATATAAATACATCTATAGATAAGATGCAATGATTTTGGTGATATAAGCCAAGGTATTAGAGTAAATGAAATTGTTTAGTGCCTCACAGAGCCTCATTACAAAGGATGTTCTGATCATGCAAGCTATGGCATAAATTGATCTTATTAAGATATGATGAATAGTTGAAATTGATCTTCTTGAGGTACTAAGAATGACTGATAAGTATTTATGGAAAATAGTTGATTGATAAGGATTTCATGAATAGTATGGATGATTGTAGCAAGAAATCTCCATTCAAAGAAGAATTTCCCTAAATTGAGTTAAGTTGATCAGACGATTCAATTTAAGGGTGATCAATGAAGAAAAAAATCGGAAACGAATATCTAGCAAATCAAAAGTGAATAATGGAATCATATCCCAAATGGAGACTTAGGCACAGGAAGTGGAATATGCTACTGAGAGTATATGCATTTTGTTTGTTGTAAAGTATCCAACTACGTGATTGGGTTTTAAATTCAAGGTGACACTATTGCAAATGTGAGGAGAATATAGGTCCACATTATATTTGATGTAAATATGTTCGGGAGATCCAAATTGAATCTAAGGAATGTAATACCAACACACAAAGTGAAGCATGCAAATAAATTGAAATGCGTGGAGGAACTAGTACGAATGAATAGGTATTTGAATAAGTCGATGTGAATTAAAGGAAATTGAATAAAAGAGAAAATCATTAGAGAAAAGAAGTCAAGTGGAAAATTAAAAATGACATGAGATAATATTACCTTCATTGAGGAATTAGTCACTTAAGGAATTTTAAGAATCAATTTTGGGTATAAGGAAATTTGGGTTGTTTCTGTTGGAGATGTCAATGCCCGGCAGTATCATGAAGTTGAAAATGTTAGTGATCCAAGTAAAATCAGATAAATTGGTGATGATGATCATGGATGAGATCTTGAATGTAATCGAACAATTAAGAAGAATACTTTGAAAAATTTGAGGAAAATGTGTAAACCGTATGAATGATGAATGTAAGAAGAATTTTTAGGAACTATAACCTCAATTTTAATTATGCCATTTGGATTTGAAGATTATGCAGTATATAATGAAGTTTCACATCAGAGATTAAGATGAAATCAATTGTAATAGTAAAAAGTGGTTTTTGGTATACATGAGACAATTAAAGTCTTATGAGTTAATTTTGATACATGGTTTAAAATTGCTTCGATGGTAATTGTTTTGAGGTCTCAGAGACATTAGATGTGCATAGTAATTTTTGGAATGTACAAATTATGTAACTTTGAGGAGATAATTGAGTTTGAAAGGAATGTACAAATGAGTGTTGTACTGGTAAAGGTAGTGTGTAATCTGACACATTGAATAGCCAATTCTATAATGGGATAGTACAAATTCAGATATTGAGGTTTCCAAATCTAATACAATGAAGAGTGCAGAATGTTGAGTGGAATTGCAAGAATGATATTTGGTGATTGAAATAAGAAATATGTGTACCTGATAAAGATGATTGAGCAAAGAAAGTGTTAGAGAAGCCTAAGTAATAACCTAAGCTAGACATCCTAGTAGGAATAGGCTAAGATTGTATTTTAGCTGCTAAGGATGTAGAAACAAGTTGTTGAATATTTGAACTACCAACATGGGAATATGCTTAAAGCTTGTATTTTTGAGTTCATAGGAATAGAAGATTGAGGTATAATTAAAAGTGATTTCAGGTATAACAATTGTTATCATAGTGACATCATGAAAATACTCTACGAGGCGTTGTAAGATAGTAAGGGGTTGTTCACCCTTACATTGAAATGAAGAGTGTCTAAAAATTGTTAAAGAACATAATTGATTCGAGATACTGGTGATGAATGAGATGAATCTGAAATAAGAGTAAAGTGACTTATGAAAGATAAATGAGTTAGGTGGATTAACACCGGATTTAAGGAATATAGTAAATTGGATGTAAGAGTTGAATGCATTAACACTGAAGAGAAATGAATTGTCAAAGGAGAGATGAGGTGTTTTTGTGAGTACTATTTTGGCAAGGTGTGCTCAGATTTGGAGAAAGGATAAATTAAGCTATTATGAATTGGTCTGTATGAAAATTATTATGAGTTAGTGTTGCTGGTGAAAGAGGTCTTAGATTCATAATATGTGATATGTGAATAGGTTAAGGAATAATGGGATGATCGACAAAGATTGATTGATAGCGTATGAAGTAAAAGTTGGTGAGTAATCTAAAGTATACCAATGAAATAATCAAGATAGTGTGATAACTGAAGGAGTGATTGAAGGACCTATTGAGTTATCAATTGTGGTCATTTGGAAGAGAGTATTTGAGTGGTGAAGTATATGGGAAATGGAGAACCATATGAGGAATTAATACCTTTACCGTAATGATCAATTAAATATTAATTTCGAGGATGAAATTTAATTAAGGAGGGGAGAAATGTAACATCCCATTCCCATGCTAAGGGTTAGGACCTAAAATTTCAGCACATGTGAGCTCAAAGAGAGATTAAGGAAATGCATTTCTTGCTCATACATAATGTTAGCATATATGCACATAAATATTGAATCTTTGCACATAAAAAAGTCATACATACATTTATTGATAACTTCAGGGTATAATTGATGTTAAATGTGATTTTATTGAAAATAAGAAGTAGAGGGAGTAGAAAGAGTGATCTTAGTATGAGTTGTGATAAGGAAAGATTTGGAAACAAAATTGGCAGTGATCTGGAAAAAGTTCACTGAGTGTGCTTTGGTCTATTAGTCATAACTTTGTGTCTAGTTATCTAAATGAGATGATTCTTTGCTTGGATTAAACTAGAAATATATGGCTATATTTCTTATAAAGACATCGAATTTCAATTCTATCTATAAGAGTCTAAAAATTTCATGAAGTTGATAACTGGGTGCAGTACATTGGTGGATGAATGTAAAATTTGTCTTTGGACTTTAAGGAAAAATTTGGGATTAATCTAGATAGATTTTGAGAAAGTTTCCTTTTTGAGAGTTGTAGATCGTTTTCTTATCTTTCCAACGGTATATGGGATGAGAATTTTGAACATTGGAGTCAAAAGTTATGGTCCCTATAAGGGAAGATGTATCTTCTGTCTTTATGCTTCTTCTGTGATGACGCGTCGTCTGTGATGACGTGTCTCCAATGTTTTGCTTCTTTTGTGATGACGTGTCATCTGTGATAATGTGTCTTCTATGTTCTGCTTCTTCTGTGATGACGTGTCTTCTATGTTTTGCTTCTTTTGTGATGACATGTCGTCTATGTTTTGCTCCTTTTGTAATGATTTATCGTCTGTGATGACGTGTCTTCTGTGTTTTGCTTCTTCTGTGATGACGTGTCATCTGTGTTTTGCTTCTTTTATTTTTTTACTTAACCTATCTTCTGCTCCATTTTTGACCCTTCATAAGATAGAATCGGTCTTTAAGATCTTCATGAAAGTTGTAGATCTTGAAGTCTTATTTCAAATCATCTAAAGAAAAACTTATTCTGATATCAATAGTGAAAGTTATGGCAATTTTCCCAATCATGTATCGTCTGATGATGTCACTTTGTCTATAAATGTTGTCATATCATCTGTTCCTATTTTTGACCCCCCATATGATAGAATTTATCTTCTAGGTCTTCATTAAAGTTGTAGATCTTGAAGTTATCTTTTAAACCATCAAAATAACACTCCAATCCTATATCTATAGTGAAAGTTAGGCCAATTGTCCCACATCTGGTTCAATATGATTGAGGATAAAACCAAATTGGATTCTTTTGGCCATAACTTCTTCTCTAGACGCCTAAATGACTTGATTCTTGAACCATTGGAATCGTAAGACATTGCTCTATATCTCTACCAAAAAATAATATCCATCTAAAATGAAGGGAGAAAGATTGAGGGAAAAGTGGGATGGGTACAGTGATTGTGTTCTTACATAATAGGAACTGGTGTTATTCCACTAAACATACATCAGTATTTTGATGATTTTTGATTTGTGGTAAACTAGAGACTTGGAGCTACGAATGGTATGAAGAAATTGGAATCTAATTCAGTCTCTAAGATGTTTAAATTCTAGATGGAAGTTGTGCATAGTATACTGTTTTGGACAAGAGCCGTCCAAAAATATTTGAAGTATATCTTTTGAATCATTGAACCAAATTGAATGATTTTGGTGTCATTAGAAACTTAAGACATTGGGGAACATTTTTCTGTAAGAAAGTGTTATGTTAGAATGTTCAAAGGCACTGTTGGCAAGAAACTTAAGTATAAAAGACATAAGGCATAAATGGAAGGGCAAATGAGACAATTCTCAATCATTAAGGGCATAATTGGAAGAAGAAGTGTTGTCTTGCCTATAAATGAAGAAGAAAAACGTGAATGGAAGGACAAGCAGAAGAGAATAACGAAAGAAAGAGAAAGAGAGTTTGGTGGTTTGAGAGAAAAGAAAAGAGTTGAGCTAGGGTTTAATTCTTCTTAGTCTTAAAGAAAGATTTTGAAGTTGTTCAAGAAGAGAAAAAGGAAGAGGAAGAAAAGAGCTTGCAATTGAGCTAAAGACCCCTTCATTTGGTGAAGAATTAAGGTAAGATCATTTTGAATCTTTTGGGTTTTTAGAAGGATGCTAGTTCATGGAGTTTAGAAAATGCTTGGGTTCAAGTATTCTAGAATCAATATTTGTGATTTTGCATTGTGGGATTTTCAATTTGATTCCTATTAGATGAGAATTTGGATGTTATAAGATCATATGAGGTTGGAAAAGAGATGATGAGAAGTTGAGTTATGATATAAAGTAACCGAGTGTTCTTGAGGTGTAAGCTTATGAATAAGCTAGACACATGCAAAGGGTAAAGATTGAAAGGAGAATTTAGAAAGATTATGTACAAATGAAGTGTAAATGTTGACCCTCGAAATTTTTTCTTGATGAATAAGCATGATTTAAATTATTTTGAGGTCTTGTTAGATTAATTATTTTGGAGTAATTAGCATGTCAATGTTAGTAGGAGTTATCGCTTGGATTGATGGAATTAAGGTATTAATGTTGAAAGAATGTATAAGGGCATTTTTGGCATAACACTTAAGCCTTTAAGTTTTAAGGCATAAATAGAAGGGCATAAGGGTCATTTTACAATCATTAAGAGTGTAAGTTAGAAGAAGTAATTTTTGTCTTGTTTGAGAAAAGAGTGTCGTGGGTGTGAGGAGAAAAGAAGAAGAGGAGAAAGCCAAGCTAGGGTTTTGGAGAATTTGAAGAATTTGAAGCATCAACAAGTAAGTATAAGCATTAACCTCTTTTGATTTGATGAATGAACCTTATTTAGTGAAAGTTAGAAGTGAAAATGGGGTTGAATGTGTGTAGGAAGTTGTTGTTGAATGGTGTATGAAAAATGTTTTAATCTTCTAGGGTTAATGATTATATTGTGTTATGAATGATTTTGGGTTGAAATGAGCTTAGAAATGAAGTAGGAATGATGGTTTAGGGTTAAGATGAGTTATATTTGAAAGATGGGACGTATATAGATGAAAAATGTCGAAAAACAGGTTTTCGGGAGGTTTCTGGACACGTTCGCCGCGGCAAACTTCTGATTTTATATTTCAGGCATAACTTTTGCTGTAGATGTCCAAATTGAGTGATTTTTGATTTAACGTAAACTAGAGACAAAGATCTAGAAGTTTATGAAGAAATGAAGTATTAATTTAGTCTCTAAGAACCTCAACTGTTGGATGGAATTTGAGTATAGATTATTGTTTCAACATAAGGATAGTCCCAACATGTTTAGGGTATAACTTCCATATTTCTGAACTAAATTGACTGAGTTTGGTGTCGTTAGAAACTTAAGACAATGGAGAACTTTTTTCTAGAAGGAAGTGTTACCAAATGTCTTCATTTGTCTAATCATAACGATCATGGAAAATTGACCTGAAAGTCTAAGTTTTGAAAGGGTTATAGTTCAATTTTAGCACTTTTGATTATTGAAGCCTTATGAATTTCCTTTGAATGTTGTTTCAATGAGAGCTTGGTTTGTTATAGGAAACCAAGCAGACTCGATCCAAGAGCAACAGGAAAGACAACATTGAACTTGGATTTTCAAGCGAAATTAGGTGGGTGAAGTATTTACAATTATTGTGTGATTGGGCAAATTCTTGCCTATGTGTGAATATGTGTTTTATGTTATGCATCGAACGACGCATGACATTTTGATTGAATATGTGATTAATTGTTTGAAAATGATTGTTGAAAATTTATAATGATTATGATTTTGTTATGCCTTGATATCTGTCACGACATTCTGTATAAATGAAAAGAAAGAAGAAAAAGCATGAAAGCATATCATTTTGATAAAATGATTCTGAGCATGATTATGTGCTTTTGTTTGGGCGAGAGTGGAACCATTCTGTTTGTCACGTGCACGTTGACAAGAGCCTTCTCCTGGCTACCCGCTTGTGGCATATGAGCTCCGAAATGGACTCATTCTGTTCATGGGGTAAACTTCGATTTCCTCATTCTGTTTCATGGAATCCTCGAGTCGTTTGTTGTGTGTTGCATATTTGAACTGTTAAGTATGAAGCATATTGAGTAGTTTGTGAATTGAGATAAGTGTGATGAATGTATAAATTGCTTGAATAAAGTATGAGTGCTAGAATTGCTGGTCATATACACATACATATGCTTGAGTTTGTGCTAATTACCGATGGCTATAAATATATTAACCACTGAGCTGTGTAGCTCAACCCATTATTTTTTCCCTCCTCAGGTGCAGAACAAGACGACAGTTGATCTTTGCAAGGCATCGAAAACTTCACGATAGTTAGAGATCTTTGTACTAAGTTAGTTACTATTTTAGATAGCTTTATAAGCATATCAACATTGAGCATCCTTATGTATTGTGTTTTAAGCTTTGGTATGTATGATGTTGTGTAAGTAAGGTTTGTTCAAACTCTTTAGAATGAAAATGGTATGAAGAATTGGAGTTCCTTTTGTGTATGAGTATGGTTACCTTGTGGTTAGATTTAGAGATATGTGTTTGTTTTGACTGTTTGAACGTTTGGATGTCAGATTTCAATTCTGGGATTTTCGCCACGGTGAAGCAAGAGGTCGTCGAGGCGAATCTATAATGTGCTGCGGTGAATGCCCCTTTTTGCAATTTCGCCGCAGCGAGGAATGGCTTATGCCGCGGCGAACTCCTTTTTGTTGCCATGCTGAGATTTGTTTTAATTGCAATACTTTCCGCTTTTATCTCACACGACTGTCCCGACTGATCACCTTGGGATTAGCCTTAGGGTCGAGTCTCGGGCTTAACATCCTTTGGTATCAGGAACCGATTGTTGGGCTCCGAAAACGAGGTCCAACAGTAAATCTAAGTTTAATTAGAAACATATGAATTATAAAATGGGAATGAGCATAATATGTTTTCTAGAATATATATCTGGGATTGTCATTAAGCATGCATTGTACTTAATCTATTTATACAATTATGCATAAATAAATGCTTATTCGTCTGTAATTATTGATGAGTGTGAAATGGGTGTCTTTCATAAATGGGTTGTGCAGGTCAAGTGTTCGCATTCAGGCATTCCCAGAATTTGGAAGCAAATGCTAATCTAGAGCGTATTGTGAGTAGAACGAGATGGTCTCACTTTATTGTTTGTTATTTGAAATTTTGTATTATATGACTATTGAATGATTATGTAGATGTGATT
>JAOTAX010000005.1:13926410-13939435 GCA_025629825.1 Erythroxylum guanchezii | reverse complement strand
TTAATGAGAGAAAAAGACAAAACAAATCAATTAATACATTTAAGAAAAGAACTTTAATAGAAGTTAATCGTTAATTCATCCAATTCTAATGGCTCTGATTACAATCTCACATGTACTTCAATATCCAGTGCCATTGGACAAAAAATTCCAGTACCGGAACCTAATCGGTCCGCCGCCTGGCGATTTTTCCGGTCCGAAAATTTTCCCCGAAAAATTCCAGAAAATTTTCTAAATTTTCCCAAAATTGTAAAACACACAAAAATCACTCCAAGTAATTGTTCAAGCACAAATATCACATTTTTCACAAAATTCACATGTATAGACACATATGCTGGGAAATGTCATGAATGCATGTACAGACAAAAATTCCCATTCATGCCGAAACTAATTTTCACACTCAGAACCCGTCCCAAATTACTATTTTACCCTTCCCATCGGTGATGGGATATTACATTTTCAATTGTTGAATCTATGATTGTCTAACTCATATTAGATATGAAAAGATATCAATTTAATTCTAGGAATTATATCTATAGAGATAGATGCAAAAGTTATTTACCTATTTTAGTTTAAGTACATAGATAATGTACTAAAGGTATTTAGTATTTGAGATATCTGATCTTATGAAGTATTAAATATATCCATATTTTATATATGAGTTAATATTTGAGTTTAAGCTTATAAGGATATTAACTTTAAAAGCAAATCCTAATTAAGGTATATTTTACTTAAAATGATATTATTTTTTAGATTAGAAAGTTTCCAATATAGAATTAATGGCTAATCAAGTTATAATACATTTTTTACTTAATGGAAATGATTATTTGGATAAAGGGGTTCTTTGATGAACTTAGAATGATTCCTTGCATTATTTAAGATAATAATATACTATAGAAGATTAAAGCCACTGGCCTTATAAAAGGAGTTAAGGTCTTATCAAAGATCCAAGTATGTATTTAGGCAATCTCTTTTAGTTATGATGAAAATTGTCAGATTTAAGCTAGTGCTTATTATAGAGAATCTTAAAGAAATCCTCACTAAAGCATTGTCCTAACAGTAGTATGAACGTCATATGAATATAGTATAAGATACTTAAAAGATTGGCTTAGTCTAGGTGATAGATTGTTAGGTATAACCTACAAATATTTGGTTACTTAGTTTAATGAGATAATTATTTAAAAACAATTTTTATCTTATATATGTTTAGATGTATATGATAAAGTTTATAAGATAAATATACATTATAAGTAAAATTATGATAAGATCATAATTATGTGATTAATATTGCATTTATGTATTATACTTAAATAGTGTCTAATCGTTGTTCTGTTAAGACTTAATATTAATAGTGTAAAAAATCTAGCACATGGTATGTTTCTTCCTTATGAAAGAAATAGTCATTCTTATAGATTGGACTATAAAGATGCTTAAATGGATATGTAGGTATTTGTTAGACAATAAGTTCACTAGATTTATCCCATATGAGAATTCCATTTGGAACGTTACTTGTATCTTTATGAAAATTCTCATTGTAATGATTGTATAAGTAACCTTTTGACTTGAAATCACCAAAGTATCTCATATAGAGATTATTATGTCTTAATACTACGTATGACCTATTCTAGTCAATGATAACTCAATAATTATTGGATATAACATGAACTATATAAAGGTAGTTAAGTGATAAATATAGAATTCATCACCTTAAAGTGATTAAGGAGAATGTTATATTATTCTCGATCATTATTAATTTAAAAAATTCTTGGATAAGTTGGAATGATATTTTTAAAAATACTTTACATATGTTATTAATATAATCGATTATTAATGGTGGAGAACTAATATGATTAGACTCAAATAGAATAGACATTAATTTCATACTCTAAGTATGATTAGAACATTACAAATGAAAAGGATTAAATTATACAAAAAAAATTACAAAAAGGTTATTTAGAACAACTTTAACATTCCTAAATATTTGAGTGATCATAATATATTGTTAAATGCAATCGTGATTTATGAATATAAATTATTCAATTAGAAAATTGAAGATGAACTAAATGAGTTTTATTTATCCAATTATAAACATGATTTAGGGTTATAATTTATATCTATTTTTAACATATTTAGGAACCTAATAAGTTACAAATAAAGAACATATTGAGAAAAAAAAAGGTGTTTTAATCAAGTTGGACTTTATTATAACGTTTGAAAAACTTTATAATTAAATATGAGATATTTGATAAATAAGGATCAATATAAGATATTGGAACTTATTTTGGTTCAATTGGTATTTAAATAGAATTCTTTGTAATTCTAATTAAAGCTTAATTGAAATTATACTTTTATTTCAATTAAATTACTAAAAGATCCAAGCCTTATTATAAATACACGTTGGTTTCAAAGAACTTGGCAATTCTTACCTAATCTTTTCTACCGCAGATGTAGAATTCTCTGGATACATTTTGTAGATACCGTTAGTATCAATGAGCAGTTACAATGATTGAAATTAGTCAGTTTCAGAAACAGTTCGAAGGAAAGTATAAGGAAATGACTATGTTTCATAATAAAGCACAAATTATTTATGTGTTAATTATGTTATAAAATTTAAGTGGTGTTAGCTTTTAGGAAGTCATACAAAAAATATTGTTTTTATTTTATTGCATGCGGGGACCAAATCCCGTTATGATTTTCTAAAAAAAGTAATATGTTAAATCATTTGGGTGAATGATTAAATGTACTTTTTTTATACTTAGCTAAATGAGCTCCCCTAATTTATTAAAGTTGAGAAATTGGTATCGTATAGCAATACTTCTATTCATTCTTCATAGATAACAAATCATACTATTTATACTTCAGGTCAAATTGATAAATTTTATCACATGTTACTATTAAAAATAATAAATTAAAAAGTGTTAATTTTTTAAATTAAATATTTAAAAATTGAAATTTTAAACCATTATTTTTATTAATATAATTAATAGAACTTGCCAAATTGACACTTTAGAAGAGTTACACTTCGCTTCGCTTTGGTTAGTATGATTTTTTAATCTCTTACGATAAATACATTGGTGATTGTATATTTTAAATGTGATCTCTTATTAAATATTTAAAAATTATGCAACAAAAAGGAAGTTACGCTACACATTCGAAGTATCAATTTTGACATGTTTCGTTAGTTATGTTAATTAAAATATTTTAATTAAATTATTTAATTTATAAAATACATTATCATTAGGATGGTGGGCTCCCTTACTGGTAAAATAGTCTGGTTGATGAAGCCCATCGGATGACTAGAACCGTCTGAGTGATGAAACCCATTCATGGAGTACGAGAATGGTATAATAATTTAGGACTTTTACTTTTTATTTTTTATTATACTTTTCAGTTTTTTTTCTATTTTTTAAAATATAAATAAAAACCTGATTGTTTATTACTATTGATGTAGTATTTTTATCACTAATAATAATTACGTATCAGATAAAACTTAAAGATAAATTATTTTAATTAAATAAATTTATTTAATATCATATATACTATTTATTTTAATATTATTTTATTTTTAATAAAATAAATAATTTAAAAGTTAAAATTTATTTAAAAATTAATATTTATTTGAAATATATTTTAATTATAAATCAAATTTTATTTGAATATTTACATATTTTAAATTTAATTATATTTATTAAAATTTAATTACATAAAATTAAATTATATAAATTAAATTATTCATAATTTTATTGATAATTAATTTTAATTTATTAAATATATAATATTGAATTAAATTATTCATAATTTTTATTAAAATTTAAATAATTAAATAATATATTAAATGATAATAACTCAGATTATAATGAAAGACAAAAATAAAAAACAAAAAACAAAACTACTTTTTTAACTTTCATAATTTTTGAAATCTCGAAAAAAACCAAAATAAAAAATAAAAACCAAAATAAGAAACAAAAGTTAAAAATTCAAACATTTTTTTTACTAAATTTAAAAATAGAAATAGAAATAGAAATAGAAACAAACTCAATAATGAAGGGAATTCTTATAACCCTATAATTCAAGTTGAAGATTTCAAAAAAAGTAAGCAGGACTTGTTTATTACTATCATAATTTAGTTGATGCTGCCCAGTATACGGTTACAGTGGCTTAAAGGATGGGAATAAGAAAGCGTCATTCCAACCAGAGACCAGGACAGTGCTGTCATAGCTTCGTTGATGGTCGTTCAATAAATGATGCTCAATAAATAAGGTCCAAAACATGAATATTTATTTAGAATTGAGTACTATGATTGCTACAATTTATAATATAACATTTGTTATATATGATTATATTTTATTATAAGGTTAATTAATAAAAATACTCAAAATTTGTAAAATTCTTAATTATAACTAAAACTTTAAAAATTAACAATAAAATGATTAAATTTTCATTTTTTTTCAATTATATCCCAAACTTAAAAAAGAAGTAATAAAATTCTTAAACTTTTTTATCAATTCTAACTCGACGTTGATGTTCCTATTAAGTTTGCTGACAGAACTTGCCACGTATTTAAGAAACCTTAATTATTAATACACGTCAGCCAAAATTAACACAACAAATGGAAATTATAAAATGACATCGTTTAATCACATAACTAAAATGACGACATCGTATAAAAGTAATCTAAATCAAATTATGTAGTTCTGGCGACCTTGCGCTTTGATTAAAAAATTTCCCTTCATTTTCAGTTTGTTCTTTCGACACCCTCACCCTTTCGATTTTCAGATTATGTAGCTTCAACGCCCTTATATTGAGAACATCAGGAGAACAAACTAAAAACGAAGAATTTATTGATACGGTACATTGTAACGCGAGAATAATTTGAAAGGTCAGAAGAACAAACAGAAAACAAATGGTTGAGGGCATCAAGAGAACAACAGAGAACGTTGGGTTAGATTTGAAGAAAATTGAAAGTTTGAACATTTTGTTGCTACTTTTTGAAGATTAGGTTAAAATTGAAAAAAATTAAAAATTTAAGTATTTTATTGTTACTTTTAAAATTTATAATATAATTAAAATTTGACTTTGAGTTTTTTTTTTATAGTAATTAACTCTTTAATATATTACATTACACGTACAATTTAGTAGAAATATAAATATATATAATCTTAAATATATAAATTTAGAATAATCTTTACAATATGTTAGTTGCAGCTAGAATTTACAAATATAATGATTTGGATAATTAAACAGTTTACTTATAGATATATTTTATTTAATTTTAATAAATTTATAAAGTGAGAATAATTTATAGCCTCATCTACATGCTATCCAAGAACTTTTTAAATTGCAATTGTAATTAAAGATTCAGTGAAACAATGGAACTAATTTTAGACGAAAATATTTTTGTATTAAATTTCATGAGATATGAGTTTTTTTTTCCTTAAATAGTAATTAAAATTTAGGAGATGTGAAATGCACGTGCCGCACATCTTTCGCGTGCGAAATCGAGACTGATGTGTTAATTTGCTGACTGCTACGCAAAGCTGACTACAACGCTCTCTTAAGAAAATCTCGAATTCTCCATTTTCTTCCATTTCTACCACAACCCACCTTTGGAGCTGCACACTATATTATTCCGATCACCGACGTCGTTTGAGTGTACCAACTCCCCAGATCTGCGGCAATCAAACCATCACCGTTCGTCCCTCTTTTTCGCTTCGATCCACTGGCTCAGAGATGCCGGTGGCTGCTTCCGCCATCTACTTCTTAAATCTCCGCGGCGACGTCCTAATCAACCGCCTCTATCGCGACGATGTTGGGTAATTTTTTTACTTTTACATTTCTTTGTCTGATAATATTGAATTTGTGGGAACTTTGGGACTCAAAAGGTCCGAATTTATGCACTCATGACTGTTCTTTTTAATCATTCTTCCCAAAAGGTTTTTTTTTCAATGTGCATGCGGGAGGGCTTCTTATGTTTTTGTTTATATCCGTTATTAGTTAACTATGGCTTCATGTCAGGTGTTTTTATCAAGGAAAGAAGAATATTGATGTTAATTATGTGGAATTCATGGCGGCTAAGGGCCTCAGTTATTAATGTACTTTCAATTATTATTTTCATTGAGTTTTTGGCTTGTTACTAAAGGGATTTATTTGATTCTTCATCATTAAATGAGATCGGTGGTTAACACGTTAGTTTAAATTTGTTACTGTGGTGTTCTTGGTTTATTTTGTCACTTTTAATCTGATAAAAATATTGTTGATGTTTTTAACACATTAATGTTAGTTCGGTATTGTGGTGGTGTTGTTTTGATTGAGAAAAGAGATGGAAAATGTATGTTTTTGTTCTATTCCACAAACGGCTATTGCTGGATAAGGACTTTCCACTGTTTTCTGTTTATGGGTCGATAGAACATTTACTTTGTCAAACATTTTATAGCATACTTGCAGTTCCAATTATAAGATGTTTCTGTTTAATCCTTCCAAGACTTTTTATCAAGCTACTTTGCATGCCTCCTATTTTTTTTTCCCTTATTAATGTTGCCAATCAGTCTTTGCTTCCTACGTCTGGCATTTGCTATTGAATTTGTAACGTTCCCTTCTCTATAACTCTTTTTTTCTAAACCAATTCCTTAGCTGTAACTTATAGTTGATCTTTTACAAAGCTGTTATGTAATATTTCTTTCAGTGGGAATATGGTGGATGCATTTCGGATGCATATTATGCAAACTAAAGAACTTGGTACATGCCCTGTGAAGCAGATTGGAGGTTGCTCCTTCTTTTACATGAGAATCAGCAATGTCTATATTGTAATTGTTGTAAGCAGTAATGCTAATGTAGCTTGTGCTTTCAAGTTTGTTGTTGAGGTAACTTTCTTCCTGGCAAGTAACTTTATTCTTGATTTTGGCAAATCATCTTTGACATGTAGTCGACAGTAATGTTGTTTGATAACTCATCTACAAATTATTTTGCTTTTCATTGAAGGATTCAATTAGTTTTGGAAGAATTTTCTTTTGGTATTTTAATATCAGTCAAATCAATCCAATGTCTCTTCGGAACTCTATTTAAAACGTTCAAATGGTGGATTAATCTTGTTAATGTTAAAAAACTTTCTTCTGTTTCCAATCATGTGTCTTTTAGCCTTTGTGATTGCGACTGTCAAGCAATAACTTTTCTGAGACTTTGACTTCTTACATAGCTGATAGTGGCATGCTGTTTTATATGCAGGCAGTGGCATTGTTTAAGTCATATTTTGGTGGGTCCTTTGATGAAGATGCTATTAGAAATAATTTTGTTCTGATCTATGAACTACTGGATGGTGCGTACTTCCTGCATTGTGTAATTTTTCTTCCCATTGCTCTTTAAATTTTTGACATTTCTTTCAGTCCAATGAACTTCTTCGCCCTAGAACCATTAACTTCATATTTAGAAAACAATCTCTAGATGACCAAGTGAACAATCGGTATCTTAAAATTGCAGAAATCATGGACTTTGGCTATCCTCAAAATCTTTCTCCTGAGATTTTAAAACTTTACATCACTCAAGAAGGAGTGCGATCACCATTTTCTTCCAAGGTTAGTTTCTTCTTGCAATAACTAGTTTCCAATATGACAATACATTTTTCTTCTATATTTATCTTTGATTGTATTTATGGACATTACAGATCCACAGAAAAAGTTAATGAATTGATCTTTTTGCGTTTAGAATTAAATGGTTTATGTTTAATTTCTTAATTTTCTTTTTCAATTCTGTTGTAAATAATTTGGCAGCCTACAGATAAACCCATCCCCAACGCAACTTTACAAGTTACAGGTGCTGTGGGCTGGCGTAGAGAAGGCCTTGTTTATAAAAAGAATGAGGTGACTGTCTTCTTTTCCCTTTTCAGTTGATCAAAATGTGCCATTCTGCTGGATTTTCACATCCATTTCTCTCAGGTTTTTCTGGATATTGTGGAAAGTGTAAATCTTCTAATGTCTTCAAAAGGTTGGTGTAGTGATTGGTGGATTTCCTTCGTTTACTCTTTTTATTTGTTATCAACAGTGCATGGATTGTGCCTAAACAATCTTTTCACTGTAGGTAGTGTTCTACGTTGTGATGTAACGGGGAAGATTCTTATGAAGTGCTTCCTCTCTGGAATGCCTGATCTGAAGTTGGGTTTAAATGATAAAATTGGTCTTGAGAAAGAGTCACAACTGAAAAATCGGCCTGCCAAAAGGTAATCCTTTATTCCTTATGCTTATCATTCCTCTATTTGTGTATCATCTGATTTCATGATGCTCTTAAATGATATTTGGGCCTGGAGAAAGAGTCAGAATTTAATACTGACAACTGAAATGGAGAACTTCAATCAGCACAAATGGCATTCTTTTTTAATATAGTTTTTGTTTTTTCATATCATGATAACAAGAAGTTTCTTCCTTTGCAAATCTTAAATTGAGCACTTGGGTCTGCAATTGCACTCAATTTTCTCTTCTGTTGTTTTTGTTCCTTCAACATATGTTATCTTCTGTAATAAAAGATCCTTGGTGAATGCTTGAACCCTGACTGTATTAACTTGAATATCTTCAAAATATTTGCAGATTAGAAATAAAGTTTGTCAAAAATCTAGACTGAGGTATCCTTTACCTTTATGTTTATGATTAAGTTCGTGCCTTTTACTAATATAGTAATATTTTCCTCCTTTTCTCAGGTGTATAGTTTTAGCTTCAACTGATGTATTTTTCTTTTGATACCTGGGTTTTATAGTTTTCTCCCACTTTTGTCTCACATACTTCTCTTTGGTCTGCCAATGCACCTGATTTTAAGTGTTGTGGGGGGTTGTTTGCCTTCAATTGCTTTTGGAAAGGATTACTTATTTTCATTCCTTTGCTTAGCTTGTTGTAATGGATTTTCAATATATCTTACATGTGGATATTTTTGCTATCATTGTTGTTTTGAGATTTTGAACCTTGCAATACATGTATTTTAAACTATGGAAATTACTATATGTACTTGATGATCTTTGATTCTTTTGCTTTTCCAAATTTTCTGTGAATATTTTTTCTGTATCTTTATTGTAAAACATATTTTGTCACTTAAATATATCTAATTTAAAATCAATAGATCTTACATGTGGAGATTTTTCTATCTTTTTTTTTTTAGATTTTGGACCTGGCAATGCATGTATCGTAAACTATACAGATTACTATGAATATGTACTTGATGATCTTTGACTCTTTTGCCTTTCCAAATTGTCTGTACTGATTTGTTCATTATCTTTATTTTAAAACCTATTATGTCACTTAAATACATCTAAGCTGAAATTACCTGATGCTCAAGACTCTCAATTTTTTTCACTATCATAAAGTTTACATCATTATTGTGATATTTTGTGCAGTGGCAAGACAATTGAGCTTGATGATGTGACTTTCCATCAATGTGTAAACTTGACAAGGTTCAATTCAGAAAAGACTGTTAGTTTTGTCCCACCTGATGGTGAATTTGAATTGATGAAGTAAGCTTCCAATCTCTCAACATTTTCATATGTACTTGCAATTGGTGTTATTTTGTGTTCGTGTCATAACATATGTTGAGTTATCAAGTGTTTTTCCCCTGCTTAAAGGTTATCAGTTGTGGTAAACTTCTGGAGTAGAAAATTGTTCTATCAAGTTATTAATGTGGTGAAATAAGGACAAGATGTGCAAGGTGGTTGTGTTGCCTCAGTTGGGTTCACTTTATTAACTTATAAAGCAAAACTGTAATCTCAGAAAGGATAGAACTTTATGGTTTATTACGCTGAGATTTCCTTCAAGCTCATACAAAATTAACAAATGGTAGACAACATTGCAAAATTTTGGTGAATTTCTATTCTTTTTTTCTGTTTTTTTAAAATCTATTTTGTATAGCTTTTGTCTAAAATGTATAGCCATTCTATAGTGTCGTTATTCCTCTTTTAAAAGGTTGAAGGTGAATTGACTTGAGATTTTGTGGTAGACTTATTGATTGCAGAAATAAATTCAATGGCTCATTAGTTAAATCTCTACTTTAAGATCCTTAAGCTGTTTGCTTTTGGCAGTTGCTTCTATACTGAGAAGTGCAATTGATTTGTTGTATATTTGAAGGTATCGTATTACTGAGGGCGTTAATCTTCCGTTTCGGGTGTTGCCAACAATAAAGGAACTAGGCCGAACACGCATGGAAGTGAATGTTAAGGTTTGAAATTTACATTTGAAATGAAAGAACTGAATCTTGGGTTATCTAAATGTTTGAAGCTTGACATTTTTTTTTCTGCTGACTAATCTCAGGTAAAGAGTGTATTTGGTGCCAAAATGTTTGCCCTTGGGGTTGTCATAAAAATTCCGGTGCCAAAACAAACAGCTAAGACAAGCTTTCAGGTGACATCTGGTCGGGCAAAATACAATGCTGCAATTGACTGTTTGGTTTGGAAGTGAGTATATTACCTTGTCTTGGCTCTGAGTATATATTTTTAGTCCTTTTAACTATTAATTCTCTCAAGTTGATGGACTCGGCTTTGAAATCAATCTTCCTGCACCATCCTTTGCCAGACCTATTCATCTTTCACCTATTTCATTTTTTCTTCATAGTATTCATTTCACTGTGTGTGTATCTAAATTCTCTTTCTTGTTCTGAAATTTTTGTCTAACTTGGATATTGCTATTCAGTGACACATTCTTGCAAACAATTTCAGGATAAGGAAATTTCCGGGTCAAACTGAACCAACCCTGAGTGCTGAAGTCGAGTTAATTTCGACAATGGCAGAAAAAAAATCTTGGACAAGGCCACCAATTCAGATGGAATTCCAGGTGCCTTGTCTTTCGTATATTGCCATTTAAATTGTCTTTTAGTTGACTGTCTAGGACGTGCATCTGTTTCATTCTTTAATTTTTTATTATTATTTTTGGATTGTTCCGACATATTCTAAGTTACAGCTATATTTGAGATCTGATGTTAAGGATTTCTTCAATTCTAGATACGTTAGGTTGTAGAAGTTAGAACTTCATGTAATCAATTAACTGGGCATAAAAGTTAAAATAGCAGAGTGAGACTATTGGGATCTCACTTGTGATGTAAATAGTGTTGGGTCTCTATTATACTTGGCCTGTGTGAGAGATTATTCATCTTCAGGAGATCCTTGTTTGATTTGTTGGTTGTGCAGGTTCCCATGTTTACAGCATCTGGTTTACGGGTTCGATTCCTCAAGGTACTTATTATTTTTCAAAATTGAGTTGGTTTGTTTGCAAGAGTTCAGCAATTGATGGTAGTGATCGTCTGTAGGTATGGGAAAAGAGTGGCTACAACACAGTTGAGTGGGTTCGTTACATTACCAAAGCAGGTTCTTATGAGATTCGGTGCTAGACTTGAGGGATTGTAGTAGGGAGACATCTTTGGTGAATTTTGATCAGTTACGGGGATCACTGGCCTATCAATGAAAACTCCAAATATGTATTATGCCCATGTTTCTGTGAAACGATGATTGAGCATCTCATAACAGTAAGAAAATGATTATCCAGGCTGAGAGGTTTTCTTTTTCTTTTTCCTCGACTCTTTACTTCTTTTTGGTGTTGTATTGTTCATCGTGAAGTTTGTCCATACTATGTATGAAGTATAGTGAAACATTGAATTTGTTCAAGAGTTTTATGCTCGCATAGGTTAGGACTTTATAATTGGAATACGTACTGCTATCACACGCAGCACTGTTTTTGCAGTTTATTTGTAATGAAAAGGTTTCCTCAGTGAATTTTATATTATGACAGTAAATGTTTCAGTATTTCTAGTTGGAATTGAGGGTGTTTTTTCTAGAATTTCTGACCATTCTTTGGATTTTATATGGTTATTTTTAGTTTTTATAAAGGTTGAGTTTGATAATTTGGTGGGAAAGAGATTCTTTTTTTTTTTTCTTTTCTCTGGAGCCTAGCTAGAACTTGGAATTGTCTCAGTATACTTCCCTTCTCATTTTTTATTTTAATTCACTAAATGACAATTTGTGTTTTAAATAAGAAAGTGCCCAATCTGCTGGGTTCGGTCGGAAAAAAAGAAACACACATCCAATGCTGCTTCTTTTGGACAATAACCGGTTAAGGTTTAAAAATTTAATGATTATGAAACTGATATATGATAAACATTATAAGAATTTTATTGAAGTAAAAAAATGCATAATATTTATTATTATATAATGAATTAATAATAAATTAAAGCTAATAATTCAGACTTAATTTAAATATAACATAAAACTTAAAATAGCAATAAACATGAAGGAAATTGTATTTTGGTAATTGATCCAATCAGGGCCATAAAATACTGCCTTGAAATGGTAAATAAGTTTACACTTACGTTGAATCTTAAAGTTTGCGCATGAAACATATTCTAATGTAATATACCACAAACGATAAACAATCTTAATCCTATTGGAGGCACTATAGCTGCAAGGGTTTTTGATTAACCCAAAAGAGTGGACCAGCTAGCTGATACTTAAATCCATTTTACTCATATATAGTTGTGGACCAGGTAGTTGCAAACAACTAATTAGTTTTCATTTCTCATCTGGATTTCATCAGTTTCACAACGATTGTTGGCTATATTTCTATTTGATCAAAAGGTAGCAACCAAGTCTACAAGGCACACTGAGGTATTGAACAACAAAATAAAGAAAAACAAAGATGGAACTGAACCATAGTACAGAAAAAAGGAAGATAAAAGCACACTACCTCTTCTTGAAGTAGACTGGGGAAATCGTCAACTGATGTAGCACCTCACTCTCGCAATGACCCGAACCCGACATCGATGGTGATATCCGAATTTATGTCCCACGAGAGTGACGTACTAAACACTCAATCGCTCGAAAATCGTTATACTTTTTTTTAATCACAAAACAATATACGCGGAAACCGATACCTAAATTGGGCCCTCATTCATTCGAAAACAATTTCATTTAACACAATTTCCAATAGCCACTCGGGGCCTTTCACAATTATAAAACACTTGAGTCATTTCAAAATACAACTTATACAAAAGTTACGGAATAACAATTCACTACA
>JAOTAX010000005.1:13902434-13926345 GCA_025629825.1 Erythroxylum guanchezii | reverse complement strand
TTCATTGAATAAGACCTGAAACTATTTCTAGATATTTTATTATTATCAAAACATAAAGGGATTTAATTTTTCAACCACCATTGGTCCAACATAACTCTCATTAATCACTCACAATTCCATTCTAGCCATCCCACAGGTAATGTGATGTTACAGGAGGATGTCGTTCGGTTTATGTAATGCACCTGCCATATTCCAAAGGTGGATGATGGCCACATTCGCAGACATGAATGACAATTCATGGAGGTATTTATGGATGATTTCTCTGTCTTTGGAAATTCTTTTGATGATTGCTCATTGAATTTAGACAGAGTGCTTCAAAGTTGTGAGGAGTCTCATCTAGTCTTAAATTGGGAGAAGTGCCACTTCATAGTCCAAAAGGGAATTGTATTGGGCCATAAGATCTCGTGCAAGGGGATTGAAGTGGATCGAGCTAAGACTAAAGTAATTAAAAAGCTACCACCTACCACTAACATCTAGGGCATCTGAGCCTTCCTTATTCATGAAGGGTTCTACAGATGGTTCATCAAGGATTTTTCTCTTATCGCTAGACCCTTATCTCATTTACTAGTTAAAGATATGCCTTTTTTTATGATGCTTGTTTGGATGCTTTTGATAGGTTGAAGAAGGCACTTACAACAACACCCATTTTGATGTCACCGGATTGGTCTCTTCCTTTTGAGATTATGTATGATGCAAGCAATCATGCCATTAGTTGTGTCCTTAGTTAAAGGAAAGACAAGCGGTTGCACACCATCTACTATGCAAGCAAGACCTTGACAGGAGCACGAATGAATTACACACTATAGAAAAGGAGTTGCTTGCTGTGGTATTTTCATTTGAGAAATTTCGTTCTTATCATTTAGGCTCACATGTTATTGTTTTTATAGATTATGCAGCATTGCGATATCTTTTTGCCAAAAAGGATGCCAAGGCTAGGCTTATCCGGTGGGTGCTTATGCTCTAAGAATTTGACATTGAGATTAAAGACAAGAAGGGAGCAGAAAATGTTGTAGTAGGAAGGGAGTAGAAAATGTTGTAGTAGACTAACTCTTGAGACTTGAAGGAGGTCACTATAAAGAAGAAGAGGAAATCAAGGAGAGTTTTCCTAATGAGGCTTTAATGATGGTAGACAATCCTTTTCGTCCTTGGTTTGTGGATATTGCAAACTATCTCTCAGGTGATATTCTTCTTTCTAATCTCTCTTATCAACAAAAGAAGTAGTTTGTGTTTCAATATTCTAGTTATATTTGGGATGAACCTGTACTATATAAGATATGTGCTGACAGTGTGAATCACAGATGTGTCCCTGAAGATGAAATGCCTGAAATGTTGATGCAATGTCATAGTTCACCTTATCAAGACATTATTGAGCTAACAAGACTACAGCTTGGATCTTAGAGTGTGGATTCTATTGGCCAACTTTGTTCAAGGATGCCCGAGATTTTTTGCTAAAGTGTGATAGGTGTCAAAGAGTGGGCAACATATCAAAGAAGGATGAGATGCTGTTTTTAAACATCATGGAGGTGGGATATTCGATGTGAGGGGTTTAGACTTCATAGGACCATTCCCATCCTTCTTAGGTAACACTTACATATTAGTTGGAGTTGATTATGTTTCTAGGTGGGTTAAGGCTGTAGCTACTCCAAGTAATGACGACAAGATGGTTCAAAAGTTCATCAAGAAGATCATTACGAGATAATAGAAAAAAAAAGGTAATAGAAAAAAAAAGGTAATTAATAGTATTTCCAGTCTTCATAGGATCGACCCATACTTGCATTTGCTAGCTACAGCTACCTTGTACACTTGCAGTAATTTTTAATATTTATTTAAAAATATCAACCAATAAAACATTTTTTGTGAAGTACAAACTAAGTTATAAAAAACTACTCAAGTGTCTCCACAGAGGAGAACATATCTATTACATAACTAGGTTCAAACCTCCTAGAAATTTAGGTTATTTAAGAATTACAAACTACACTTTCCATATTCTGCTACAATAATCAACACTGTGAAATTTGCATTTGTGTAAGCTAATATAAATTTTGATTTGTTGAAGTATCTTCTTGTTGAATTGTTCCTTGGTTAGGCTTCTATCTTGAAAAATGCGAGCATTCTTTTCATCCCTTATAGCTTTTACAAGAAATGAGAGGAACAAACAATAGCACCACTTGACTTTGATGTCAAAATGTTTAATTGTGATGTAATGGGCTTTTATGGCATTCCAATCATCAGAAGAATTATAAATATAGAATTTGTGTAATAGTGATCTCCATATATTTGTAACAAATTATCATTGAAGAAACAAATGATTACAACTTTCCTCATCTTTTTTAACAAAGTATACATTAGTTAGGAATGTCGAGATACTTCACCAACATGTCAATTGTTGGTAGATCGTCCCTCATAACCAACCATAGAGTAAGGGAGGTTCGATCATGTAGGCGCTTAAACCATATAGTTTTGGTTTAAAGGATTATTCTGAGATGGATTTGAAGAACCATTTTACAAGAGTGATTAGTGAACATACCATTCTTAGTGGGCTTCCAAATGATGTTATATTAAGTAAAGCATGTTTGGATGATCTTTATATAAAATAAATTTGGAACAAAATTCTACCTAAATATATGTTTATTTGATAAGCCTTCAACTACTATTATGTACTATCTAATTAATGGTTTGAGAGTCAACACCTTATGTAAGTTGTGCAGAGATCCAACGGAAATCCAATTATCAGCGCAGAAGCTTATTAATTTACCATTTCCAATGAGATAGACAGTCATTCATAAACAATTTTTTTTTTAGAATTTCTCTCAACGTTGATGTTGAAGATGGTTTAACCTTCAACCTTCAAATGCTCCTATTCCTAATGTATATATCATGGATCCATTTATACCACAAATTTTTGGATCCTGAAAATTTTGCTAAATTACTTATTAATTATTTATTTTTAGAATTGAGTCATTAATTTAGTAGGTATGAATAAAGATTCAAAATTAGTTGGAAAGATTGGAACTTACTTAGAATTAATGTGGTGTTAAGTGGATTAAAGGAGTTAGAGACATAAAAGACAAAAGAAGGGGCAAAATTGGAAACGTCAAGTAAGTGAGGGGCAATTTTGGAAGAATAAGCTAAAGATAAGTCTTGAATTAGAAGAATAAGAGAGAATGTCGTGAGTGTGAGAAGAGAAGAGAAGAGAAAACATGAGAGAAAGAAAAGAAGAGAAGCAAAATCAAAGAAGCTAGGGAAGAAGGAGGAAAATCATGGGAAGAAGAAGAAATCAAGCTTCTTAAGATAAGTTCATCATCTTTTCTTCTTGCTTTATCAAAGAAATGGGTTGTGTTGAGAATGAAGGAGTTTTAGAGAGAGAAAGTGGTTTTGTGTTGGAAGATGATTGAGAGACCTATTTGATTTTAGGGTTTTTAAACTAGTTTTTGATTTTTCTAACCTAGATAGACCATGGGTAAGTTAATGCTAAACCCAATTTTGCAATTATTTCATTTGTTGTGATTTTGATGTTTTAGGGGTTTTATTGAATTGTAATTTAATGGGGAATTAGTTTGTTTTAGGAAATCAAGAAAATCCTACCCAAGAGCAAGGGGAAGGCCAAATTGAGTTTGGATTTTCAAGACTTATAAGGGGGGTAAAATATTTATGGTTATTGTGTAAATGGGC
The DNA here is from genome assembly GCA_025629825.1 of Erythroxylum guanchezii. Classification (NCBI taxonomy): domain Eukaryota; kingdom Viridiplantae; phylum Streptophyta; class Magnoliopsida; order Malpighiales; family Erythroxylaceae; genus Erythroxylum; species Erythroxylum guanchezii. Next base: position 13,922,673 of record JAOTAX010000005.1, on the reverse strand, counting down.
AATGTGCTTATGTGTGTGTGTATATGCTTGAATTTCTAAATTGTGAATTGTTGTGATGTGAAAAATGCATTATGATGTGTTTTATGTTATGCATTGAAAGATGAATGACATTTTGATATAATTGAATTGTGGGTATGATTATGCTATGCCTTGGAATTGTATCATGGCATTTTGATTTAAATGGAAAGAAGAAATAGCATGAGAATATAAATTTGTGATTGAATTGAGCATGAAAGTTGATTGTGTTTGGGCAAGAGCGGAAACGTTTCGTAGTCTGCACGTCGACATAAAGCCTTCTCCTGGCTGCTCACTTGTGGCATACGAGATCTAAAAAGTGGACTCGTTTCGTTCATGGAGTAAACTTCAATTTCTCTGTTTCGTTCCACGAAACCCACGAGCCATTTGTTTGTGCATTTGCATTTTGACATGTTAAGTTATGATGAAGTTTGAGCATTATGATTTGATGTTAAATTATGTCCAACATGTTTTATGTGATGATGTATTGAATTATTAGCTGTGAATTAGAATTATGAATGCTAAACTTACATTGCTAGGTTCAGATAAGACGTGTATGCCTATGTGAGTCTTCATATATATATTTGATTATGTGGCTCGTTGCCAATGGCTATAAATATGTTAGCTACTGAGCTGTGTAACTCAACCCATAATTTCCCTCCTCAGGTGCAGAACGAGAAGATTAGCGATCCTTACAAGGCATTTGAAAACTCCAAGATAGCTAGGAATCTTTTGTACTAAGTTAGTGACTAATTTGGATAGCTTTATAGACATATCAAACATGAGCATCCTTTTGTATTTTGTATTAAGTTTGGTGTGTATGTTGATATGTAAGTAAAGTTTGTTCAAACATTTATTTTGTTTAGAAATGAGAATGAGAATTTGAGAAGTTCCTTTTGTGTATGATTATGTTATATTCTTCTTTGTTGAGATTACCAATTGTTGCTAGTATTAAAATAGCATGTTAGAGTTGGAAAGATTGTATATGATGAATCTTTTGAGTTGAGATTCAAAAGTTAATGAGATGTATTTAGTAGTTAAATGGATATGAAATGATATTGCACTAGAAGGGGGTGAATTTGAGTAGATTTTGAGCGAAAATGATGTTAGAATGGATGTTGGAAGCATTGGAGAAGCTTTGGAGGGGTATGGGGGTCATAAATGTCCATTAGACAGACATTAGGTCTATTAAATAGACCTTCTCGAGTCTAAAACGGCCCCTAACCCAGTCCATGTTCGTTAAACAAACATTAGGTCTGTTCAACGAACCTTCTCTGGTCTGGAAAGCACCCCAGGCTCATCTATGTCCATTAGACGAACATATATGTCCGTTTAACAGACATTCATGAGATAGCTACAGTAAATTGCGATTTTGAGCCTTTTAATGGCAGAATCTTGCTCCGAGTTCTCATGAAAGTTGTAGATCTAGACATCCTCTTTTAAACCGTCTAAACATGACCACAATCCGACATCAATAAAGAAAATTATGGTAATTGTGCCAAGACAGGTACAATATGATTAAGGACATAAACATGTTTGATTCTTTGGGCCATAATTTCATCATCCGACCTCCAAATGAAGTAATTCTTGAAGCAATGGATTGCTAACACATTTTTATACCGTTCCACAAAAGAAATTGAATTGATAGCCTTTGGGGTTGATTCCAAAAAGATTGACTCAAAGAAAGTGAGGGTTCATTGAAATAACCCAATAAGGAAACCCGCTCACGCTTTTTGACTCCGGATAGTTGGGCTCTGGAAACGGTGTCCAACATCTTATGATATTAGAGCTTAGGCTTTAAAGAGTCCTAGGCTTAGAATACGTTGTGTTATGCATTATTGTGATATGTGATAAACTGGTTGCATTATAAATTGATTGATTGCATTAAATGACATGCATGTCATACATACATGTAGGAAATAGGATTGAAATAAAATGTAAGCTAATCGCTAGTGTTTCTATTGAAGGAGTGAAATGCCACCTCACAGAAGGACACGAGGAGTTTTTCAAGGATCGGCTGCACCTGACCCTTCACCAAGAGAGAAGGGCATGGATGAGTCTAGAGCCCTAGGAGATGCTAAGGCTCCTGTAGGGCACAGTAGTGGGCCCCCTCGATCAAAGACGCAGGAGTTGCTTGTTCCATAGGAGCAAGCACCTACCTTGGATCCGAGATTGTTTCAGGCATTTACTCAGGCCTTTGTCCTGGCTAAGGGACAGATGCCGCATTCTTCTACTCCGGACAGTTCGACAAGCTGAGAAAGTATGGAGCAGTGGACTTTTACGGGACCATTGATCCCGAGGAAGTTGAGACATGGATAAGAAAGACGCAACGGATATTGGAGCAGATGGATTGTGAAGATGATAAGAAGGTTGAATATGCTACGAGTTTGCTACAAGGGGATGCTCTGCATTAGTGGAAGAGTGTCCTGGGAAGTCAGATGAAGCCACTAGTGTTGGCATGGAAGGACTTCCTGATTGTTTATAATAAGTATTTGTCTAAAGTGTACATCCAGTAGAAGCAGAGAGAGATTTTGAGCCTCACCCAAAGGGAGATGACAGTGAGAGAATATAAGCACCGATTTACACAATTGGCCCGATATGTAGCTAAGCTAATGATGAGCGAAGTGGCTAAGTGCTAAAGGTTTGAAGAGAGACTGCACTTGGCCATCAGAGAGAAGTGGTGGCACAAAATTTCTGCGACTTCCAACAGCTGGTTGAAGTAGCATTGAGAGTGGAAAATGTGGAGAACATCAAGAGTGCGGTGAACAAAAAGAGGAAAGGGAGAGAACAGTTTAAGAGGGGAGGCAATGCTCCTATATCAGAGAGGAGTGCCAGGACTTTCCCTACACAGTCTGAGGAGAGGAGTAGTGGAGCAAGTAGAGCTAGACAGATGAAAATAGTCTCACATCAAGCCTCAACGATTGGAGGTAGCAGGAGGGGAGATGGGGAAAAGCCACCTATTCCCAAATGTGATCACTGCAGAAGGTTTCATAGAGGGGAATGTTACCGACTGACTAGAGCATGCTTTAATTGCAGGGGGAAAAGGACACATGGCAAGACAGTGCCCTCAGAATGCAAGACATGAGAGAAGTCAAATGCAAGCTTCAAAGAGCGCTGGGATAGTGGGACACAGGATAGTAACTGAAGTGGGCAGTAAAAGTTCTGATGCAGCTAGGAAAGTGAACCCTCCAGGGAGATCGAGAGGACAAGCACCAATTATAGTGTTTGCTATGACGAGGGAGGATGCAGAGACAGCTCCGAATGTCGTAACTGGTATGATTAAATTATTTGATAAGGATATTGTTATTTTGGTTGATCCGGGTTCCACCCATTCATTTATTTCATCAAGTAGAATTACGAATGGTAGAGAATTGAACGCATTGGATACTCTTTTGATGGTGAGTACTCCAATCAGCCAATGTATTATTATTAGTCAAGTATATAGAGACTGTGAGATACATATTGGATGGGAACAATTTGTGGTGGATCTAATGCCATTGAAGATGGGAGGATTAGATGTGATTTTGGGTATGGACACCTTAGAAAAGTATAATGCCAACTTAGATTGCAAACAAAAGATCGTGGAGTTTGAAATTGGCAATGTTAGGAAAGTAATGTTTAGGGGGGATAGAAAAGTGAGTCCAACTAGAATGGTTTCGGCTTTGATAGCAGAAAAACTGATAAGGAAAGGAAATGAAGCATTTTTGGCCTATGTGGTAAACACAAAGGCAGATGGAGGGAAGTTAAAAAAATATCTATAGTTGCGGAATTCCTAGATGTCTTTCCCGAGGAATTACTATGACTACCACCTCCTAGGGAAATTGAATTTCCCATTGAGCTTCTTCCAGGCACAATGCCAATATCGATTCTACCTTATAAAATGGCTCCGGCGGAATTGAAAGAGCTTAAGGAGCAATTGGAAGAATTATTGGAGAAAGGGTACATAAGGCCGAGCTCTTCACCTTGGGGAGCTCCGGTCCTTTTTGTGAAGAAGAAAGATGGATCGTTGAGGATGTGTGTAGATTACCGGAAGCTCAACCATGTCACTATCAAGAATAGATATCAGCTCCCACACATAGATGATTTGTTTGATCAGTTAAAAGGGGCAAGAGTCTTTTCTAAGATAGATTTGAGATCAGGCTACCACCAATTGAGGATTAAGGAGTCTGATGTGTCACAGACTACTTTTAGAACACGGTTTGGCCACTTTGAGTTCTTGGTCATGCCTTTTGGGTAAACAAATGCCCCTGCAACTTTCATGGACTTGATGAATCGAGTTTTTAAGTGCTTCTTAGACCAATTTATCATTGTCTTTATTGATGATATATTGGTTTATTCTAAGAGTGACAAGGACCATGAGGAACATTTAAGGATTGCCTTAGAGACACTGAGGAAGGACGAGTTTTATGCCAAATTCAACAAATTTGAATTTTGGCTAAGGGAAGTGGCATTTCTCGGACACGTAATTTCGGAGAAAGGAGTACAAATGGATCCGAGAAAAATAGAAGCGGTTGTGAAATGGGAAGCACCTAATAATGTAGCTGAAGTGAGGAGTTTCTTAGGTTTAGCTGGGTATTACAGGAGGTTTATGGAGGGCTTTTCCATAATGGCAGCTCCACTTGCCAAATTGACCCGAAAGAATCAGAAGTTTATGTGGACAAATGAATGTCAAAAAAGCTTTGAGGAGCTTAAGTACAGATTGATGAGTGCACTGATTTTGACTTTGCCTTCGGGTAATGATGGATACATAGTGTATAGCGATGCCTCAAGGAAGGGATTAGGCTGTGTGCTGATGCAAGGAGATAAGGTGATTGCTTATGCTTCCAGGTATTTGAAGCCTTACGAGATGAATTATCCTATGCATGATTTAGAGCTAGATGCCATAATCTTTGCATTGAAAATATGGAGACATTATTTATATAGAGTCACCACCAAGGTGTTTACAGGCCACAAGAGTCTTAAGGATCTGATGAGCCAGAAAGTGTTGAATTTGAGACAGAGAAGATGGTTAGAGCTACATAAAGATTATGACTTAATGATTGATTATCACCCAGGGAAAGCTAATGTAGTAGTGGATGCACTGAGTAAGAAATCGACTATGACACATGTGAAGACAGCGTATCTTCCTCTGTTGGAGGAATTAGCTAAACTCAGGGTGACATTGAAGCACATCGAATCTGATTGTATATTGGCTAACTTTAGAGTAAGGCCAGTATTGAATGAAAAGATCAAGGAATTACAGGAACAGGATGTGTCCTTGAGCAAGCTTAAAGAAGAGATTAAAAATGGTAAACTTTCTAAAATAGAGGTAAGGGAAGATGGATTGATGGTGATAGGAAATAGACTATGTATTCCTGATATGCAAAAGTTGAAAGGCAAGATTCTTGATAAGGCACACAATGCGCCTTATGCAATGCACCCAGGAAGTGCGAGAATGTATAGAGATTTGAATAAGCATTTTTGGTGGAAAGGAATGAAGAAAGAAATTGCAGAATATGCTAAAAAATGCTTAGTGTGCTAGCAAGTCAAGGCTGAACACCAGGCACCTTCAGGTAAGCTTAAACCTTTGTCAATTCTTGAATGGAAATGGGAGAAGATTATGATGGATTTCGTGATGGGATTACCAAGAACTAGCAGGCAGCATGATGCAATACGGGTGATTGTGGATAGGCTAACCAAGTCCGCACATTTCTTTCCAATTAAATAGACGAATTCTTTGAATGTTTTCTCTAAGAAATACATAGATGAGATAATCAGATTTCATGGGATTTCAAGTTCGATAGTCTCAGATAAAGATCCCAGGTTCACCTCTAGGTTCTGGGAAAGCTTACAAGAGGCTTTGGGAATTAAGATGAACTTTAGTATGTGATATCTGTTTAATTGTTGATATTTTTAATTATTTACACTTAGAGATTAATGATACAAAAACGATTAAGATAATCACTTTAATTCATAGTTGATTTTAGGTACAATTTGGGAGCAAAGAAATTAAAGTGAGTCAAAAATATCCTATTTGAGACATTTTCCGAAGATCAATACTCGTTTGTCTTTATGGAGTGGACAAAGAAAATTAAAAGACGAAAATTGGAAGATAAAGAAGGAATTGAGGAGCATATTAATTTGTCCAATCACAGCAGGCAGGGTTTTTGAGAGAGCAAATTAAATTAAAAGCACAAGAGTCACGCAACAGTACCGGGGAGAGGAATAAAGCAGAAGCTTAAGGCAGCAGGCACGTGGGATTAGAAAGAAATTAAATCATGTGAGGCTGGGCAATAAGAGCCAAAGTGAGGAAAAACAGGTGGAAGCAACATGAAACAGCAAATTAAAAATGTAAGAGGCTTCAGCAAAAAGCAACGTGGCATCCCATGAATTAGCTACAGAGGGAGCAAATTAAAAATGTGAGGGGCGCAACACGCACCAGGCAATGCAAGCTAAATCGGCAACCAATGCTTTAGTGATATGCGGCGTTGAGGAGCAGCAGATGCAACACGTGACAGACGCAAAATAAATGGGGCGCGAAATAAAATTGGAGACAGCAGTCCATCGACGCATAAGGACCAAGACACGGCAGAGAGGATTTAAAGGTGGGAGCAAATTAAAATCAACAACAATAAATCAAGAGATGAGTAGCTACAGGAGGGAGGTGCGGCGCTATAAGGAAATAACAAAAGAAAACGCACAAACACAGGGAACAGTGCCGCCACAGGGGAGCTACACAAAGCAACAAGAGAGTGCACAATGCCGGCAAAGGAGTGAAGAGAGAAGCAAGTGTTTTAAGTTGATGTAGACCTTTATTGGTCTTGTTAAGCAACAGTGAGGAGTAGCTATAGGAAGGGAGCTGGCGTGGAGCAAAGAATTAAAGGGAGGCGTGAGAGAGCTGCCGGCAGAGAGGGATTTTCGGTGGGACAATAAAATGGAGACTGAAATATTTTTCCAAAAAATACCTATGAAGAGCTAAACGTCCCGATGTCAATTCGGAAGTAAAATCGACGCCGACAACTCGGGTTAAGTATTATTTTAATTATTTTGTTGTTTCTTTCTCTCATTAGAAATTGATTGTGTTATCCGATTTTAACTGATTTGGGTTTTGTGTATGGATAATCGGATTTTCGTTATTATTCGGTTGTTTGTATGCGGACCCTTTGGGTATTTTAAATTGATGATTTTAATGTGTTCATTGGATCGTTAGTTTTAAACCCATTGCTAGAATTTCGATATAATCCGTAATTGTTGTATTGAAATTCATGTGTAGCGACTAATGATTCGTAATCATTAGGGATAACATGAACTAGGTTAAATGACGCATCGCATATGGTTGTTGCCTTGATTAATCGGTTTTCCTAATTTATAATGCTACCGCCTAATTAAATTTAGAGATCGTATCCTAGGTTGTTTGGTGGTTAGGTTTAATTAACGATTGTATCTTGATTAAACACAATCTAAGGGAAAACTCGGGTTAATTTTTGACCTACGATTAATAGTTTCTATGAGAGGTTAAAGAACAAAAAATTAATAAAATATGCTTAGTCAGGACGTAGGCCGAGATTGAACCGAAGAACCGGGTCCCTACCAAATTCCCCACCTTTTTCACTTTATTGCATGTTTTCTTTAATTTGTTTTTATTAGTTTTATTTTATTTTTCTTATTCCAAAAATCCAAAACCCCCCATTTAGTGTAAACACCGGTTAATTTCATTTCTTAAGCTTTACACGCACTCTCTGTGGGATCGACCTAGACTCACCACTGCTACAGTAGTAGTCTAGTAATTTAATTTTGATTAGCGTTACGACGCGCGGTCAGTACAGCTTTCCATCCACAGATTGGTGGACAATCGGAGAGAACAATGCGAACTTTGGAGGCAATGATGAGAGCTTGTGTTATGGATTTCAAAGGCTCATGAGACGATCATTTGCCTTTAATCGAATTTGCTTATAATAATTCCTACCACTCAGGTATTCAGATGGCACCTTATGAAGATTTGTATGGTAGGAGGTGCAGAACTCCTACTTGTCGGGATGAGAAAGGTGAAAGAAGACTTGAAGGACCTGAGTTGGTACAGGCTACAATTGATAAGATTAAATTGGTGAAACCGAGACTTAAAGCAGCTCAAGATAAAAAGAAAAGTTACACGGATGCACATAGAAAAGACATGGAATTTGGAGTTGGAGACAAAGAGTTTCTTAGAGCTTCTCTATGGAAAGGGGTTGTGAGGTTTGGTAAGAAGAGCAAGCTTAGTCCAAGATACATAGGCTCTTACGAGATCATTGAGAAGATTAGGTCTTTAGCCTACAAATTAGCTTTGCGAACGGAATTGTCTAAGATTTACAATGTCTTCCGTGTATTGATGTTGAGGAAGTACCGATCAGATCCTTCACACATAGTTCAACCTTCAGAGGTCCAATTAAGGGAGGATTTGACATATGAGGAGCAACTAGTGGAGATTCTGGATTCAAAGGAAAAAGTCCTGAGAAACAAGTCAGTGAAGCTTGTTAAAGTCTTATGGAAGAACCATGCAAGAGAGGAGGCAACATGGGAACCTTTGGAAGCAATGAAGGAGAAGTATCCACACCTCTTCAATAACTCAGGTAAGAATTTTGAGGACAAAATTGTTCTAGGGGAGGAGAGTTGTTGGATCCGGAAAATTTTGCTAAATTACTTATTATTTGTTTAATTATTTTTTATGTTTGTTTGTTGGCTTAATTATTTATTTTTTGAATTGAGTCATTAATTTAGTAGGTATGAATAAAGATTGAAAATTAGTTGGAAAGATTGGAACTTAGTTAGAATTAATGTGGTGTTAAGTGCACTAAAGGAGTTACAGACATAAAAGACAAAAGAAGGGGAAAAATTAGAAACGCCAAGTAAGTAAGGGGCAATTTTGGAAGAATAAGCTAAAGATAAGTCTTGAACTAGAAGAATAAGAGAGAATGTCGTGAGTGTGAGAAGTGAAGAGAAGAGAAAACGTGAGAGAAAGAAAAGAAGAGAAGAAAAATCAAAGAAGCTAGGGAAGGAGGAAAATCGTGGGAAGAAGAAGAAATCAAGCTTCCTAAGGTAAGTTCATCATCTTTTCTTCTTGCTTTATCAAAGAAATGGGTTGTGTTAAAAATGAAGGAGTTTTAGAGAGAGAAAGGGGCTTTGTGTTGGAAGATGATTAAGAGACCCATTTGATTTTTAGCGTTTCTAAACTAGGTTTTGGCTTTTCTAACCTAGATAGACCATGGGTAAGTTAATGCTAAACCCAATTTTGCAAATATTTCATTTATTGTGATTTTGATGTTTTAGGGGTTTTATTGAATTGGAATTTAATGGGAAATTGATTTGTTTTAGGAAATCAAACAAATCCTACCCAAGAGCAAGGGGAAGGCCAAATTGACTTTGGATTTTCAAGAGTTATAAGGTGGGTAAAATATTTATGGTTATTGTGTAAATGGGCAATGTGCTTATGTGTGTGTGTATATGCTTGAATTTCTAAACTGTGAATTGCTGTGATTTGAAAAATGCATTATGATGTGTTTTATGTTATGCATTGAAAGATGTATGACATTTTGAGGTAATTGAATTGTGGGTATGATTATGCTATGCCTTGGAATTGTATCATGGCATTTTGACTTAAATGGAAAGAAGAAATAGCATGAGAATATGAATTTGTGATTGAATTAAGCGTGAAAGTTGATTGTGTTTGGGCAAGAGTGGAGCCGTTTCGTAATCACGTGCAAGTTGACATAAAGCCTTCTCCCGACTGTCCGCCTGTGGCATACAAGATTCGAAAAGTGGACTCATTTCGTTCACGAAGTAAACTTCGGTTTCTCTGTTTCGGTCCACGGAACCCTCGAGCCATTTGCTTGTGCATTTGCATTTTGACATGTTAAGTTATAATGAAGTTTGAGTATTATGATTTGATGTTAAGTTATCTCCAACACGTTTTATGTGATGATGTATTGAATTATGAGTTGTGAAATAGAATTGTGAATGCTAAACTTACGTTGCTAGGTTTAGATAAGACGTGTATGCCTATATGAGTCTTCATATACATATTTGATTGTGTAGCTCGTTGCCAATGGCTATAAATATATTAGCTACTGAGTTGTGTAACTCAACCTATAATTTCCCTCCTTAGGTGCAGAACGAGAAGATTAGCGATCCTTGCAAGGCATTCGGAAACTCCAAGATAGCTAGGAATCTTTTGTACTAAGTTAGTGACTAATTTGGATAGCTTTATAGGCATATCAAACAAGAGCATCCTTTTGTATTTTGTATTAAGTTTGGTGTGTATGTTGATATGTAAGTAAAGCTTGTTCAAACATTTACTTTGTTCATAAATGAGAATGAGAATTTGAGAAATTCCTTTTGCGTATGATTATGTTATATTCTTCTTTGTTGAGATTGCCAATTGTTGCTAGTATTAGAATAGCATGTTAAAGTTGGAAAGATTGTATGTGATGAATCTTTTGAGTTGAGATTCAAGAGTTAATGAGCTGTATTTAGTAGTTAAATGGATTTGAAGTGATATTGCACTAGAAAGGGGTGAATTTGAGGAGATTTTGAGTGAAAATGATGTTAGAATGGATGTTGGAAGCATAGGAGAAGCTTTGGAGGGATGTGGGGGGTCACAAATGTCTGTTAGACAGATATTAAGTCCATTAGACAGACCTTCTCGGATCTAAAAAGGCCCCTAGCCTAGTCTATATCCATTAAACGTACCTTCTCGAGTCTGGAAAGCACCCTATGCCCATTTATATCCGTCAGATGGACATGTATGTCGGTTTAACGGACATTTATGGGACAGCTACAGTAATTGGTAGTTTTGACTCTTTTATAGGCAGAATCTCACTCCCAGTTCTTAAAGAAATTTGTTGATCTGGAAGTCCTCTTTCAAATCGTCTAAAAATGACCTCAATCCGACATCTCTAAGGAAATATATGGTAATTGCGCGAAGACAAGTACAATATGATTGAGGACATAAACATGTTTGATTCTTTAAGCCATAACTTCATGATCCGACCTCCAAATGAAGAGATTCTTGAAGCAATGGATTCCTAACACATTTTTCTACCTTTACACACACACAAAATTTGAAATTATATCCTTTTCCGTTGATTCCAAAAAGATTGATTCAAAGAAAGTGAGGGTTCATTGAAATAACCCCACAAGGAAACCCACTCACGCTTTATGACTCCGAATAGTTGGACTTCGGAAACGGGGTCCAGCACAAAGCTTATTTGTCATTCATTAGCCTCTATAATCTCTTAGAAAGCATAACTATGTTCATCATTTTAAGAGAAATTATATAAAGATCTCCTTTGTCTTTTGGTAAGCATACCTCTTTCCATTGCATTCTAGCTCTTCTAAAAGTCTCATCATTTCCTAACCTTGGAAAATTGTTGCATATCTTTTCAATGGATTTAATGATCTTAGTGGGAATCCAATATGAGTAGCATAAAACACATTAGTACAGTTCAAAATAGAAGACTTATGTTGAGCTTTGTTAGTGGTAGAAAAAGTTTTAGAACTCCAATTGCATAGTTTGCTATTGATTTTTTCAATTAAGAAGTTGAAGTCCATTGAAGAGAGATTATAAGCTGAGATGGGAATGCCAAGAGAAAATATGGGAAGAATTTGTAATGTGAAATCAATAATAGTCCTCACCATCTACTCCCTTCTATTGTCACTTTTTGAAAGCTAGAAACCACTCTTTGTGAAGTTGATTTCTAATTCAAATAGCTTATTGAAGGCTTTGAGAGCTTTTAAGAAACAAAAGTGTATTTAGCCTTAATTTATTCTTTACTGTTTTTGAGATTCAATTATTTGTAATTATTCTTGAATTAATATTGTTGGCATATTATTTCATGTATGATTTCATGCTATTGTGATTGAGAAATCCAATGTATGAATAGATCTAACAAAATTAAAAGGATCTGCATACAAATCTACAGATAAGTCAACATAAATCTTCTAGATTATGGTCAAACCTAATAGTAAAATTCATAAATTGACCAATGCAATTCTAGAAAAATTCAAGTAATCAACCTGAAATTAGGTGTTAATAATTTTGAGAAATATATTAGTATAATATAGGAATGTCCACAAACCAATGAATTTTATAACAAATTGGTTAATGAAATTATGATTGCATAAGCAATCCTAGGGAGATTTGAAATCTAGGTATAATTTTTTTAATTGATTTTTTATTTCTTGAAATACCTTGGTTTCTCTTATTATATTAAATTGTTTTTATTTTATTTTTTAATATGAATTATAAAATTCACCTAATTTTTTAGTTAGATAATAGTAGAAGAGTCATTAATAGTACTCTTAGTCTCTGTGGGATTGACACTTCAAACCCTAAGCCCTATACTATAGGTCTATAGGTGCACTTGCCTAAGATAGTCTATAAATTTTATGAATTAAGTTATAGATACATTACACGAGAGTCGACCAAGGACTAACCTAAATGGAAGAAATATATTTACCATTAGAAGGTGCTAATTCAGGATTTGTTAATGGCAATTCTGAACTACCATTGTTAGAGGGACTTAGATAAGGGTAAATGTTTGAATCTACGAGCTAAATAAAGGTGCTTTATTGTGCTTCTCCATTACTATCTATTTAGGTGGCTCAAACTTATTGTAGAACAATAATTTAATGGAAATATTATGTACAAGTAAAACATGTTTAGTCTTCAGCTCCTCAAGAAGTACTCAAGGTCTCCATTTTTACATAAAAAATGGTTTATACAACATATGTCATGGCTTGAGCTACACTACTTTCTCTATAATAAAAGTGAAATCAAACTTAAATATAAATAGCCCTTGTTCATCCATTGAAACCTCCAAAAAACCATAGGTCTTCCAATTTTTAAATGCCTAAATGAGAATCTAACTAATGAAGATGCCCACATCATAACTCCATTGTTAAGAATTTCTATAGAGGGAGCCACTAAACTACCCCCTTTAGTGGAAGTAAAAGGTATTTACATTATCTCTTTAATAAGAGAAACTTCTCCTACCACTTGTCTCTATAAGTTACAAGCTGAAGGAATGGGGGAGGACTTGAAGATACGGGTGGAGGGGAGAAATTAAGCCTGGACTCTTTTAGGACACCTATAACCTTTGATGAACTAATATTTTGGTCAAGCTAAGAAGGATGCCTTGGATGATCCGTAGTTTGTATGTTTTTTAAGATTGAAGTAGTATGATAGATTTAAGCTAAAGGATGGAATCCTACGTCCAGAATATTGGACATAGTGAAAAGTGGAAAATGATAACAAGCTGATTAATTTAAAATAATGTTCCAAAAGTAATAAAAATAGGGGAAAAGGCTAAATGAGGCACACTAAAGATTGTAAGGGAACTCAAAGATGAGAAAAAGTGAAATAGGGTACCAAAAAGAGGGTAGGTTAACAAGTTAATGAGTGGAGAAAGAAACAAGGAAGCTTGGTGGAAAAGAATATTATGGAAAGGGAAAAAAATAAGTTATAGAAGATCCAAAAGAACAAGAAAGACGAGAAAAGGAAGATGAACGAGAGGACGGTGAAAGGGATGATAAAAGAAAAGGATAGAGCAACAAGATGAACAAGAGAAAGAGAAGGAAGAAAGGAAGGATAATCGAATTAAAAGCAAGAAGCTAGGTGAAGGAAGATAGAAAAGTCTAGAAAAGGAGTCATTATAGTGAGAGCTAAAAGCTTCTCAATCTAGGAGCCATTGTTATATTTATCACACAAGATTTTATGACAAATTTGAATAAATGATTTAAAAAAACTATTCACTCATAAGGTTTGCAACTTTGCTTGAAATTTTTAAGATAATTTACTTGAATAATAATTTAGCATTAATTATGGATTTACATACATGCAAAAGCTTAGTTGAATCTATGAACTTATAAAATAATAGATAAGTAGGTTTTAATTTATATAAAAATAATAAAAAAAACTTGCATATTCTTGAATTCCACAAAATGCAAAACCAAAAACAGTTATCAGAACCTTAGAACCATAACATTGAATGTTTTCAAGGTTATGAAACCTCAAAATATAATTCTAACTGCATTAGTTTATCATTAATTTTATAGAAATATTAAATGCTTTCATTTATTTTTAAAATCTCTAATTTCGTCAAATTTGCCTATAATGTCATATACAGTAAACTTAAATCCATAATCTCTCTAAAATTAGGTTGATTATAGCATGAGTTTCAGAAACTTGAAGCTCTAATTTTATAAAGTAGTTGATACTCAATTTGATTTTATAAATAATATCATTAACAATTTGAAACATTCCTAAAATTTTCATAATGTATCAAGGTTAAACTATTAAGATTTAAAGAAATTGATTAGATATAATGAAACTGTTGGTACTAAAAATTCAAATACATTAGTGGATCCTCTTTACATAGGAACATATATATTAACAGAGCCATGTTCAAAACAATGTGGAAGCCTAATTGGTTTAGCTGAAGATTAACACAAGCATATAAAACCATGTACAACTACAAACCTAATGGAGAGACCAACAGCCATAAACATGCCTGTGTTTTAAAACGTGTACTACTACTTATATTACAAGGGAACATGTCAAATCAACCAAAAATAATTAATCTACCCATAATATTAACATAGCACAGTAGAGTAAGGTTATCTCCTCATTGAATGATGGTTTATCTCTTTTGAACAATTAAGTTAAAAAAAATAAGGGGTTTGAAAATTATGTTAAAACTCAATATTAAAAATAAAAAAATGAATTGATTTAAAATTCAATAAAACAAACTTCTATTTAAAGAAATTTATTTCCACCTTAATTCATGGAATTGATCATTGATGCAAAAGTAATTCTAACATATTCATAAATAAATTGGTTCTAGTTATTAAGAACAGATCTATAATAACCAATCTTTCCTTACCTTATACGGTAATCACAAACAAATCGAATAATTACTCCCTATTCGAAAAACAACCGCAGAGGTAGCTTGTAGGATTTAACGTTTTGACAGCCTTAAAATCTAGAAAGACCCAATTCTAACCAACAAATCCAATAAATGGTTTATTGCAATTAGATTAATTAGTTTTACGACATATATTAAACTTCTTAACAAAGAAATAAAATTATGTCAATTGCCACTTATTTACAATCAACAAACAATTACGAATTCATCATTTTAATTGGCAATAGATTATTTTAGGATTATTAAATATATGTATCTATTCAATAAAACCTAAAACTATCATAAAATCAAAAATTTAGGAAATAATTAAATATTCATGCACGGTTGAATTCAATAAAATCTATTCAATCTCACAATCCATGTAAAATCAAGGTTTCAATATAATCCTCTAACTAGAATAAATAAATTAGTTACAATTCATTTAACATATTAATATTATTAATAAGAATCTTACGGGAAAAAAAATCTAAAGGAGAACAGGAAAACTCCAGGTATAAAACTTCCCAAGACACTACGCTTACGTATAAAGAAGTTGAGAGGAAAACCCGGCGTGTCTCCAGGCTTCTTCCAAAAGACGTCTCCCAAAACAACTGCTGCTGCTTGTTGCCTCTCGAGCCACCTACGTACTGCCTCTCCCTTGAAAGCAAAAATTTTCTCCAAAACCAACAGCTGCCGTCTCTTGCCAAGTGAGCCACCGTATATTCTTTTCTGCCCTCTAGACCTACGTACGTTCCTTTTAAAAACAAAAGACGTCCCTCTCTTATTTTCTGAATTATTTTTTGGTCCACTGCACTGTTCACTCTCTTAGAACCTACGCACGTTCATCCCAGCCAACAACTGTGTTTTGCTGCTGCATGGCTTCATCTGCTGCTGCGTCTTCTCCTGTTGCTGCGTTGCCGTTTTCTCTCCAGTTATTTCTGCTGGCTTTGCTACTTCGTTCTCCCTACTGCTATGTTGCTTTGTTGTGGACTGCTGTTGTGGTGTCTTTTAACTGCTGCACGTTTAAGCCGCTGGATTGTCGTTTTGGATCTGTTGCGATGATGTTATTTTATTTTCTGGCTGTTGCCGTCTTCATTCCTCCTGCTCTGCTGCGTTTTGCTTCACGCTCCCTCTGTCGTTTTGGTCCAGCTGTTTCTACCTACTGCAGTGCTGTTTTGGTCCAGCTTCCCTTGGCTGTGCTGCTGTCGTTTTATCCGTGGAGTCTTTTAACTGCTACCAGTGTTGTATATTTTCTGCTATTATTTACCTAATTTTTTTGCGTCTTTTTCCAAAGCAGCTCCACATTTCCTAACCTCCAAAAACAATGTAAAAACACCCTAATCATAAAAATATTCATCCAATATGCTCCAAAATTGCCCCAAATTAATATGTAAATTATTAATCTATCAAAAAGGAACATGCCCACGTTAGACATTGTTTTCTACTCCTTATCTTCTCAAAAAAAAAAAAGAGTTGATGTGTTTGAGTTTTAGGGCATGATAAGCAATAGAAGACTATATAAAACCATATATGTTGATCTATTAAAACCTTGAATTAATTAAGGTACTTGTAAGTGGATGGAATAGTCTTTATATAAAATTATTAACATAAATGAATAAAAGATATGATTTACATTATGAATAAATAATGAATAACATATTCCATACAATCTTTGGTAGTATAATTCATAATTCCAAGAACAATTGGAGGGATATAAATTTAGTTGTCATAAATTATCTTTCATTTAAACCTTTAGTTATTCTTTTCATAACTCACCCATCAAAATATTAAATCAATCATCATAAACTTGGTAGTTAAGTATACCAGCCACTTATAAGGTTGTCTATAGACATCAATATATCAATATAAATAGTAGAAATTGAGCCTATAACATGTTTTTAGTAACAAATTTTTTATTAGAAACAAATAGATTAGTACTTCCATACATTGTCTATTCCAAACATTTATAACAATCTTCTCATATATATTACCAAATCAAACAATGTATTTTTGCCTATTGTTTAAATGGAAAGAAACTATATTTTTATTGTCATTGTTAAATGTATCAAACTTTCCCTCCTCATCCTTAGCCACACCTAACTAACAACATTCAAACAAGAAAATATTATACATATAATTAATCATTGAGTAATACCATGAAAATTAAAAACACATTCAGTATGTAAAATTATCACTGTCAATATATATCTTTAATAAGTAACCTCCTTCCTTTTATGTTTGTTCTTTTGTAACTCCTTCGTTAGATAATTTAACCTCCTTGTTCTTGGCCTACCACATGGTATAGAGATAAATGGGTCTTTCAACCTATGAAAGGATTTAGTAGACCTACAACTTTCAATAACATCCTTTGAATCAGTTGTAGTTGCATTTTTAAATTTTTCATTTGCTTATTTGAGCATATTATACAAGCAATTAAATTTTCATTTTTTTTTCTATGTAATCAAAAGCCTTATAGAAACTTTATTCTAATTTCCTTGTCTTACTAAAACTAATATCATCATCATCCCAAATATTTCTAACCTTTATTTTTCATATGCTACTCAATGGCATCCTTACGCCACCGTTTAATAAATAGATAATTTAGAATATACTTTATATTAACCCTTGATATGTATTTAAATGTTGATTCATTTGATCTACTACACTTAGTGGTTAATGATTGTGTTGTTCAAGCTTTAAGTTTTATAAGCCCTCAAATACTGCAAGTGTATGAGTCGCGACTGTAGTATAAGAGGTGTCAATCCCATTAGGAGGGGAATTAATCTAATCCTAAAAATCTAAGGCTGAAAAGATATGAAACTAAAAATAAACAATGCAACGGGAAGTAAATACAAGAAGTGAATTCAACCAATTAAATCAGAAGTTAAACATGAAGGAATTAACAATTAAGTAACAACCATGCATAATGGAAATCAACCAAAGAATTTACAGAGTTATGAGAAAGAAGATTTTACCTATCATTAATGCTAACGTAGTTGATTATGTGTTAATGGGGCGTCGGTTCTAGATGATCCTAGGCCTGATTACTCTTTCTCGAGTTATAACCATTAAACCCTAATTTATAAACCCTAATCGGATTATGAATTTTGTAATCTCTTAATTCACAAATTATCCAAAACCTTAATTAGATCTGAAGCACTCTAATAAACTATCAAAATTTCACACGAGATCTCTCTCCACATAATTACCAATATGATTTGTCATGATTTCTATTAAATCGCCTAACTCTCATTATTATGATATAATCGTTTTTCATTCAATTCACCCTCTCAATTTATTACCGAATTATGCAAGAACGCAATCAAATCACAACATTCATCCAATAAACACAATTGACTAAATTATCATTAAATCAAAATAAAATCCTAAAGAAGAGTTAGAACATCATCAACATTCTACCATCTATCATCATACAATCCATGCCAACTTTATATGTGAATAAAATTGAAACGAAAAGCAAATAAAAACTTAGAATGGACAAACTGGGAAGGCAGCAACGTCAGGAAACCTCCTGATCTAGGAGCATGTCAAGATCAGTTCTTCTTCCTCTTTCTTCCTCTTCCTCCTCTCTTTCTCCTCCTCTTTCTCTCTTAGGGTTTCCAAAAGTGACTGCACGAAAAATCTCCCTCTTCTCTTCACTTGTTGTTCTTTAAATAGTCCTTTATGTTTTAGGTAACCCTAGGTTTTTTCTAGAGTCCGAAAGGTCCAAAAAGTCCCTCGAAACATAAAGTTTGTAAATGTTTGTGAGTCTACCCAATGCAAGCGATGATCGTGGCTCAAATCTGAGCCTTCTGTCACGATCATGGCATGTAGGCCACAATCGTGGGCCAAACCTGGAGCTTCTATCACGAGGCGGTATTATGGCCTAGGTTCCATCCGAAACTCCTCTGTTCTTTTATATTGACCATGAAATACTAGCAAACACATCAAGGTACCTCAAAAACATAATATTTAAGCTCAAAAACTTGTACTAACCCATAAAACACTTAAAACACAAATAATTAACAAACTAACAAAATTCTAACCTAAACACATATTAAATGATCAAATTAACAGCTAAACACATATCAAACTATGCCCTAAAACACGATACAATTTACACTTATCAATGCCTTAGAAATGCTTAGGATACTAACTTTGACTCATATTTGATTTTAGTTTCAATTTGGAACTGAAGGAGTTAAAGTAACCCGAAAGCGTATGCATTAAATGCTTAGGTTACTCACTTGGACTCATATTTGATTTTAGGCACAGTTTGGAAGTGAAGGAGTTAAAGTAACCCGAAAGCATATGCATTAAGTCATCTTCTCGATATTGACACTCACTTGTCCTCGTGTAATAAGAAGGAGAAGAATTAGAGCAAAGAAGTGAAGACTTGGAGAAGGTTAGGAGAAGAATTAGAGCAAAGAAGTGAAGACTTGGAGAAGGTTAGAGGCAGAACCCAATGTCATAATCATGGCTTAATTAGCCATAATCGTGACAGAAGAATGACGGAGTGCCACGATGATTGAGCCCAAGTTTACATCATTAATTAGCTACATTTTCATAACTGTTGATGAACTTTTTGACCCTTAATTGCGACTTTTGTGCTTAAATTAGTTCCTTATGTTGAGCTCATATTATTTGCAATTTGTTAGTAAAATTATTACAAATTGATATTAATTGCATTATAATTTTTCCAAACGACAATTGATGCTGCAAATTGTGATTTGATTGTAGGAACACAAAGGAGTAAACCATGCCAAGAAGTCAACAAGTCGTGAGCTCTCCACACGTCACGACACATCCAACAAAACAGAGCCGCACGTCGCGACATATTCCACATTCCACGTCGCGACGCCCCAACAGACAACCACATGTCGCGATGTCAACAAATTAACACGTCGCGACAAGCAAGCCAGAGCACTCGTCGCGACGAGAATTAAATCACATGTCGCGGCGAGCAGTCGAATACCCGGACCATAAATGGCAATTTCTCTCACTGTTCTGACCTGGCCCGCCTCGATTCTTTAAATAGTTACCGAATTAGGTCATTTAAGAGATATACACAGACACACTACATACACACCGACACCAACACTCCACACGACGAGACAATACACGTACATACATTCGGGAGACCTAGACAAGGACGATCCAAGATTGCACTGCCGCACGTCGCCACCAGTCCATCATCTACCATCATTCTCCGTCTACCGCTACTTCAGTATCATCATCTTCTTCACCACAGGATCACCTCTACCATGGATGCCGTCGGAGTTTTACTGAGGACTACGACCGACATGCTT
>JAOTAX010000005.1:13877116-13897116 GCA_025629825.1 Erythroxylum guanchezii | reverse complement strand
CATTTCAGAGAGAAATACAGATTGAGATATAACTATGTTCGAGGCTATCTTTAGCCAAAGATGATCTCATCTAACTCTATCCCTTGTAACTAGTCTACGCCTTCATGTAATAGACTTTATGTTTGGCTAGTCATGCTTGCATTATGCTCCTCTCTCGTCAAAAGGGTTCATCCTTTAACCTTTAACTTTAGATAGAAAGATACTATCTTTGAAACAGTGACCGAGGAAGAGATGTGGATACTTTATAAGCTTCTTTTAGTTTACTAAAGTGCAACCATTACACTCTTAGTAATTCTTGGTCATTGAATAGCTTCCTAATTAAATGTGGCCAGTTGCATAGGTACTATATAACATAATACCTCATCTTTATATTTTTCAATAGAAAAAGACACTAACACTTGCTTTTTCACTTTTACTTTTCCTCATTAATTAAGATACTATAACTTATATGGTTTTAGATGCTTTATAATAGGCCAACTAAACTTCTTTTTAAAAGTAGAGCTAGCTCCAATAATGCAAGTCCCTCCATCAATAAGCACACTGCATACCTTGTTATAATTATGGAATCTAGTATGAAAGATGGTCTCCCTTTGCTGTCCTAACTCATCCTCCTTATTTTGAAGACTTAATGCTCTCTTAGTGATAAGCACATTGCCTTTAACAACATTCTCAACTCCACCATCACTAGAATAATCAAATGTTAGTATTGATTCCTTTCCATCTAGATTGTTTCTATCTTTAGTATAGAGTATTTGTTTTTTTTATCTTTGTACTACCCAAATTATGATCCTTACTATCTTAACCACTAGACTGCCTCCTAGGTTGCCATTTACATCAATTTCCTCTCCTAGGCTTAACTCTTCCCCTTTCAACCTTACAAGTTAGATAAACTTTATTAGCACTTAAATCATCATTCTCTTTTCAAACTTCCATTAGAGGTGTTGGATTGCATCTATAGGCCTTCTCTCATTAGGAATTCGAGGTTATGATCCCCTTTTGCAATTGCTCTAGTCGATGGAATTACCTTACCAACATATCTTCAACCTTATTATACATTATATTCATCCTCTCAAATTGTTGTTACAAGGCTTGCATAAAGTATGAGTTATCCTCTTTTTAAAATTTTTAATACTACATTATTCTTTTTAATAATATTAATAATAAGATGCTTTGAAATAAGTGAAATCATAAGAAATTTTTACATCTGTTACCCAATAATTATGTGTAATGTGTAATAAAGAGAGTTGTTCTCAAATTTTGAAAGCATTTTTAACAAAAATTTTATAACACAACCATAATGATTTTGAAAAAAAATTTAAATGAGAGTTATTAACATGTAATTTATGTTGAGAAACTTAAGTGGGATCTCATCTCACATGCAGGAAAAAAAAAATTCATGATTTGCCTAATGCCAAGATCATTTTAGAATGATTAATGTATAATAAAATATTAATTATAAATCATATCTTATTATGAAGCTTGATACCTTTTCTACAAATCCCTTAAAATTATTTTTGAAAAAAATTTGTCTCAACTATCGTAGGTGCATAAGTTTATATCCTTAAACAATATCCACATATAAATGTTATGAGAACTCCACGAGTAATGTAGAAAGGGGTAAGTAAGGAGTACTAACTCTTTTGGAACTTACACCTATTTATAATAGGATTTTAATATTTAATAATTTAATTAAATTATAGTTATAAATTGAATTAGAACTCAATTACAATTACAATCATTACTAGTTAAATACTAATTAGGTTCAAATAAGATCCAATATCTAGTGTTAGTCCTTATTTATTAAACATATTATATTTGTCCTTAAAGTTTTTCAAACTTTACAATTAAGTTTAGATTAAATCTCATTTTCTCTCTTTAAACTTTTTTTATATTTGACCCATTAAGTTTATAAATATTTTGGTAATGAATATTGTTGATTGCAAAATGAAACTACTTATTTTAAGCTAAAAATAGCAAGTATACGGGTTGTTACTTGTAGTAAAAATTAGATATCGTCCTACAAAGATTATTCTTAGGCACCACTTAATTCAGGTTATGCTTTGTTTAAGGCTCTAATTCAAATAATAAACTAAAAAATAAACTAAATCAAACAAACTAGTAACGAACGAATACTGTAACAATGAAAATTTGTCAAGAGAATTAATCAAGTTATGAGAGAGAGGGATTTTACCTATCATTAATGCTAATCTAGTCATTTATGTGTATATGGCGTGTCAGTTCTAGACGATCGTAGGGGTGATTACTCTCTCTCAAGTTATAACCATTCCCTAAATTATAAACCCTAATCGAATTATGGACTTGCAATCTCTCAATTCACAAATTTCCCATAATTCTAATTAGTTCTAAAACTCTCTAATAAACAATCAAGTCTCGCACGGGATCACTCTCTATGAAATTACCGATTACATTGATTAAGTGGTCAATTAGATCGCTTAACTCTCATTAATCTGATCTAATCATTTTTATTCGGCTCAACCTCTCGGTTTGTTACTGAAACATGCAAATACATTAATCAATCACAACACACAAACTAAGTAAACACAATTCAACTAGATTAACATTAAATGTAAGCAAAATCTCAAAGGAAAAGTTAGAACATCGTTAACAACTCGAAATCCATAACCATACAGCCTATCTTAATCTTACACATTAAATGAATAAAAGAGGAAATGAGGAGGATATGAAACTTAGGTTGGACGATTCAGGAAAGCAGCAGTGTCGGGAGATCACCTAATCTGGGAAGCTTCGACGTCGGAACCCTTCTCTTCTTCCTCTTCTTCTTTTCTCTCTTTCTTCTTTCTCTCTTTATTTAGGGTTTCCAAATGTATCCTGATTATAGCACCCTTTCTAGGGTTACCTCTTAATGCTTTTATAGTTTTTTCTAATTAAGGTAACCTTAGTGTCTTTTCGGGGTCCGAAATGTCCTTGAAAACTCTAACCTGGAAGTGACCCCACATCTATCTGCGTGCAGGCCACGATTGTGGCCTTTAGTGCACCATCGTGGCTAGTTTGTCTGCTCTATGTTACGATCGTGGTCTTGTGATTGAGTTTCTGTCACGATCGTGGCCTGATGATTGTGGGCCTGTGTTGGTGCTTCTGTTATGATTGTGGCCTACCTGCCATGATTGTGGGCCTATATTTTGGTTCGGATCTCCTCCAAAACTCCTCCGGATGCCTTGAAACACTAAAAAACTCACCACGACACCTCATATATATAAATTGAAGCTTAAATACATGTTCTCACAAAACAAAACACTTAAACACAAATATTTATGATCTAACACATTTCTTCACCTAAACACACACTAAACAATTAAATTAATCACTAAACACATACTAAATTTGTAGCGCCCCCTTACCGTAGGATACATTTCGAAACACTCTACAGACATTCTAGTACATAACCTACGATAATGGTGCACTACGTTTAATCATAACATTAACTTAAGATGGCATCAACTATTTTTATTCTCTTAAAAGATCTTATAGGGGAAAAGCACAATATTTTAAAATCAAATTTCCTCTTTTCGTTTCATATATACCGAATATCTACATTGTATCTTTCAACCTCCATACTAATACGACATCATAGCCTAATGCAAAATGTGCTACATGAAAGAGGAAAATACACAAAATCTATCTAATCTGTCCATATCTAGCTGATCGATCTTTAAGCCATTTCTTCTTGTTCCCAAAGGTAAAAGTGTCCCTCAGTAAGTAAAGTCGTCCCTCGGTCCTGAAAAGACAACTTTGCAATTTTGGTAAGTTTTGTGAAGTCAATAAGGTAACCATCATTGATGGTTCACTGAATTCATGCATCACATCAATACATATAACATATATTTCACTTCGAGGCAACAGCTTCAGGAATAATTTGTAAGTAACCTATACTCGTTATCCCATATCGGTCGGAGAGGAGAACGAAGCATGCCTTATAAGGCTGTGGCAACCTCTCCCTCATCGACGCGTTTTCCATGCCCTAACGCACCGAATCCCATCAGAACTCTAAAGTTAAATGTGCTTGGGCAAAGAGTAGTACTAGGATGGGTGACCTCCTAAGAAGTCCTGCGGGAGTAGTGCCCAAAAGAGGCCTCCATGCTGGAAAAACAAAACTGTGAGTGGGAGTAGTGTCCAAAAGAGGCCTACACACAGAGTGAACAATATCTGCTAGCGGGTGGTCTGGGCTATTACAATTGGTATCAGAGCCAGCACTTAGATGATATGCCAGCGAGGACGTTGGGTCCCAAGAGGGGTAGATACTCGTTATCCCATATCGGTCGAAGAGGATAAAGAAACATGTCTTATAAGGTTAAGGCAACCTCTCCGTCGTAGACGCGTTTTCCATGCCCTAACGCACCGGATCCCATGAAAACTCCGAAGTTAAATGTGCTTGGGTAAGAGTAATATCAGGATGGGTGACCTCCTGGAAAGTCCTGTAGGAGTAGTGTCCAACAGAGGCCTACATGCAAAGCAGACAATATCTGCGAGAGAGTGGTCTGGGCCGTTACAAGTAAAGATGATGATGATAAAAGATAATCAGTTGATATAACCTGTAAGGGACTTAGAAAGATTAATCCCTAATTTTCTAGGATATTCACTAAACCAATCTTTAATGGACATAATTCTATGGCTAAATGATTCCTCACTCAAGTTTACAACTAAATCCTACAGGACAATTTTCGGGCAAGAAGGAGAGGAAATAAAATGGCACTACTATGGTTCAAGCATTATGTACCTAGATATTCCCTCATCCTTTGTCTTGCGTTCAAAAATAGTATCTCTAAAATATTTATGTAATGTATGAATCAATTAAAGCATCAATAATTAATATAACACTTGACAATTCGGGAACAAACTAATAACACTCCTTATACCAATTATATTGACTTCTAAACTTAAAATTTTTGTAAATCTGTACTAAACCCCCACAAAACACTTACAAAAGTCCTCTAACACCTCTTGAAATCTCAAATCAATAAATAATTACAATAACAAATGGTTGAAACATTAACTAAAATATGATAAGCATAGTCTAAACCAAAACATTTTATCAAGTTGCTTATAGATCCAAGAACAACACAAATATGCCTTCCAATCAATTGATCGGTTATAATTAGTATGATCATGATTACGAAATTCAAATTTATTTATATATTATTTTTAAATTATTCCTAATTATAGTTTCATTAAGATGTCATATTGATGGAATGCTAAAATTAGCACATATTATGTTTCTTTCCTATAATGAAAGTAATTAATTTCATAAACTAAAGCACATAGATACAAAGAAAAATACATGAGTGTTAATTAGAGTGTAAATTCACTAATCTGGCTCACTAATGAGGATCTTAGATAAAACATTACTTGTGTGTTTATAAACTTTTTTATTTTGTGGATGTATAATTAATCCTTATACTTGAGATTACTAAAATGTTACATATATGAATAATGTGCTTAGATGCTTCTTATAGTCTCTTATATTTAGGGTGGCTTAATTGTACAATACAAAAAAATATAAAGATAGATGAATAAGTCAATAAAGGATTTATCACTTTAAATTAATTAAGGAGAATATTCTACTTTTTTTATTAGTAATAATTTGAGAGTTTTTCTCGCCAAAGAATTAAGATTTAAAAAGGTTATTTTCAAATTTCAATGGTAAATTAATTATTTTTTGGTAAGAAAGAACATGATTGAATTTTATATAATATATATATACTAATTCCATACTTTATATCAAACTAGAACATTAGATAGAGAAATGATTAAATTTTATACATACATACATATATATATATATATATATAATATTTAAATATAGTATAATACGAATGGGTAAAGTCAAACTATTTTGAGATTTCTATAAGAAAAATAAAGAAGAGTTTTAGTTTTTCTAATTCTAGCTTTAAATATGAATTATAATTTATAATTATTTTCTATATATTATAAATATAATAGGCTACACATATAAAATAATGAAAGAGAAAAATAAATTAAAATTAAGTTAAACTTAATTGTGAAGTTTAAAAAATTTAGAAATCAAATATGAGACATACGTTGTAAAATTTAAACTCTCATTATGTAATTAAAGTTAAACTTTGATTATGATTTAAAATTAGAATTTAATTTAATTTAATACTTAGTAAATCATAGTCTTCCCGTACACTCTTTGTCAAGCTGCCTTAGTTGAAGTTAGAACATTGAACAACTGTACGATGGATTCTTTCATCAAAGAAGAAATATTTTTATAGGGAATTTGAATCAATTTTATCTTAATCATTTTAATTCTCGATTATTAGTTCATGTTATTATATTAAGTAATTTAAATGAAAAATTGTATAAACTATTTTACTGTATTCGTGATCAGATCATGATTAATTTCAAACAAAATCTTCAGAATGCATTCACTTCCTTGCTAATAACACTTAAATTAAGAATCTTTATAAGTGTATTAGAAAGGCCAAAAAAAAAAAAACTTGAAAAGAATAGTAAAAGATTCATGAGATGCATAATTTAAAATAAATAAATAAATTGATATCTAAGTGAAAACATAATTTAACATAACAATAAGAGATAATGAAAAACTTGAATAAATTACAAAAGCGTATCAAAGGTTGACTAGAACTTATTTTTTAATTGGATTATCAAAAAAGACACGAAATTGTAGCGTATAATGAACTAAAGACAAGCAATGAATTCAACCTTAAAAAGACAACACCTTTTGATTAATATAAAATATTCAGTCTCTGATAATATAGATTGTAGAATTTTAGAAAATCTAGGTCTAGTTAAAAGTTAACCCAAATAATAGTTTAGAAACGAAAGTAGTGTTTTTTTTTTTTTTTAAAATTTCAAATGGACTGGAATCCTACTACTTCTGTCAACGTAAGAGATTAAACTAAAAATTATCGTATGGGGATTTAGAGTTTTAATAAAGTCTTATTTATGTTGACTCTAGTTGAAGTCAATATATTTTTTAATCTTTTGTTTATGCTGGAAATAATGTTAAGTCAATTGATTAAAAAAGGGAAGCATACCATAATAGATTGGTAGTGACAAATCCTTAATGAACATAATACGTCCTTCACTTTTGTTAATATTCTATGCTTAAACTCAATGGCTATATACTAAGAAAAGACGATCAATCTTAGCTAATTAAAGTACGTAATGCAGCAAAGTGACCTTAATCAATGAGAAGTCTAAATTACCTTAAAGAAATTTATCTCTTGTATTGTAAAATAATACAAACTCCGAGTCCTACCAGGTTTGATCAAAACCACGTCCGTGAAGGGCTAACAAACATGATCAATAAAAGAGAAACAACTCTCTAAAAATAGTGGGAGAACACAAATTAAGGAGATTTAGAAAACTTACAAAATCCAGGAGGTACAAAACCAGAGTTCCTTGGGTTCAGCTTTTGGGGCGTAAAAGCACAAGATTACAGCTTTTCAACAACAAACAATCAATTAGCATTGACTAGTGACTGAAAGTAGATAACTCACGCACCCACCAGCGATCTACAACGCTATCTTTGCTTCACCCCGCCTTCCAAACAGTAAAAACCCAAATGAACACAAGAATACGAACCCCATCCACACAGGAGTAGAAAAGAAAACAAAGACAAAATATAGGAAATAACATGGACTCCAGAGAAGCAGCAGCGGTGCCACTACAAGTGGCGCCACATCCACCATCACACCACCACCACCTCCACCATCAACCTAACATGATGCTGGGGCCTCCGGCCTCCTCTTACCCCACTAACACTGCCACTCACCCATCCATGATCACTACCCCTAATCTTCCTCCGGCTGCCGCGCCCGGTGGCGGTTTTCCCTTCAATTCTATTGGGGCTCAGCGGCCGCAACTGAAGCAGCTTGATGGTGAAGGACTCAACGCAGGTGGGTTCGGCGGATCGTCTCCGCCGTCCTCCGGTGGAATGAGGTTTGGTGTCGACCCAGCAAAGAAGAAGAGAGGAAGGCCCAGAAAGTACAATTCCGACGGTACCACTTCGTTGGGTCTGGCGCCAACTTCGACGATTTCTTCCGGACATACGGATTCCGGCGGCGGCGCGGCGTCTGAACCACCGATTAAGCGGAACAGGGGACGTCCCCCGGGTTCTGGGAAGAAACAGCTCGACGCATTAGGTGGGCTGCTGATGATTTTGTGCTTGAATTTTTGAAGTTTTAGTTCTTTTAGTGGAAATTGTTGTGAAAGCTTGAAACTTTGGTATATTTGAGTTGGGTTCTGTTTGTTTTAGTTGGAACCTTTGAACGTCTTTCTTTTTTTCTTTTTACATCTTTCAGGTGGAGTTGGAGGAGTTGGGTTTACACCACATGTCATTACAGTTAAAACAGGGGAGGTTTGTATGATTTATTATTATTTTTTTAAAAGTGATTGTTAGTTTGGCGTGATGTTTCCTTTTTTATTTCTTCAGAAGGTTGCTCTAGGCGTTCTTTTAGTTTAGGGCTTCTTGTGAAAAACATATGCGTAGGTCTTAGTTCTTCATTTGCAAAGATCAAGAGTATGGTTGGTTTTATGATTTCCTTGAAGATGATTGGTATGAATGAAGACGGTTAATGATAGAATTAAGCTTTGGCGATGATGATGCCAATTATAGAAAAGATGGTTTTGTTGCTGATTTAATCACTTAGATTGGTGTAACGTTATTGGGTGCTCGTGATATTTCTGTCATTCTCTCTTTCTTTATTGTAGATTTCAGTAAATTTCAATAATTTCAAATCATGGGTTACATGAACTACGGAGTAGGTCATTAACTGTTAGGATTTTGGCTAATAACTATAAAAGGGTCTTATTTCTGTAAATAATATAAGTGGCTGTCCAAATAAAGTTTTTTTTATGAATGTTTATGAGTTGTGAGCTTTGGATTCTGGAATATTGATCACTTAAATAGATGCATATGAAGAAATGTAGACTCAATTTTTTCTTTTCTGGAGTCAGCTGATATATATGAATGTAAACTACAACTTGACCTGGGTTATACCCACAACATCAGCTACTAGCAATTGTGCAATTCCCGGAGGAGGCAGGACATAACATATCGACTTCTCATTCCACTGAACTAGTCAAATAGACAATCCTTGTGCAGAAAAGTCTCTGTTTATCTCACGTTCATTACTTGGCTTGCACACCTTCAGGAAGTTCAAATCAAAATAGCCTATATTTTTTAAATGTTTGTTTGATCTGACCTTTTACGCACTTCGGTTTGCCTCACTGAATGATTCTCTCGAGTGAGTGAAGTCTTTTAGATTGATTAACTAATCTTGAGGTCCATTAAGGAAGTTTTCGTTCCTTCTAATATATCTTAAGAGAAGGGTCTCTGCATATGGTCTTGAAGGCTAAATTATCAATCTTTATAGATTGTAACAGCTTTTCAAATATTATAGGCCATCTAACAAGAGCGCCTGCGTTTCTGCAGGACATTGCTTCAAAGATTAAAGCTTTCTCACAGCAAGGGCCACGAACTATTTGTATTCTCTCAGCAAATGGTGCTATATGCAATGTTACCCTTCGCCAGCCGGCAATATCTGGGGGCATTGTGACATACGAGGTATTTGACATTTGTTCATCATTAATTAGACATCTACAACATATAATCCTAAAATGACTTCCACATGCGGCCCAAATTGGACGACAAGTGCCATCCAAAATCGTTGAGAATGAAGTTGGATCTTAGTTTATATATTGCCCAGTCTTGTAGTTTAAGGTTTTAAAAGTGACCACACCACAAGATCTCTTCTTTCTGGCTTTAAGATGATTTGAAAATGCTTAAGATAAAATGTAGACATAAATTATGGTATGTTTCCCCTTGATTACAAGCATTTCGATCCCTTATCTCTCATATATCCTAATTCCTGCACGCTTCTCTTTTACATTTTTTGCTCACATCTGCATTTTTTCAATTTCATTTGTTATTTCTTTTATTTTTTCCTTTGGGTCATTTGGTTAGCTGATTATCTACTCCACGAAACTAATATTTGATGTTTGACTTTTGATTGGGAGGCTAATTTTTTTACCATGACCTTGAGGAAAGAACTTCAGTTTCAACACATTTTTACGAAAACGTCTATTAATTATGCTGATTAAAGGATTATGTTATTGTGAATAGCATATAAGCTGCAGTGTACATGATTCTACTATTAGATGGTGGATAAGTTTTTAAAGAATGGTTATTGAGCCATTAATTACCTATGGTCATGACTCCTTGTCCTATCAAGAACATAAATTGTTGTATGTCTATTTGCAGCCAACTGATTCTGCTGGAGTTAATGATTTGATTCTCTATGCTTGTCACATTGGTCTAATGGCGAAATCTGTAATGCACCTTCACTTAAAACTAATTTCCTGCTGAAATTATGCTAAGCAGGTGTAGAAACATCATGTATGTATGAGCATTTGAAACCTGCGCATTTTTGACTGCTTAAACTCTTATGGTTCTATGTTTTAAGTGTACTCATATAGCTCAACTACGAGCTCTACCTTGTGAGGTACCATATAGGACAGTGTATTAACGAGAACCAAGTTGGAATAGAACTAAAATAGGTCAGTGTTTGATAGGGCGCTATAATCTTCAAGTGGCCTGTCTCTTTTAACTTTAGGAAAATATGTGTTTTTGGAAAATGTCCTTCGTGATAGATAGTGTTATGGTGTCAGATATAGGCGTTTACTACTAATTTTGAATTCATGATCATATAAGATATATTACTATAAATCATGAAATTGGGTTACTTGCGAATGTGCTGAGGCAGGTCCAACTTTCACTATACAATTTCAGTGATAGTGGCTGTCCTCTCAAGACTGTCCCTTTAGCATCGATCTGTTGTTATTCGGGATGCTTGTGTATCTTTTGGGTTTTATGTAGTCTTCCTGTAAAATTATACTGCCTTTTTAATTTGGAGCTCCTGGTTGCAGGGCCGATTTGAAATCATTTCTCTATCAGGTTCTTACTGGTTCTCTGAGAATAATGGCAATCACATTAGAGATGGAGGCTTGAGCGTATCGTTAGCAGGGCCGGATGGCCGAGTTTTGGGTGGTGGTGTTGCTGGGGTGCTACTGGCTGCGTCACCGGTGCAGGTATCTTGGTGGTCCTGTTTTCCACACTAAACTCTCTAAGCCTGATGTATCATACCATATATGCTTGTTAGTTGTATGATTATCGTTACTATTATTGTTTTATGTTTTGGTATTCCTTGTTGCCTGTCAGGTCATTGTGGGCAGCTTTATTGCACCAAACTCTGCATCGAAGTCTGGGCCTTCAGCAGTGCCTCAAGCCCAGATGCTGAATTTCAGCGGACAAATAACTGAAGCTAGTCCTCCTCAAGGGGCCTCTAGCGAGTCGTCGGATGAGAATGATGGCAGCTCTATTCAGCCGCAACGTGGTCATGGACTAATATATGGTAATCCTGGTCAACCTATACACGGCATGCAGATGTATCAACAACTATGGGCTGCCCACAATCCACAGTGATGAGATGCTTAACAATTTGACTGTAGAGTGCTGTGTGGAATAGGCATGGCCGTGGTTCTTCCAATGCTAACAAGAGGAGAGGGTTCTGAATACAAATTGTAGATCAGCGTTTCTTTTTCATTTTCCATCTTCATCTTCCTTGAGTTATTGAGTAATTAGGGTTTCTTGTTAGTGCCTTTTTTCACATAGCTATATACCACCCTAATTGAATAATGTCTTGGATCAATTTGGTATATAAGCATATTGTTTTTGTTTTGCATTTATAACTTTATGATGCACATGCTAATATATGCATTTAATTCGTTTTACTCCTGTGAAACAATGCAAGCTGACCAGTCCAAGGAGCCTACATCCCTGCTGGAAACTGTTATCACTTGCAGGAAATGAGGGATTCAAGGGAGGTTTAATCATAAAATCCTATTTTATCCACGATCCGAAAATCTTATATTAGAATTGAAAATAATTTTCTTCAACTTAACCGACCAAGATTGAATATAGAAAGACTACTGAATTTCTTTTCTATGTAAAGAAGAATGTCGTTGACTTTATCCTATACTAACCTATTCCGTGCTCCCGAATTTTTTTCTTCTTGTAGGTATGTTAAATTCACATCATTTGTTTCCATCAGCGGAAATTTAATCATTCCCATTTAAGTAGTTGTTCTACACTTTGCTCTGATTGGCGAATGCTAGAGTAATATTCGCCACCACAGTCACCATCGGATGGGCTCCCCTAGATCCCACTACACTCGCCCCGTCTGCAAGAAATTATGTGACGCATGTTTGTGATATAAATATCGTTAATAATAGTACTCTCGCTCTCGCCCCAAAAGTGTTGATGCTGTAGTTGCCACATAGATCCAAAGGCTAACATTGGATATCTATGAAGGAAATGCAAGACCTAGCGTCACTGCCCGCTTATATCGAGAATTAATGGACCAAACGCCATCAAATCAAGGTTAACAGCGGCGATGAGCTCGTGGTTTCGGAGTCCTCAACAAACGTCTATCTCTTCGTTCCAACAAGGTACATCGAATATTATGTCACCCTAGGTTGGTGGTCACAACTTTCACAAATGGGTTAGGCCGGCCACTCTGAAACTCAATGCAACCTTGAAACTTCAAAGAATTTCAGATAAAGAGCCCATAAATATTTAGACCTAAAAGATGCAGAGTGAAACTTGAGAAGCATTAACAGCTCTAATTCGAAGGTTAAAAGAAATAGAAGAATGGGAAAATTTTTCTATACATAAGGGATCCAACACAAGAATTAAGGGCATAACGTAACAAGGAAATCGAGCACATAGCTGTGGGAGATCAGGGGAGCACTAAGATGTTAAACATTGGTCTAGGTATGGATATATCTAGTAAAAATTCCACAGATCACCTACTTCAATTAAGCATAGGTGAAAGATTTATCCATTTTTTAAGATAAGCTGGCTAGAAGACATATCCTGAGGGCATAAAATGTTGAGCTTTATCGATGCTTTACTCTAGATACTATTAAATAAGAATGAACGAAGCATACGAGGAGAAGACATCATTCAGGACGAACAAAGGAACCGATTGTTCGAAGTAAAAACAAAGGAAGGAGGGGTCCATGTGGCTCACCTAAGAGAACATTTTTACACCCTTCTAAATATGACATAAAGTTGAATCATGAAAAATCTACCTAGCGGTAGAGGTAGAAAAGTTCTTTGGGTTCCTAATCACTCACACGAAATAAAAGCAAAAAATAGAGGTTATTTTGCATATGGAGCCATCAAAAATAAGAGAAAGAGCACAAAGACTGATAAGCAGGATACAAAGTTTAAGCTTTTTATTAAGATCATTGATCGACACTTTCTATTTTTCAAGATATTATGAAAGCTAAAGGACGAGGAGAACACCTGTACATGTGTATGGTAGTTTTAGTTGCCACCTTTAGCTCCCTTTTGATCAAGGAGGGACATTGCAACCAAAAGACAGTATATTATGCAGGCAAGATGTTAAAGGGCCTAAAGATGAATTATTTAAAATTAGAGAAACTAGCTTTCACACTCCTCATCGGCGTAAGAAAGACGAGGCTATATTTTCAAGCTCTCTCACTCTGTGTGAATAAATCTCCCATTATGATAGGTAGTACTGCAGAAATCAAATGTATCAAAAAGGCTAGTGAAATGGTCAGTTGAGCTAGGAGAATTCAACTTCAAGTACATCCTAAGCAACTCTTTAAAATCTCAAGTTATTTTAGACTTTATGTTCGAAACGGTGACAACCATTAAAAAGGAAATAAAGACCCGCTAGAGATAAATATTTAACATGGAAAATATATGTAGATGGAGATATAGGAGATAAGGACAATGTCACAGGATTATATCTAGAGGACCATGTTAGACATTTTTGTAATTTCCCATAAAGTTGGACAATATTTAATTGCAATTTTCAGTTTTTAAATAATTTATCAGTTAAGTTACGTAATTTGATCCGAATAAAGATAATAAAGTGGCTCAATAAATGATCTAAATCAATGGGTTAAAGTCCAGCTGAAAAATTGATCTCAATCAGTGTCGACTGGATCCATATCGGGCCTGTGATAGGGAAGTCTGATATGGAAGTTATATATAAAGGTTAAGGTCTCCTGCAGTTGCTCATATCAATCATAAGCATAAGAATTCTTTGACCCTTTAAGAGAGCTTATGTTTTGAGAAAACTATAGAAAGACTTTACCGTGTCCCGAAGAGTAGTTCTCGTGAAGGCGACGGTGGATCCGCATTCGTTTCGGCTTCAGAAAGTTCGTTTAAAGTTGTGGAACCGAACTTAGGTATTTTTTTTCCCACATTTCTTGGTTTCTTGCCCTTTTGCGTTCGATTTGGGATACGTAACTAAGGTATCGTTACGTGTTACACGTGGTATCAAAGCAATGACATAATTGAGTGGTTAAAAACGAAGATTTTTGGATTTTTCTCTCCATAAGGTTTTCGGAGAGCTAACTTTTGTTTCTCAAATTTTTTATTGTTTTTTATTACATAAAAATAGTATACATGTGTTTAGCCTTGAGAAATGGGGTGAAAATGAGTTCGGAAGTGCAAAAAACTGACTCGAAACTCGTAAAAATCACCATTTTTTGGCAAGGATCATGAAGACATCAGGCGCGTGACGGGTGAATAGTACCACCCCACGGGGCGGTACGTCTGGTGCGTGTGCTACAAGCGCCAGATACACGGTCGACACGTGGGTAGACAGTGTTGCGTCACATGTCGTGCATGCTGAACACTATTGAGGCGCGTATATCACACGCGCTGCAGCTCTCCATTTGTAGATGACGTCATTGTTGACGTCAGTGCTACAATGAGCTAATGCACTGCTAACGTCAGCAGGTATAGTAATTTAGAAAAAACACAAAAATTTTAGATTACTCTTAAGGGTGCCCCGAGGTGTTTTGGGTTAGTTTCCGGATCTGAAAAATTTGTAAAGTGATTTTTTCTATTTTTCTGGATTTATTACATTAGTAATAAATTAAAATTTAACTCCAAGAAAAGGAATTAAGGCGTTCTGAATTTGATTTCGAGTGAAATTTCATACCTCGGACATCACATGAGGGAGATATTTTAAGTTTTCGTATCTCAGGTCTTATGTTCAGTGTTCAGGATTTCATGATAGTTACTCAAAAACAGAATTGAGACATTCTGAAGCCATTTTTAAGTGAATTTTCGTGCAATGAATTTGCCTTAATGGAGATACATGAGGTTCTCATGTCTTGGGTGATCAGTTTAGTGTCCGGTGATGCATGATATTTTCTCTACTGAGATTTCCCCTTTATAAAAGTCTCAAATGAAGCTTTCAGAGAGTGTCTTCAGCATGAGTGTGTGACAATGAGATTGTGCATTTGAGTTTTTTCATTTATTGATATTACATTATCACATACTATATGCTCATAAACAATTTGAGGATAGATGTATCCCTTGTGTTTGTGGACTTTGTGAGTGCTGATGAGGATGTAGTTACCACAGTGGCCTTTCGAGTCAGTATTTTGAATTGTTCTGCTTACACGTTAAGGGATGTCTTTGGTCTTATGTTTAGTTATTCTGCCCACAGGTATTGGCCTTACATGAGATTTTGAGATGTACATAAAGGCATTGGATAGAAGAAAGTCATTACTTGAATGATCTATTTACCCACAAGTGGTAGTGTCGTGAGAGTTAATAGTTTGTACTATGATCGCTTTTATGTGGAGGTTTAGTTGCATATAATACGTATTCAGCTCACAAGTATTTCATAATATGTGTGAATGGATTCTTAGAAAAGATACTGTTTAATGGCTTTGAGTATCACTATTGTCCTACATTTGTATTGATCTAATCAATGTTATT
The DNA here is from genome assembly GCA_025629825.1 of Erythroxylum guanchezii. Classification (NCBI taxonomy): domain Eukaryota; kingdom Viridiplantae; phylum Streptophyta; class Magnoliopsida; order Malpighiales; family Erythroxylaceae; genus Erythroxylum; species Erythroxylum guanchezii. Next base: position 13,881,257 of record JAOTAX010000005.1, on the reverse strand, counting down.
TTATAGTCACCTTTTCGGTCAACAAAATCAGTGTCACCATTGAAACTCTGATTGCTTTCAATACAAAGAAGTGGATGGAGGGTGTATTGAATGCTATGGAGATAGCTAAGGTTGATATAGCCATACGAACGAATATGCCATCTCCACCTACATCTATGAGCTCGAGAGTTCATAAAGCAGCCTATGAAGCCTGGGATCAGTTTAACAGATTATGTTTGATGACCATTAAGAGATTTACACCTGACCATCTGCTAAGTGGACTTCTGGGCACAAACATAGCGAAATAGTTTCTTGGTAATTTCTCCTAGAGGTACATAGTGTCACCTAATGTTGACACAAGTGTCTTGATGAAAGAATTATTCTGCATAAGGTATACAGGAGAAGGGGGAGTAATGGAGTACATATCGAGAATGATTCATCTTCACAGTAGATAGAAGATGTTAAACATTCCTCTTCCTAATGTCTTCATTGTTCATCAAACTCTGAATACACTCCCTCCAGAGTTTAGTAATCTAGTGATGACATATTATTCGCTGGATGAGGAATGGGACTTCAACACTTTGATAGCCCATTGCATTGCTAAGGAGGAGAAACTCAAGTTTGCTACTCCTACAGCCCTCGAAGCAACTAAAGGGAAGGCAAAGATGAACCCGCTAAGATGGTATACCCATGGATTGGCCAGTTCCTATTTGGAAGGTTGCAACTTCTTTCAAAGGTAGAAAGTTCAAATCTTCTCCACATGCTGATTTTAGTCAAATCAGTGCTAGTAAAGGCGCGCATAACATAAGAAGCCAACAGTATAAAGCCTAGAAGGAAAGACTATAACCATCAAGTAACTCTTTGACTTATTAATTTATGAATCTAATTTGCGATAGTTGCATTAAGTATTTGGTGGCTATGTAGTGAAGCATCTGATCAAGGTGCTTCCACAATAAAGGGTTCATATCCAGGATAAAGCTAAATAAAGGAAAGGAGAAACTAATGGTTCACAACAACGAAGAAGTAGAAGTAATATCTATGGGAATGTATCTACTGAAACTTACTGTAAGGATCATTTGGGTTTTACATGACACATTATATATGTGATCTTTTGATCAATTTTAGACAAAGAAGGTTAATGTTTTGTATTTAATGCTTTTGTTATACAGTTTTTGTTTAATGCAAAACATAATGCTACAACTTTCTTGTCATATGGCTTGTATAGAATGTGTCTTACCCCAAATTAGATATATGCTTCTTCGTATCTTGCTAAACAAGTTATGAAATGAAGAACCTGGATGAATAAGAAGTCATACGTGGTGTGACATAAAAGTTTAAGCCATATTTCCAAAGCTAGGGTTGAGAGACTGATAAAGAAAGCATTTCTCAATTCTAGATTATGATGATCTGGGAACATATGCTGACTATTGTAGGGGTAAGTTGACTAATAAGGATATTGAGGTCAACTTGTGCTTTTGACTTATTGAGTTTGATACATAAAGATATCGATAGACCTTATACAGTTACATTGTGCAATTCTAAATGTATTTTGACATTTGTTGATGATTATTCTCATTACAATTATGTGTTCTTGCTTAAAGACTGAAGGTTGAGAACCAATTGGAAAAATTCATCAAGATAGTCAGATTTGACCGTAGAGGATAATATCATAGCAGACATGGTGTTTCAGGACTTTAAAAGGTCCATTTGCTAGATATTTAGAATCAGTTAGAATAGTAACTTAATTCACTATGCCGAGTAATTCTGAGCAAAATGGTGTGTTGCTGAAAGGTATAATTGTACCCTTAAGGACTTGAAGAAGTTGATGCAAAATAGGGCTATTTTACCTGAATATCTAGAAGTTTGGAAACCTAGCCTTGCACACATTCGTGTATGAGGCTGCCTTACTGAGATAGTATAATCCTTATAAAGAAAGATTGCATGCTCGTTTTGCTCATTACTATTTAGTAAGATATCTCGACCATTTTAAGGCTACAAATTTTACTGTATAGAATGTGGGAAAGTTTCTGGAATACAATGATCTATGATGATGGTGGGCCCTTTGATCTTTCGGATGATAGCATCACGAATACTACAGTTGTCAAATACTCGCTACTCACACAATTAGATCTGGTAGATCTAGATCTCTGTACCGTGCCTGTGTAGGAACAAAAATCCATACCTATACACATAGTGGTTCCTGGGGGTAAAAGATCTAATGCAGTTAGGTAAATCCACCAGAGTGAGATGACTTACTATCCCATTTGATTACATAGTCTATCAGGTGTACAAGACTATGATATTAGATATGTTTCGAATCTAGTTAGTTTTACAGAAGCTATTTCTGGACCCAATGAGGATGTGTGGTGGGATGCAATGAATGAAGAGATGCAATTCATAAAGCATAGTAAGGTTTGGGAGCGAATTGATTTGCACCAGAACTACAAACTCGTCAGTTGTAAATGAAGATTAGACCTAAAGGATTTCGGGATAAAGTTCAACGGTTTATGGGCTCGCTCAGTTACCTAATGGTTCACTCAGGGAGAAAGGTTGACTTTACGTTAGCTTTTCTCTCGTATCCTCGTAGGATACATTTTGAGTGATAAGGCAATTGTAGCTCATGATGATATAGAGTTACATTAGATGGCATTCAAAACTGCTTTCCTGAGTAAAAACCTTTATGAAGAGGTCTATATGGTACAACTTGAAGGATTTCAGGATCCAAATGGAACTGATATGGTTTTCGCGTTATACAGATCAATATATGGTTTACATCAAACCTTCCGAAAGTGATACCTTATAGCTGATGAGGTTATGACCTCTTTCGGCTTCATGAAAAATAAAGTTAAAAGATGCTTGTACTATAAGGTTAGGGGGAGCAAGTGAATGATATATTGCTCATATCAAATTACTTGACCATATTGTATAAGGTAAGCAACTTTTATTCAAGAACTTTGACATGAAGGACCTTGATGTAGCATCTTTTATCCTAAGTATTTAGATTTATCGAGACAAATCTCAACACTCATCAGACCCCTCACAGAGAGCATACATTGAGTATATATTACAAAGGTTTAATACAGTTAACTGTAAACCTGTCGTAGCTCCTATCTCTCATAGTGAGAGAGAATCTTTGACACAGTATCTAAAGAATAAAGTAATGAGAGAGGTTATGAGGAATGTTTCGTATTCTAGTACGATTGATAGTCTGATGTATGCTCGGCTATGTACTAGGGAGGAAATTGCATTTATTGTTTGACTGTTTGGTTAATCAAGGTGTAAACCATTAGAATGCATTCAAGCGAGTGTTGAGATACTAAAGGGAATTAAGGATTATATGTTGACATATGGAAAAGTCAACAGACTAAACCTCGTAAGGAATTCAGGTTCAAATTTTAGCCATATGTCCGGATAATCGAAAGTCCATTTGTAACATCCCATCACTGATGGGAAGGTAAAATAGTAATTTGGAACGGGTTATGAGTGTGTATACGTATCTGGGCATGCTCATGCATGATATGGCCTCCATAAACACATAAATTGTAATTTTTGTATATGCACATGACTGTACATGCATTCATGACATTTCCCGACATATGTGTCTAAATGTGATTTTTGTGAAAAATGTGCGTTTTGTGCTTGAAAATTTAATTGGAGTGAATTGTTGTGTGTTTTACATTTTTAGGAAAATTTAGGAATTTTTCTGGAAAATTTCGGAGAAAATTTCGGACCGAAAAAATCGCCAAGCGGCGGACTGATTGGTTTCCGATATTGGAAATTACTGTCCATTGGCACTGGAAATTTAGAAAACATGAATTTAGGATTTATTAAATTGAGCCGTTGGAATTTGGGAAGAAATTGGGGTAGAAATTAGAATTGAATTTTGAAAGAAATTAAGTGATTTTACAAGATTGTGACATGTGGCAAGTGACACATGTCACTTGTCTAACATGCCACCATGATAGGCTACTTTTTGATTAAAACACTTGTTTTCGTCTTCATTCACAACACTCTCATCTTGCAAGGCTATTTGGTGGTTTTTTTTTTCCTTATTTTCCCTCCTTCATCGTTGGTTCTCTCTTTTATTACCTCTTGGAATTTTGCTCATCCTTTCCACTCTTTTCCTCTTTGTTTGCTCTTCCTTGTTCATGAAAATTTAACC
>JAOTAX010000005.1:13855798-13875798 GCA_025629825.1 Erythroxylum guanchezii | reverse complement strand
CTAACAAAAACCTTTTAAAATGTCAATAAACACAAAAAATAGGAGCATAAATAGCATCCGCATGTATTAGAAATGCTCATTGAGATAGTCTAATGGTGAGAGCTCATCTTAAATTGCCTGATCACTACTTCATTTATAAAAATCTAATAAGACATCCATTGAATGTTTGACAATGTGAATGTTCTCATATTATATAATTATCTATTATTATCTCTAAATTTTAGAATCATGCAAATATTGGTGAGTCTTGAACAATATTTAATACTCAAGCTGAAATAAAGATGTCATATTGATGTTGGAACATTGTAAAGATCTATAAGAAGGCAAGGTCAAATGGGCAATGTCAACAAAAGTTCAAGAGTAAGTGAGTATTAGAATACATTGTTGTACATTAGTGAAAATCTTCAAAAATAGGTGATATTTGGATGTAAAATCAAAGATGAAAAGTGCAACTAAGCTATGCTAAGTTCGAAGATACATAAAGGCACTTAACTTTGTCGAAAAAGTCAAAAAGTATATAAATTTGCAAGGTTTAGTACATGATAGCTTAGATTATTTGTAGTTTAGGTCATGGAAAAATGTGACTACACTATGGACATGTTTCGATGGACTATGCACAAAGATGGTTTAAGATAGCTAAAATAAAGGCCTATTAACACATTTGTCTTTAGGAGGTGATGACGTGATGAAACATGGTAGGAACAGAAAAATAGTGAGCTAAAAAAGTGGGATTACTACCTTACAAAGTGATAGAACTTCTTCAAGTAGTAAGAAAGAGGAAAAATGACCTAGCAACGTATTGACATCTTCCAAAACCTATTTCACATATATTAAAGTGGAGTTAGTGGCCTAAAGTGGATAACTCCTCATTAACTTGGTGGAGTTAATAGATACTAGAGCTTTATTGGTAAACAATGGCTTATTGAACCAATCTTACTAAAAAAAGATTGATAGAATATATGCAATCATTGGTCATCTAGCCTTTACAAAGAAAGGTATGATTCTTTCTTGAAACTTTTTCAAGACTTAATGATGGAGCTCTAAGAAACTAAGAGAGAACTTGAGGAATATTTGAAAGCTTATGAGGAGATGAACTGTAACTTATTGATGATCAAATATGTTATGTCTAGGCATAAATCGAGGGTCTAATTAGAGAACACTTTAATGAATGTGTAAGAACTTCTAAGTTTTCAATGGCAAGTAGAGTAATAAAGAGCTTGAAATGTTCTTATATGATATGAAGCAAAATTTTTCAATGGTAAAGATTTTCGATTTGGAGGTGTCAATCATAATAATGAAAAGAAAAGATGATGAAAAGTTATGGTAGAGGACACAGACCTCCAATGATATCAGTATGGGTAGACCTCTTACTGGAACTTAGAAGAAAATGAACAAGGAGCTAACATATTAGTTCCTCCTTAATAATACTTTATAGCTTGTGAGAAAAGTTTTGAATCAATTAAATTAAAACAACTCAATGTTGGAGTGTGTGAGAAAATTCATATCTTTTTGGTGTATATGTAAAATATATTGAATGAGGACAAGTTGTTTAACTTTATAAACAACTTATTGGGTTAGGCACAAGTTAAGGTTCAGAGGTAAAATGTTAAGGACTGTCTAAGGTAATAGTGGTTGTAAAGGCCTTAGTAGGTCTCCAAATGTCACCACCATTCAAACAAGTAGAGAACACAAAAATAATGGTGGAATTATGAGTGGCTTAGAGAAAGACAATGAGGAAGTATATGAAACTTCTCACTGTAAGACAAAGAAACAATTAAAACAAGATATTGCTTATTTCATTTGTGAATGGTCATATTTTACACGACTAACTGCACGTCGTTACGTTAGTCAAAATAAAATAACTAGACTACTATTATAACAGTGGCGAGTCTAGGTCGATCTCACAAAGAGTGTATGTAAAGTTTATGGAATGAAATTAACCGGTGTTTAGGAAAAAGGGGGGTTTTGGATTTTGAAAGAAAAAAATAAAATAAAACTAACTGATAAAAACAAATTAAAGAAAACATGCAAAAATTGATAAAGGTGGGGAATTCGATAGGAACCCAGTTCTTTGGTTCAATCTCGGTCTACACCCTAATCAAGCATATTTTTATTAATTTGTTGTTCTTTGACCTCTCCTAGCAACTATTAATCTTGGATTAACAATTAACCTAAGTTTTCCCTTAGGTTTTGTTTAATCAAGATACGATCGTTAATTAAACCTAACCACCGAATAACCTAGAATACGATCTCTAGATTTAATTAGGCAGTAGCATTATGAAGTAGGAAAACCGATTAACCAAGGCAACAATCACATACGATGCGTCATTTATCTAAGTCATGTTATCCCTAATGATTACGAATCATTAGTCGCTATGCATGAATTTCAACATAATAATTACAGATTATATCAAAATTTTAGCAATGGGTTTGCAGTTAACAATTCAATAAACGCATTAAAATTATCAACTCACAATACCCAACAGGTTCATACATAAATAACCGAACAATAATAAAAATCTGATTATCCATATACAATACCCAATTCAATTAATATAAGATAATACAATAAATTCCTAATGAGAGAAAGAAGCAACAAAATAATAAAAAAGTACTTAATCCAGGTTGTCGGCATCGATGTCACCTCCGAATTGGCTTCGAGATGCCTAACTCTTCATGGGTCTTTTCCAGAAAAATGCTTCAGCTCCCATTTCAATCCCTAGCTGAAAATCCTCTCTTTTATCCTTCACTGCCTAAGCTGTGCCCCAAAACTCCAGCTCTCTCCTCGTCTGCGTTTAATGCAGAATAATGCGTTAAATGCAGACCCACGCACTAAGCCACTAAGCACTCACTCTTTCTTCCCTCTACTACAGCTTAATTAGACGAATAAGGTTGCTAGTTCATTTTAAAATCCTCTACGCCCGCAGCCTCTCTTGTGCATTTTGAGTAAAACACTTGCGTTTTACGTAAAACGTTATGCATTCTCTAGCTGCTGCGTTTTGGTTGTTAATTTCCTGGTCACGTATAATGGGTTGTCGTTATGGTCTTAGGTTGTCTTGCTTCTGTGTTTTGTTTCGTTCTTTGATGTCGTTTTGCTCCTTGCTTGGCTGCTCCTTTGTTTTATCAACTATTAAATTCATGTAATTGCATGTCAAAACATGCAATCACGTATTCCTTTATTTTTCTAGCTATATGCCCATTATGAGTGTTGATTTCTAGCAAGCACTTTTAATTCTCCTTCTTAGTATTTTGATTTTTCTTGTCTTCTTCTTGCTCCATAAAGACAAGTGAAAATAAATCTTCGAAATGACCCAAATGTAGTGCTTTCGACTCACTTTAATTTCTTTGCTTCCAAATTGTACCTAAAATCATTTTTTGTATTATTAATCGCTAAGTGTAAATAGTTAAATATATCAACAATTAAACACATATCAATTTCCCCCACACTTAGCTTTTGACCATCCTCGGGCAAAACATTAAAATTAAGCTCAAAGACCCCAAAACATTGACTCAATTTTCATATTTTTCCAAGACTATATAATCATAAGCAAAGATGAGTGACTTTCAAAAATCATAGCAAGATGTCAACATTCTAAGCTTTTACTCATGATCAATCAACATTCAATATCTTCAACAACTGAGCAATCTAATGATAGACTCGAAAAATATGTTTAATTAAAATATATCCATGGGCACACTCAACACCATTCATGATTATGATAATCCACAACTTTGCATATCATTTCATTTCTCCATCACTAATGTTCACGTGTAAAATCACGAATCAAAGGACTTTTTAGGGTATTAATGTGGGCAAAGGTGAGGTGAGATATATTTGAGTCAAGCAGCATGAAAATCATCAAAGCAAGTGAAACAAAGCAACGCTCATCAAAAACTGGGTACCATCTGCTATGACGAATGCTACATTTATATTTCACAACCCCATTCAGCTCTCATACACAAACCACATGAAGCATATATTAGTCTGAAGGAATCACTCATTCAATTTATGCCAATGAAATTATAAGAGTGAACCTTTCAGGCCAACCTCTACCTCATATTCAACATACTCATGTAACACATCCATTATAACTCTAAGAAGATGCATAAACCATAAACAACTTTTCAACACATATGCAATTCTTCCTTGATGCATTTATTCTAAACATTTTTTTCATCTTTCTTTCTTTTTTTCATTCTCTTTTTCTTTTTTCTTTTTTACTTTCTTTCTTTTCCTTATAAAATAAAATAAAATAAACTACATCAATATGAGAATTTCAATGATGAGACATAAAATGACATCCCAACATTATATCCAACCCTCACATATGTATACCCCCATACTTAGAATTTTGTATATCCACAAACTCAACAATTACCAATGTTCCACTAGCTTTATGACTTGGGTAGGATATTTGGTTAAGTTTGAAAGCATAAAATGTGATTTATACAAAAAGAAAGGTTAAAGCTCAAAGGAGTTTATCAAGGAAAAAATCATGTCAATAGGATAGGTTTTTTTGGCTAAAGTAGTTTATGAAAATAAAAAAAGCCTAATCATATCCATGTTAATTCATGTGATAAAAATGTGGTCATGAATAGAAATTCAATTCAAAATCGGGATGTATATGTCATGAAGGTCACATATTTTCTAAAGGCAATGAGACTGATATGGATGTGTCAGTCAAATAAGGCTCAAAATCTCACTAGCTTTGTCTACCATTAGTCACTACTCTTTTAAAGATAATGCATATTGACCATTCACAAGAGCAAAAGTATATGCTAAAGTTGCTATGAAATTCTCTAGTCAATTCACACTCTAATCATGATTATATAATCCCAGAAGCAATAGAAAATGAGAAAATGTGTGTTTCATTTGTTTTATTGTTTCTCTCATTTTGATTGAAAACTTAAAAGCAAGTAAAACAAACAAATTCAAAAACACATATGCATATAAAAAGTAATGCGGAAATGGAAAGGAAAAGAAATTTACTTTCCTTGGGTTGCCTCCCAAGAAGCGCCTTGGTTTAGGGTCGTTGGCTCGACTCGTTCTCCTCACGTGATAAAATTGTGATCTTCAGGTATTACAGTTAGCACCACTTCCACGCGAGGTAGTTCCAGATAGGGCCTTAATTGATCATCATCCTCATTCTGCGTCTTCCCTATCCTCAGATTCTTAATCTCAATTGAGTCCATACACTCTGAAAATATTTCGAATGTCTCTTCACATTTTTCTTCATCATTTAATTCCTCCAATCTGTTATGTAAAGATAAAGAGTTAGTTTCAAAAATATTCATGGACTCAATAAGAGTTAGTTTCAAAAATATTCATGGACTCAATACTTACCTCCGAGTTAAAAGATGTGTCCTTTTTGGTTTCAAGCTCCTTCTCCACTTCCTCGACACAAACAATTCATTAAGGATTGACCTCAACATTCTCAAGCTCCTCATCACTTTGCAAAGTTTTCGCACAAATGTCCATTGGGTACACCTTGAGTTGATACGGCTACATCCTAATCAAGCATATTTTATTAATTTGTTGTTCTTTGACCTCTCCTAGCAACTATTAATCGTGGGTTAACAATTAATCCAAGTTTTCCCTTAGGTTTTGTTTAATCAAGATACGATCGTTAATTAAACCTAACCACCGAATAACCTAGGATATGATCTCTAGATTTAATTAGGTAGTAGCATTACGAATTAGGAAAACCAATTAATCAAGGCAACAATCACATACGATGCGTCATTTAACCTAAGTCATGATATCCCTAATGATTACGAGTCATTAATCATTAGTCGCCATGCATGAATTTTAACATAACAATTACGGATTATATCGAAATTCTAGCAATGGGTTTACAATTAACAATTCACTGAACGCATTAAAATCATCAACTCACAACACCCAATGGGTTCATACACAAATAACCAAACAATAACAAAAATTTGATTATCCATATACAATGCCCAATTCAATTAACATAAGATAATACAATCAATTCCTAATGAGAGAAAGAAACAACAAAATAATAAAAAAGTACTTAACTCAGGTTGTCGGCATCAGTGTCACCTCCGAACCAGCGTCGGGATGCCTAGCCCTTCATGGTTCTTTTTCAAAAAAGTGCTTTAGCCCCCATTTCAACCCCTAGCTAAAAATCCTCTCTTCTATCCTTCACTACCCGAATTGTGCCCCAAAACTCCAGCTCTCTCAAATGCGTTAAACGCAGACCTACGCACCAAGCCACCAAGCACTCACTCTTTCTTCCCTCTATTATAGCTTGATTAGGTGAATAAGGTTGTTGGTTCTTTTTAAAATCCTCCATGCCTGCAGCCTCTCTTGTGCTTTTTGAGTAAAACGTCTGCATTTAATACAAACGTCAACGTCTGTGTTTTATGTAAAACGTTGTACTTTTAACGCACAACGTTCTCCAGCTGCTGTGTTTGGGTTGTTAATTTCTTGGTCACGTATAATGGGTTGTCGTTTTGGTCTTGGGTTGTCTTGCTTTTGTGTTTTGTTTGGTTCTTTGGTGCCATTTTGCTCCTTGCTTGGCTGCTCCTTTGTTTTATCAACTATTACATTCATATAATTGCATGTAAAAACATGCAATCACGTATTCCTTTATTTTTCCAGCTATATGCCCACTATGAGTTTTGATTTCTAGCACTTTTAATTCTCCTTCTTAGTATTTCGATTTTCCTTGTCTTCTTCTTGCTCCATAAAGTCAAGTGAAAATAAACCTTCGAAAATGACCCATATGCAGTGCTTTCGACTAATTTTAATTTCTTTTCTTCCAAATTGTACCTAAAATTATATATGAATTAAAGTGAGTATCTTAAGTATTTTCGTATTATTAATCGCTAAGTGTAAATAGTTAAATATATCAACAATTAAACACATATCAAATACCAAAATAGAAGGTGGGTGAAGAGTAAATCAATTTTATAATCATGAAGGATTAAGGAAAGGGAGGTTAAGAATTGATAGAAGAAGCCTACCTTAACAATTATCTATATTAAGCATAATAAGCCTTATGACAGAGTGTCCAAGCAAAAGCAAACTCAACAAAGAGAGAAAATGGTACATAGGTGATATTATCGATTGAAAAAAAGACTAAATATTATCTTTAAACTTTGGCGAAGGAGTTTTTAAGGGAATTAATTTTAAAAGAGTTCCATAAATTAATGATAGAAATAAGTTTTTTTAGTGAGGTAATTTGTTAGACCCTTGAGTTTGAATTGCATAAATATGTAATTGTTAGCAAGCCCTAGTTGATGCTTGGTTATAAAATTAATATAAAGATGAAGTATTGATGATGAAATAAGACAAAGACTTGTGAGTAGGTAAGGAAAAATAGGTAATATTAGTGAAATTTCAAGAGTAGGCAACTGTTGGCATATGTTGGTGTATATTGTAGAAATATTCAACAATATGAGAGATTCAGATATGAGAGCAAATATAAAAGGTGCGATAAATTCATGCTAATTTTAAGGATGTTTAAGGGAACTTAAATTTAATAAGGAGGTCAAAAGGTATGTAAATCTTTAAAGTTTAGTATATGATGGCCTAAATTGTTGCTAACTTAGGTCATAGAGTAATGTGACTTCACTATAAATGTGTTTAGATGGATCTTACACAAAGATGACTTGGGATGACTAAATTAAGGGCTTATTAAGGCACTTCTATTTAAGAGGCAATGATATGATGAAATATGACAATAATAAGAAAATAATAAGCTAAAAACTTGGGAGCACTAACTCACAAAGTAGGAGCACTTCTTTAAGTAGTGGGATCAGTTGATGTGGCATTGAATTGAAATCTTCCTAAATATATTTTCATATACTAAAATGGATTTAATGGCCTAAAATGTATAACTCTCCACTAACTTAGTAAAGTTAAGGGAAGAAGTGGTAACTCCCCATTGAATTGGTAGGATAATAGAGAAAGTCGATAGTTTAGTTTATGTGGTCCCTCAGTTCTTATAAGCTTATATAAAGTCATTCTTATAAGTTCATTTGAGTTATTATTATAAATTTTATTATTTATGAGAAATTTAAGTGTTATGAGGGTAAGTTTTTGTTAACAACTTTGAGTAGGAAGTTCTGGATCAATTTTTTGTACAGTGCTTCAAGAAGGAAATAACATAAGTATTTTGTTTAGTTTACTATAAATAGTTTAATAAAAGACTGAATTTTTTCATATCCCTCTCTTGTTTATTCTATTTGATTGTTTAGTGCAAAATACTTATATGTTGAGAGCTTAAGTGAAACTCTTGACAAACTAAAATATTTTCTTGGAATAGAAGTGGCTCGAAACTCTGATGACATCTTTCTTTACCAACATAAATATGCTCTGAATATTTTTAATCAAGAAGGGATGTTAGGTGATAAGCCTACCAATTTTCCTATAAAGCAGATGTAGGAAAATCCCAGTGAGTGTATCATATACACACGGTGCAGAAAACAAAAAAAAATTATTATGGGACTTTTCCGAAGTCTAGGGTCTATGTGCCTATACAAGGAAATACCATAAAACCTAGCTGAATGTTCCCAATTCACATACATGTTTATAACATATATATATATAGAGAGATTTATGGCATTTACGTAAATCAATCATTCATATAATAAGTATATACCTTATGTGTAGTCTACTTCGTTCTTTGATCTTCTACTCGTTGGGTTGTCGCAAACCACAACGACCAAAACAGACCATCTCTAACGGTATCCAAGCAGAGATCGGAGAATCTAACCGAATCAAACTCTTTGATCCGAAAATGGCTAGAACAAGACAAGAGTGCTAGCTCTTACCTTTTATTCTATGGAAGCAAAGTGAAAGAGAGAGAGAAGATGATGAAGCTTAGAAAGATTGAGAGAGTATCGTGAAGAAGAGTTTCCAAACTTGTTAAAAACTTCTTATGATCATCATCTTCTTTTCTAGCTTTTTGTTTTTGCCTTTTATTGCCTTTTGTCTTTTTATCAATTAAAGACATTTAATGCAACTTTAACAAAGTCTCTCCTCCCTTTTACATATATATATATGCTGAAGTGATTCAGTCACACTGGGGTCGGTCTTACAGGATTCCAGATGTGGAAAAACACCAGAGACCTGTTTTAACAATATCGATGTCGTGATCTCATTAGGACATATCCCGATCTTATTGGGATCCATTTAGTTCTATTGCTCTCCAGATAATGGATCTCTATCCAAAACCATTTTATGAATCCTCCAAGTCACTCTTATGCGTGTGACCCATTAGGTTCTCAGTTATATTGGCCACTTAGATTAACACTTAATCCAAGCAAGTCATGAGCGGCATCTAGTAACACATCATGACCCCCAATTGATCAGAAAGTAAGTGGATTGACGAATAAACCCGTGCTTATCACGAACCATATCACGAACCCTCCCATAGATAATTGTTGTGCAATTCGTCCTTTCATCATGCTATACCCCACTTGGTTGTGAGTATAGGCAAAGTGTCAACTCTCACTAGACTAACTACGTCAAATCTAGTCCAAGTGATATCAGTTCTCGTCTTGGGACTCATTACTTTATATGTCAATGAAGACATTCTTCATGATACATGTATTCTGGCCAGAGATTTCCAAGTAATGACCCCGACAAGAGGCTGTGGGTATCATCTTCTGCTATCGCAGAAGTGGTGAATCCTCTATTGACTACTCAGTTACCTTCGAATATCTCAAACTGTACCTAATTGCTACCCTATGAGCGACCTCTGCAAGACAACAAGGAATGGAGTCAAAGCACATAATCAATATCCAAGATATCCTTGAGTACCTCAAGTCTAAGGATACTTGTACAATTGCTATGATGAGATTATCACTGACATTAGAATAGGACATCCATGTGATGATCTCATAGTAGGTCATCAAATGTACTTACTACCTCTAGTAAACGTTCACATCTCAACTCTAAACATCTCATGTTTACAGTTTTTGAAATCTACTGCTTGATCAAATCAAGGAGTTTGACATATGCTAGTCTATCTGGATTAACGATGTCCAATCTCATTAATCCTATAACTAGGGATAATTTATATACTGGCATAATTGCATATGATAGGAATCTTAGTAGTATGATTACATCATAATTTCCTTCATGCTATGTCATATATCATGGACTTCATTAATTTGCTTATAGATCAATATCAATTCATAAATAATGAACACCAAATTAATGAAATATGCCTTTCTTTATTATTGAAAATAAAGTCTATACACAACTTTGTATAAAACACGTCAAAGGCGATTGCTTTTAGGGCACTACACTAACAGCAGAATCATCGTCTTGCTCTCGCTTTCGGTTCATTGCTCTATGACCTTAAACAAGAAGATTGATATATTTGACCATTACTTAACTTGAGTTGAGTTATTGTGTGCATATTATTGCTCAATTTATGCAATAACCTCGCACTAAACATTGGGATGCTGCGCTCCATGTCTTACGTTATCTCAAAGGGAATCCTGGCCAAGGTATTCTATTACGATCTGCTTCTGATCTGCAGTTATATAGTTTCTGTGATTCTGATTGGGCCAGCTGTCCTCTTAGTCGACATTCTTTGACTAGCTATTTTGTTTTACTTGGCCACTCTCTTATCTCATAGAAGACCAAGATATAACAAACTGTGTCCCAATCCTCGACAAAGGTTGAGTACCGCTCTATGCCTATCACTACTTATGAGCTAACTTGGCTTAAGGGTCTACTTTGTGCTTTTGGTGTTGCGCATCCTCCACCCATGGGCTTATATTGTGACAACAAGGTTGCATTGTTGTTTCCTTCAATTCGGTTTTCCATGAGCGTACTAAGCATATTGAAGTAGATTGTCATTTCGTTTGTGACAAGTTTCAGGCTGGTGACGTTGCCACCCATCATAATCATTCTTTCGAACAATTGGCAGATATCTTTACTAAGGCCCTAGGCCAACGGTAGTATACTTATCTCCTTCACAAGTTGAACATTTGTAATCTACATGCTCTAACTTGAGGGGGAGTATTAGAAATATTCTGTGTGATATTGTACAATTGTAAATATTCTGTTAGAGATCTTTTAGGAGATAGGTGATAATTAGGAGATAGCTTTTCCTTATTTAACTAGGAGTCTTATGGCCATAGGCATGTATTAATTGTATATATTTTCAGTTGCCTAAGAGAATAATATAGAGATTAATTTCCTCCAAAATTTATCTTAATCCCATCCCGTTATGATTGCACAATCTTGGTAACTTATCCTGTAGTAGTTGTGTTGTTTCGAAGTGAAGCAGCTTTTGACAAAACAATGGCAAGTGCATGTTTGTCACATTTAGTGGGAAGGAAAAAGGTGCATTAACAGGCTTGCAAACTTTAGCCTATGTTAATGAGAAGCGAGACGAATAGTGGTAGAGGGACCACCTTCTTCCGTTGATGGTCAAAAGGGTTTTGCTTCAATGAGTTCTTGTATTTAATTGTGGGGATATAAAAAGAAGTAACTCATATATAACTATTAAAAAAGAGAGAGAGACAGATGAGGACATATTTGCATGCAATAGCACCAGAAGAACGAGTTTTAACTGTGGATCTTCAAGGGAATTAAGTGCTTTGGGGGAGCTTATAGATTTGAAGACAATACAAACCAGCAAGCACGAAAACTTAAGCTGAAGAAAATGGAGAAGGGGAAAAGGCACGTTCTTAAAAAGAAATGTAATTGTGAGTAAATGCTAGGGTGAATGTAATGTACAAATAGTAATGAAATGTTGGGTTGGTGATTTCCGGCGGATTTGGTACTGGGTGAGTTTAGCAGAAAGGTTTTGTTTCACAAAACCAAATGTCTTCTCTCCAAACCCTCCTCAAAAACCCCGCAACCATCAAATCCAAGTTTCATGCCGCACAACTCCATGCGCAACTCCTCCTATCCAACCATTCTTCTTCTACCAATCTCTCCACTCTCATATCCATCTACGCCAATCTCAATCTCTTACGTGAATGCCTCCTCCTATTCAACTACCTCCATTCTCCAACTTCGGTTGCCTACAAATCCATCATTAGATGTTATGCTTCTTCTGGCCTTGCTGTTCAATCCCTAGCCTTTTTTAAGCAAATGAGAGCTTCTGGCAAGAGCCCAGATCATAATATCTTCCCTTCTGTGCTTAAGTCCTGCGCGTTGTTGGTTGACTTGAAATTGGGTGAGTCTGTTCATGGATTCATTGTTAGGGTGGGTGTCGATTTGGATTTGTACACTTGTAATGCTCTTCTGAATATGTACGCCAAGTGTGAGAGGTTGAGTAAGCGTGACTCAAGGGTTAGTTCTGTGCCAGAACTGTTTGATGGAATGTCTAGGAGTGTCTGCAATGGCCACCTTAGAAGCGGAATTGTTCCTGAATTTGGAGATTCCACCAAGAATACAGTTCATAAGCTACCTCATGCTGATCGATCTAGTAGTCAAAGTTTTGATAGTGATATGGGAAATGAAGTTGCATTGGACCTGAGAATAGATGCTGTGACAAAGGTTTTCGACATGATGCCGAGAAGAGATCTTGTTTCATGGAATACAGTTCTTGCTTGTTTTGTAGATAATGGGATGGATGAAATGGCCCTGAGAATTGTTAGAGAAATGGGACATACTGATTTGAAGCCTGATTCATTCACTTTGTCCAGTGTACTTCCGATCTTTGCAGAAAATGTGGATGTCAAAAAGGGGAAAGAGATTCACGGGTATGCCATAAGACACGGCTATCATTTAGATGTGCATATTGGTAGTGGCTTAATTGACATGTATGCTAGGTGTGCACAAATTGATGATGCTTTGCGGGTATTTGAGGCTTTACCTCATCGTGATGGCATTTTGTGGAACTCTGTTGTTGCAGGATGCGTGCACAATGGTCTGTTCGACAAAGGCTTAATTTTCTTTCGGCAGATGTTGAGTGTTAAAGTTAAACCTAATCCTGTTTCATTTTCAAGCATTATGCCAGCTTGTGCTCATTTAACAACACTACGATTGGGAAAGCAGCTCCATGGATATATAACTAGAGCTGGATTTGATGATAATGTGTTTATAGCTAGTTCGCTTGTTGATATGTATGCCAGATGTGGAAATATCAGGGTAGCTAGATGGATTTTTGATAACATTCAGCAACATGACATGGTATCGTGGACAGCTATTATAATGGGGTATGCTTTACACGGTCGTGCTTGTGAAGCAATTTCCTTATTCGAGCAAATGGAAGTGGAGGGAGTGAGGCCAAATTATGTGGCTTTTATAGCTATACTAACTGCTTGTAATCATGCTGGTTTGGTGCGTGAAGGTTGGAGGTATTTCACTATTATGTCCCAAAATTATGGGATTGCCCCAGGCCTGGAACATTATGCTGCCATGGCAGACCTTCTTGGTCGCGCAGGAGAGTTGAATGAAGCCTATAATTTAATCTCCAATATGCACAGACCTCCAGGAAGCGTTTGGTCAACTCTGCTTTCTGCTTGTAGAGTCCACAAGGATGTTGACTTGGCTGAAAAGGTTGCAGAAAGGATATTTGAGGTTGATCCAGAAAACACCGGGGCCTATATAATTATGTCTAATCTATATATGGTTGCAAGGAAATGGAAAGATGCGGCAAAGTTGTGGATCTTCTTGAAAGATAAGGGCATAAAGAAACATCCCGGATGCAGCTGGATTGAAGTCAAAAGCACAACGCACTCATTTGTATCAGGGGATAAATCTCATCCATGTTATTACGAAATTAAGCAATATCTTAGTGTCCTACTAAAGAAGATGGAACAGGAAGGATACGTACCTGATACTAATGAGGTGCCCCATGATGTTGAAGAGGAGCAAAAGAAATATTCATTGTATAGTCACAGTGAGAGACTAGCCATAGCTTTTGGCATCATTAGCACCCCAGGAGGTACAACGATTCGGGTAATAAAAAACATTCGGGTTTGTGCAGACTGCCACACAGCCATAAAACTTATATCAAAAATAGTTGACAGAGAAATAATTGTCCGGGATAACAGCCGCTTTCACCATTTTAAAGATGGGAAATGTTCATGTGGAGATTATTGGTAGCACCCAAAACTCATCCCATCCAGTTGAAGGGTTGAATTCTCAATGGCCCAACATTTAGGAATGGGGTAGGAGATCATTTTCTACGAAAACTTCTGCTTGCAGAAATAAACATGTAGGCAAGAAGTTCTCGAGGTGGCAGACCTAGCCTGGCTTTGGACACCCTTAACCTGAAGAAATAGAATTGTAGATTAAAGGTTCATGTAAACCAAGTCGAACATTATTTTTCTATCAAACCATATGAAAAAAGGAAAAAGAAAGAAGCCTATCCTCTCTGAGCATCAATTAGCCCTATATGAAAAGTTTCCCCAAATGTAATGGTGGTTGCATTTTAGATTAAACATGTTTGACAAGATGAGCATGTTTGGTGATAGAGTGGCCTTTTGTGCATGTTATAGCCGCAAACTTGACGCCCTTGTTTGGTGTGATAGAGTGGCCTTTTCCTAGTTACTCTTTTGGGTGATGGGCTTGTGGTTGGCCCTCCTATTTCTTTATAGGTTTGGGAAACTCATTGTAAAGCATTTCCTCATGTTTAAAAGGCTAATTTATAGTATTATGGATGAAGAGTATGTCTGGACTTTGAACCTCTTTCCAGTATTCTTCTTTGTTTCTTCGTTGCCAGCTTTAATAAGAAACTCCAAATCAATGTGTTTCCTTAACTTATTGGATGTTGAACCAGAAAAAAAAAAAAAAACAGATAACTATAAAATTCATGAATAAATCATAGCATATTGCTTGTCGAAAAGGGTTAAAATTCACTGTTTTCTTTTGTCATTTAGATATTTAGTTACTTGTTATTTATGATTTATTATAGGAACTCGGGATAATCTCATCTATGATGCTCTTTTTTATATAGATGTCCCATTTTTAGCACCTACTTTTCTTTTCCTATTCCACAATTTCAATGACATTTCCATCAAAAGTATCGTCTTCCTGTTAACCTCATTATAAATATAAGAAATTTTAGTTTTTTACTTATCCACTTAATGTTTATTTTAATTCTTCTACTATTAAAAATTAAGTGCAAAAATTAGGTAATAAAAAAATAAAAGTAATAAATGGCTAGGATTTTATTAGGATATTTTTAGTAATAAGATAATTGGTATTATCATTTAAATAAAAGGATAAATTAAACAATAGTATGAATAAGGGAATTGCAAAATAGTTCATGTACTACCATATCAAAACATAGAAAAATATTTGACAAACTAAACTCAATTGTAGATAGATATTAAGACAAGAAATTCTTCTACTAACTCACGTACTCGTCTTATACAAATTAAACTCAAAATTTTGTAATCTTACATAATGACCATTCTAAATAAAAATGTGTAATTACCATTTAAAATGAAAATCTAGCATGTAATTGTTAAAATTTCCAAAACTTTTATAAAACCTCAATATAGACAACATAATTATCCAAAAAGCTTATAAGTAACTTATAATAATGTAATATGAACACTTCTAATCATCGTTATGTTTTCAAATCTACCCTAAATGGGTCAAATACGAAAACCATCTTACTTTAACAAAATCATGTAGGCAATTGATATATATTTTTTAAAGTGTAATTGTAAATATTTACATAAATTGAAAGTTCATCAAAATATTTTAATCTCAACAAGAAAAGCTAAAATGGTATTGAACGTTATGCATGATAATATTTTTTTTAAAAAAATTTAGAGGTACAAACAATTCTTGTCGAGGATATTGTTGGGTTTGGGTTCCCTCTTATATGGTAAAATCCAAAAATTTATTGAAGCCCACTTTCTTTTGAGCCCATTAGGGCTAATTTTTATCTTACTATTCAACCAAATTTCAGCTGTTGAGAGAGAGAGAGACGAGAGAGAGTTGGTTTTCTTTCAACTTACACAAAAGGAGAAATTTTTCACTATGACCCGTTTTACATTTCCGACAACCGAGAAGTCGTTCACCGTTGGATCGATCTCATTTTTTGTATACAATTTGAAGACATATTGTTCTTCATTCTGAACAGTGGAGATTTGATTTAGAGGTCTAGACGTTGAGTTTTTGGTTCCAAAATTGGACTGATCTCAAGGTGTTTCTAGATTAATGAGCTTCACCATATTATGATTTTGGTCTGTCATTCTTTCTCTGATCGGGCTGAATTTTGGTGAGCATATTCCTTACTCATTGTTCTTTATTTTAAACGGTGGAGATTGGATTTGGACGGCTGGAACTTTTCTAGAATTTGTTAGAACATAAGCTTTTTATTGTGATTGCTCTCTTAGTGTAGTTCTCTACTTTGATTTGTGATTATATGAGACCGAGCCTTTGATTTTTGGATTATTGTGGCTGTTGATCTCTGTAAGACAGTATTTGGGATTATGGATTTCATTTTCTTGGACCAAGAGAGGTCTCGTGGTTTTTATCCTTCACACCGAAAGAGTTTTTGCCACGTTAAATAATTATTGTGTTTTGTGATTTGTTTTTTTTATTTGTGCATTATTGAGGCAATTTGTGATCATTTAGTTTGCTGCAATTTTTGCTCATTATTACTCTTAATATATTCATTCAAGTGGGGAAAGATTTATTGATTGATTGTTGTGTGTGTTATACCCACTTCCTTCCCAACACAGTGGTATCAGAGCCTAGTTAATTTGTTAATTGGGCCTATTTTTGCTTGTTTGAATGATGGAGGTAAATATGAGTAAAATGATTTGTTTGGATGGCACAAACTATCACACTTGGAAAGGAAAGATGAAAGATCTTCTATTTTAAAGAAGTTGCATTTGCCTGTATTTGCTACTAATAAGCTTGAGTCTAAGTCTGATGAAGAATGGGAGTTTGAGCATCAACAAGTATGTGACTTTATTAGACAATGGGTTGAGGATAATGTATTGAATCATATTGTCAACGATACACATGCCAAGACTTTATGGGAGAAGCTTGAATCTTTGTATGCTTCGAAAATTGGCAACAACAAGATACTATTGCTTAAACAAGCCATACGCTTGTAGTGCAAAGAAGGGTGCTCGGTTTTTGACTATGTTAATGAATTTCAGGGTATATTTGATCGATTGTCCGGTATAGGTGTGAAATTTGATGAGGACATTGGGGGACTTTGGTTATTGAATACACTCCCTGATTCTTGGGAGAACTTTAAAGTATCTTTGACAAATTCTGCTCCTAATGGTATTGTAACCATACAGTATGTGAAGAGTGGTGTTCTAAATGAAGAAGTGAGAAGGAGAACTCAAGGGACTTCCACATCATAGTCAGATATTTTGGTTACTGAAAGTAGGGGGAGAAGTAAAAGCAAAAGTCAAGATCATAGTAATAGTGGCAAGAGTAGGAGTAAATCAAAGTCGAGGTATAAGAACCTTGAATGCAATTATTGTGGTAAACTGAGGCACATCAAGAAGTACTATTTTAAGTGGAAGAGGGAGAACAAAGGTGACAAAAGAAGTAAGAAAAGAAGGGAAATGATGATAATAATGATCAAGTTATTGTTGCCACTTCAATTGATTTTGCAGTTGTTCATAATGGAGATATGATTAATGTTGCTAGCAATGAGATTATTTGGGTACTTGATAGTGGTGCTGCACAACATGTTGCTTCAAGGAGAGAACTCGTCACATCCTATACTCCTGGTGATTCTGGAATTTTACGGATGGGTAATGAAACTGTATCCAAAGTAGTGGGCATTGGCACTGTGACTGTGGAGACCAACCTTGGAATGAAGTTGGTGCTTAAGAATGTTAAACATGCACCAGATGTAAGGTTGAATTTGATCTCTTGTGAAAATCTGGATCATGATGGATATGGCACAAATTTGTTTGAGCACGGTACAGTTTTTAAAGGGTCCTTGGTTGTGGCTAGAGCGTTTAGAGTTTCAGGCTTGTATTGGTTACAAACTACAATCCCTAAAAATATTATGAATGCAATTGAGAGTGATGGCTCTTCAGATTTATAACACAAGAGGTTAAGTCACATCAGTGAGAAGGGGCTGAATATTCTAGCTAAGAAGAATCTACTTTTTGGTTTGAGAGGTGGAGAGCTAGAAACTTGTGTTCATTGCTTGGTTGGAAAATAGAAAAGGGTGTCCTTTAAACATCATCCTCCTTCTAGGAAGCGATAGTTGCTTGAGTTGGTACACTCAGATGTGTGTGGTCCTTTGAAGGAAAAGTCATTTGGTGGTGCACAATATTTTGTGACTTTTATTGATGACCACTTAAGGAAGCTTTGGGTTCGGGTTTTGAAGATGAAAGATCAAGTACTTGGTTCATTTAAAGAATTTCATGCTTATGCTGAGAGAGAAATAGGTAAGAAGCTGAAATGTGTTCGCATTGATAATGGAGGAGAATACTGTGGGCCTTTTGATTCATATAGTAGAGAGCATGGTACACCAGAAGATACCTCCTAAGACTCCACAGCTGAATGGCTTGGCAGAAAGGATGAATAGAACTTTGATGGAGAGAGTTAGAAGTGTACTTTCAGTTGTCAAACTACCTAATTCTTTTTGGGGTGAGGCATTGTATGCAGTTACACATGTTATCAATCTACTACAGTTACACATGTTATCAATCTAACTCCTACTATTGCTTTGCAAAATGATGTTCATGATAGATT
The DNA here is from genome assembly GCA_025629825.1 of Erythroxylum guanchezii. Classification (NCBI taxonomy): domain Eukaryota; kingdom Viridiplantae; phylum Streptophyta; class Magnoliopsida; order Malpighiales; family Erythroxylaceae; genus Erythroxylum; species Erythroxylum guanchezii. The sequence continues at coordinate 13,857,155 of JAOTAX010000005.1, read as the reverse complement.
CTGGTATGATAGAAAGCCTTCCTATGACCATTTGCGGGTATTTGGTTGTAAATGTTTTGTTCATGTTCCTAACGATGAAAGATCCAGGCTAAATTCCAAGACAAGACAATGTGTCTTCATTGGCTATGGTCAAGATGAGTTTGGCTACCGGTTTTATGACCCTGTTGAGAAGAAACTTTTCAGAAGTCATGATGTAGTCCTTGCAGAAGATCAGACTATTGAAGATATTGGCAAAGTGGAGAAATTAAAGCCTCAGATTCAAGGTTTGGTTGATTTAGATCTAGTTCCTTCAGCTCCTACACCTGATGCAGTTGATGTTGAAAATCAGGTTGATCTTCAGGATAATACTTAAGATATAGATAAGGTTGATATTCCTGTAAATGATGCAGCTGATGATCATTATGAGGTACTTTGTGAGGAACAAAAATTTCCACTCAGAAGGTTTACTAGAGATCGCATACCATCTACTAGGTATTCATCTAGTGAGTAGGTGTTGTTGACAGATGCAGAGGAGCTTGAATGCTACCAAGAAGCTATTGAGAGTGAGGAAAAGGTGAAATGGGTTGTAGCTATGAAAGATGAAATGCAATCCTTGTATAATAATGAGACCTTTGAACTAGTCGAGCTTCCTAAAGATTGAAAAGCCTTGAAGAATAGATGGATCTATAGGGTGAAGCAAGAAGAGAATTCATCATCTCCACGGTATAAAGCCAGATTAGTTGTTAAAGGCTTCAGTCAGAAAAAGGGGATTGATTTTGAGGAGATTTTCTCACCAGTGGTCAAGATGTCTTCAATTCGAGTTATTTTGGGTTTGGCTGCTACTCTTGATTTAAAGATTAAACAGATGGATGTAAAAACCGCTTTCCTCCATGGTGACTTAGAAGAGGAGATTTAAATGGAGCAGCCTGAAGGTTTTGTGGTGAAGGGCAAAGAAAATTACGTTTGCAAGTTAAAGAAGAGCTTGTATAGTTTGAAACAAGCGCCAAGGTAATGGTATAAGAAGTTTAAGTCTTTTATGGCCCAGCAAGGCTACAAGAAGACTACTTTTGATCATTGTGCCTTTGTGCAAAAAATTTCTGACACTGATTTCATCATTTTGTTGTTATATGTTGATAACATGCTTATTATAGGTACTAACTGTTGGGCCCCGAAATTTTTTCTTTTTATTTTATTTATTTATTTATTTATTTTGTTTATCTTTTAATTTTTGTTTTTAAATTGTTTAATATTCTTGGAGATGAGTCTTATTTCTTTTAGTAGTATTAAAAAGGGAAATTAGAAAATTAGAATTAGACTAAAGTGTTAGAATTAGAATTAGATTATTAGTTTTGGGCTTAGTAATGGAAGAAGAGAATAA
>JAOTAX010000005.1:13837382-13850243 GCA_025629825.1 Erythroxylum guanchezii | reverse complement strand
AAATTTTCTTTTTATTTATTCATTCTAATTTCCTCATTTTCATGTCACTTGACACTTCAAAATTTCAAGAAAAGTTCGGGATCCAACATTTCTAGTGTAGACAAACTCAATTTATCGTACCATCAGGGGTACTTCCATCTTAACAATGGCAATGAGTGAGGCATCCCAGGAATCTGGTACCTTTGACTAAAAATAAAAATGAAGGCTTCAACAATATAGGTTTACTATTAGTATTGAAAGAAGCAAGTTTTTTTCTTTAGAAAAACTAGCTTTAAAAAATCCATCACTTGTGGAAGTGCTGCGGACCTTATTGGTAAAAAGGGACATGTAAAATTTGTCAGTAAGAAGTAGAGCAAGATTAAAGAGAATCCTAAATTTCACAGGAATTCAGCCTACTCAAAGAGTCAATAGGAGCACTCCAATGAATTCGTTATGATCAAAAAAAATCCCCATTCTGGTACCATATGCTATTTCTTTCATAAAATCCTTGCTTCATATAGTAAATCTTATTTGAAGAAGGCATAATTCCTTTTTGAAAAAAGAGAATCTATAATAATAGTATTGGCAGTGGGATAAGGAATTCTAGAGAAAGTAGTGCTAGAAAAGCTAGTTGTTGCTATAACACAGCATGTAAAACCATTGTATATTAAGGCTCACATCTATAGTAGACCAATTTTAAGAGTTTTGGTTGATAATAGGTTGGGCGTAAACATCTTTCCGGGTAAAATGATGATAACGTTAGATAAAAATAACCCAAATTTAAAGGATGTTTGTTGTATTGATAAATGCATATTTGACCATATTTATACACCTCTATTTGATAGATTTTGCTTGATATTTTATAATTTTATTGTGTATTATTACTTAATTCGTTCCAAGTGTATTTATAGGTTATAACTACCTTCACGGACTAAAGGAAAAGAATTTAGATGAAAATGTGACATAAAAAGAAGATTCGAAGCAATTAAGGGATACATGGTCATGTTTATAACCAAGTAAGTCTCTTAGCCCGTGCAGAATTACTAGTTTTAGAGATTTTGGGTTATACATAGTAAAGTACACGCTTGTGTATCAAACTGGGTATCTCCTAAAAACCCTACAAATTATTATAAAAAGATATAAGTGGAGGCAAAATAGGAGAGCAGACATTCAAAGGCAATTTTAGAGGTAGAGATCGCTTAGAAGGAGCGATATTGATCTAGAGAAGTGGAAAACAAAACAAATCAGCAACATGTCTAATAGAATTCAACATTAAACCTCTACCTTGCAAGAAAATTCAATAGAAAAGAAGGTAAATTTAAACTTATGAACTCTTCATTTTTTATTTGTTTTTCTTCTTGTTTATATTTGATTTTGTTTTCTATTATATGTAACTAAATGTCGTGTTAATGTCTAGGTGTGATGAATCTTAGTTTGTGCTACAATATGTTTTAACTCTTTTATTTAATTCAATGGTTTTTGGATTGATCTATTGTGATTCAATTATGTATTTAATATATGTTCTAATAGATCCAGAATATTAGTACATAATCTAATTTTATAATATAGAGATTGAGAAATGTTGTTTATGAACAGATCAACTGTAATTGAAAGGATTTGATTGAAAACCAAAAGCTAGGTCGACATAAATCCTCTAGATTATAGTCAAACCTAATAGCAGAATTCATAAATCGGTAAAGTAATCTTAGAAACTTTAACCTGAGTACTTTGGTTGATAATGTTGGGCCCAGGTCTCATTACTTATTCCAAGGCGACAAATTGAGGCGATTAGGTAAAGATCATATGAGAAGAAAGTTGAAGGCTTCAATTTGTAAGGAGAAATTTTAGCATCAGCACTGGTAGGTTCGTCGCGGCAAAGTAAGTGTTTCGCCGCGATAAAACTAAGGAAATATTTCCAAGGACCTTTCGGGAAAATTTCACCGCGGCCAACGTCTAGCTTTGCTGTGGCGTAGTTCCAAGGTTGAGGAAACGCACCTTTTGGGAAAAATGCACTGCAGCAAGATCAAGCCAAAAACACCTTTCCGGAAAGGTTCGCCGTGGCCATGGTCTAGCTTCGCCGCGACGAAACCTTCGAATCTGCAACCCAAAACCCAACAATCCAACCCAAAATTTCACATACAATTTCCAAAAAGACAACTTTGTCTAAATCAGTCTAGATTAATACAGTTTTTCCCTAAAGTCAGAAGACATATTTGACCCCTATGAAATGCTTAAGAATGCAATGCGAAAACTTAGAAAGTCATGAGCAAAACACAAATATATTTCATTAACATCAAAAGAAAAGAGTTTTACAAAGCTTTAATGGGCTTTTCAAGCCACAATACATCATTGGTATCATAACCCAAAAATAGAAAATATATATGAACGAGTAATACTTGAAATACGGGTAAAGCCTTATGTTTTCCATAAACTAACTTTAAATAAAAAAATATGCAGATTTGGAGTGATGCCTTGACTCTTGATCACTCGATCTCTTGCTCATCACCTAGAGATAGGGAGGAATAGGAGTGAGCTAAAAAGCTAATGGGTAACAAGTTTATAACGGAGGAACAAGCAAAACCATTGAAAATATTTATTGCCATACTAAATTTGCATTGAATCCATAAAACACATATTTCTCAATTCTCAACTTGTCAAACAGTTCATAAATAACATAAGTCATGTATTCATCAAACTTGTCAACAAATCATAAACACATAAGAAATCAGAACGGTTTGGGTAGGTCCATAAACATGAGGGAGTTCTTGCGAATCTCCAGTAATAACAGAATGGACTATCACAAACCCACATAATGGTTTTGCGTAGTTCATAAACATAAGGGAGTCCGTGAAGGAGCTCCATGCCACTAGCGGGCGGATAGGAGAATCCTTTAACATGGTCAATGTCCACGTGACATAACAGAATGGACCACCACAAACCCACACAAACATGAATTTCATGACTTGTAAACATATTGCCCAAAAGGCACATTTCGGAAACATGATCTCCACAAGCATAATATATTTAAAATACCATTTCCATCTTCATTTGATAAATCATCAACAAGATTCATGTACCAAACATGTAGCAATTTCTTAAATCATTTAAGGAGGAATAAATGCAACATTTATAAAGTGGCTGAAATCATTTAACTCTATTGATTTTGAAAAATATTCATGGCTCATTAATTCAACTATAAACATGTAACCTACCTAGATTCCTTGCTTAAAAACTTGCTTAAAGATGCCTATCCTCTTGCTCCTCTTGCTTTTCTTGATTCCCTTTAACATTGGCAAAAATCTCATTCAATAGGAATACAAATTGAGAACCCACAAAGCATATTCACTAAAATTGATTCTAGAATACTTAAACTCATGCATTTCCTAAGCTTCATGAACCTGCCAAAAATCCAAAGGATTAAGAATGAACTTACCTTGAATCTTCACCAAATAAAGAGATTTTTGGCTTAAATGGAAGCCCTTCTCTTCCTTTTCCTTTTTCTCTTCTTGAACAACCTCAAAATCACTCTTGAAAGCTAAAAAAATATGAAACCCTAACTTGATCTTCCCTCTTGTCTCTCAAGAACGAAACCCTCTCTCCTTTCTCTCTTCTTTTCGTTTTTCTCTTTTTTCTCTCCCTTATTCATGTTTTTCTCCTTCTTAAGAGCAAGACTACACTTTCTTCTTCCAATTATACCCATAATGAGTGTGAAATGTCAACTTTGCCCTTCCTTAATGCTTTATGGCTTTTATACTTAAGTGACATGCCAAAATTGCCCTTTATACACTCTTACTACTTTAATTCAACTAACTAATGTAATAAATCCTACTAACATTGACATAATAATTATCTCCAAAATTAATCTATCAAGACCTCATAATTTATTTAAATCATGCTTAACTCAACAAGAAAAAAAACGGGGGCCAACAGATAACCATAAGATTAGTTGTTAGTAGTCTCAAATGAGTTATATGGCCCAATAGTCAATAAAACAATTGCATAATAAAAGGTTAATTATCTAAGGGTTTTAAGGCGATTCATTACCTAGGCATTAATTCTTGATATTAATTGTTTCTAAATGATTCTCATTGTTCTCTATTCATTATTGTTTCCTATTTATTTTATCTTCTTAAGTTTTATTTTCTTTATTACAACCAAGACTCAATTCGCAGACTAGATAATAGGATAATGGTAATTACTAGTATTCATCATCTTCGTGGGGTTTGACCCATACTTGTCGATACTAGATACAACTATACCATGCGCTTGCAGTAAAACTAATATTGGTATAAAAATAAACTAATTAAGTTTTTTGTGCCATTGTCGAGGACATTGATATTAGCAACACCTAAATGTTATTATTCTAGTCATTACTTTTTGTATTTATTTTATTTTAACTTGTTGTATTCTTGGTTTTTTCATTTAATTATCTTTTGAAATTCTTTATATTAATAGTGTCTTATTGGTTTATTTTAGGAATTGAGATTTAACGTCATCACCACAACTTACAATGGAAAAATGGAGTAGACATTACTCTTATGGGAGCTACGACGTGTCTTCACAATATGCAACATCACCCTATAGGAGAGAGAGGTTTCCTTACATGTTTTAGGAGGCTCAACCGACACCCATGTTTTGTTGCAATATTTATAGGAGTTACCATTACAAATATGAATTTCGAGCAAAAATGGAGTAGATATTACTCTTATGGGAGATACGACGTGTCTTCGCAATATGCAACATCACCCTATAAGAGAGAGAGGTTTCCTTACATGTTTTAGGAGGCTCAACCGACACCCATGTTTTGTTGCAATATTTATGGGAGTTACCATTACAAATATGAATTTCGAGCACCAACTTATATGTGGGAGCAACAACATGTACAATCAACCTTAAGGTGCACTATACGAGAACAACTACAGTTCACAATGGAGTAGCTTTTACACTTATAGATGAGATGACTATGCTCTAGCTAAATATTTACAATACCAAGCAACTCAAATTAAGGAGCCAACTCTAGAAGATATAATGGTTAGTTTTATTCAAGAATCAATTATGAGGCACTAGGAAATAAAGGCTCACATACAAAATATGGTGAATTAGATCAAACAATTGGTAGAGAAGATATCTGACGAGATGTAGGGGAGTTTGCCTATTACTATTGAAATAGATCTTAAAGAATTTGGAATGAAAATCACCCTTAGTAGTGAAAAAGAGCTCATCAAAGAAGAAGATGATGAAGAGCGTATTTTAGATAAATTAATGGAACTCCTAGCTAAAATGAAAGCTAACCGAAATGAATTTAAGAGTGAAGAAAATACAAGGGTTGGCCTATTGAATGGAGTGAACTTTTAAGAAGAGCTTCCAAAAGAAGAAGACAAAGAAGAGGAAGAAGCCTCCATCTAAAAAGAGGAAATAGAGAAGTGGTAGGAGGTAATTGAAGAATATAAGTCAGAAACCTTTATCCAAGAAGAAGAAGAAGAAGAATGGACAAAGGTGGTAGAGGAAGAACCAACAAAGGAATTAAAAGAGAAAACTACTAATGAGTCATTAGAAGTCACCTTGAATACAAAGGGTTCCTATTTCCTAAAAGACAAATTGTTAGAGTTAGCAGATGATTTAGCGAGTTTAGTTATCCTTTATTTTATTAATATTTTTTCATTAAAAAAGGACAATAATGCATGTTATTTTATTATCCCTTGCAATAGGTGGCTTACTTATGGGCTACAAAACCCTTATGTGGAGGAACATGTAGAAGTAAGCCACCGATCATAGACTCAGTAAACGTGCAGGGTACTTCAAGCTAACGATGACAAACAAGCACTACATGAGAGGCAACCCATTAGTTAGTTTTAGTTTTATTTCAATTTTATATTATTTTGTTATTGCTTTTATGTTAGTATAGGATTTTAATTGACTTTTTATGTGTTTTAGGATAGGAAATCAAGCTCCCCAATGATGAGAATGTGTGTAACTGATGTGTAGGGTATGTATGTCTACGTGTTATAATTTTTAGTATAAAAATTTTTACATTTGAGGATCTAGTTTTCAAGTTGCACACATTTACAAAGTGTTACATGTCCTTTAGACACGTTGGTGTAGTTTTACATGTTTTGATAAATGACCATGTATCAACCTGTGTAATTAGTGAAAGCTGTGATTCAGTGACATACACGTTTTGATACGTGGTTGCGTATCACAGACTATGTAAGTCCATGAGCCTCCTTAAAAAGCCTTAACACTTTCATTTTCTCATATTTTCTCTCTTCTCACTCACTCTCGACATTTCCACTTTGTTCTCCTACCCCAATTTTGCATTTTTGACCCAAATTAGTAACACCCAAGTAAGTTGTATAGTTGTTTTCAATTGTTTATGCATGATTCATTAGGTGTTGCGTGATTTGTGGATTCTTTAATCGAAAATGTCGAGTTTATGATTTAGGGATTTTAGGAGAATTTGTGAGATTTTATGCATAATTATGGTTTAATAGTTAAATTTAAGTCTTACCCAATTAATTTTCTGATTCAATTAGTGTGATTGCATGATGATTAGGTTAAAATTCAAATTCAATTTTGAATTTGTGTAATTTTGGCTCATTAAATGTTTAATTGTGAGTTTTTTTTGTGTAAAATTAGGTTAATAAGTTATGTTTGATGTTAATTAACATTGGGTTTATGTTTAATTGTTTGGTAATTTTGCAATTTGCAAGAATTTAATGTTAATTTCATAAATTTTATGTAATTATTAAATTAGGGTTTTTAATTTCAAATTTAGGATTAAAAGTTTGTAACTTAACAATCAGGTAAGTTTAATTTGTTAATTACAATATTTCTAATTATATTTTTGAGATTAATTAGATTGTCAGTAAATTTTTTAACTATTTCTTTATTTTATTGTTTCTTTTTTTATTCATTAGTGTTAAGTTAATAATTATGTTATTTGTTTTAGTTTTCGTTGTCATTTTGTTTTCATAATTATTTATTTAGTAAGAATAATAAACTTTAAGTATGGAAAAAGGATGTGTATGTAATTTATTTATAAAATTTTCTCACGCTTATTATTTATTTGCAAAATTGTCTCATACTTATTCAAATTTTCAGGCACAAATGACGAAATCACAATGAAAAAAGGAGATCCTTAGGAAGTGACAATAGGAGAAGGCTCCTTAACTTCAGCTAAGCCTTTAGAGCGACTTATAAGTGTAAATTGTAACGTGTTTTAGGATATGGTTTGATATGTGTTTAGCCGTTAATTCGATCACTTGGTATGTGTTTAGGTTAAAATTGTGTTAGTTTATGATTTATTTGTGTTTTAAGTGTTTTATGGGTTATTACAAGTCTTTGAGCTTAAATATTATATTTTTGAGGTACTTTGATGTGTTTGCTAGTATTTAGGGTCAATATCAAAGAGCGGAGGAGTTTCGGAGGGAATCTAGGCCACATCACAAGCCCATGATCGTGACAGGTATGCCACAATCGTGACAGAAGCTCCAAGTTTGTCCCACGATCATGGCTTGCATGCCAACATTGTGACAGAAGCTTAAAGAACGACCCATAATCATGGCTTGCATGCATGCCACGATCGTGACCTGCATGCATACCGCGATGGTGACGTGACGGAAGCTCAAGGAACAACCCATAATCGTGGCTTGCATGCATGCCACGATTGTGACTTGCATGCATGCCGCAATGGTGGCCTGCATGCCACGGTCGTGACTTGCATGCCATGATTGTGACCTGTATGCCACGATTATGATAGAAGGCTCGAATGTGAGCCACGATCGTGGCCTACATGGGGAAGATGCGGAAGCACTCACTAGCTTCATGTTTCGAGGGATTTTTTAGACCTTTCGGACCTAAAAATATCCTAAGGTTACCCAAAACATAAAGAAGTATAAAAAGGACATAAGGAGGCAGAGAAAAGGGAGCTTCTAAGGAGCCACCGTTGAAACCCTAAAGTGAGAATACCGAGAGAGAGAGAAAGAGAAGAAGGAAGAGGAAAAAGAGGAAGACGAAGTTGACTCCACGTACTTCCCAGATCAGGAGGTTTTTCAACATCGCTACCTTCCATTGTTTATTCCAAGTTGTATTTCCTTTTTCTTTCGATTTTATTGATGTATATAATTGAAATGGATAGTATGATGATAGGATTTGGAATATTGATGATGTTCTAAACTTTCCTTCAGGATTTTATTTTTATTTAGTGCTAATTTAGTTTATTGTGTTATTTGGATGAATGTCGTGATTTAATTAGGTTATTGCATAATTCGGTAATAAACTGAGATGGTGAACTGAATGAAAAATGATTAAATCGGATTAATGAGAGTTAGCCGATTTAATAGAAATTGTAATAAATCATATTGGTAATTGTGTACAGAGAGATCCTCCGTGACGTTCCAATAGTTTATTAAAGTGCTTCAGATCTAATTCGGATTTGGATAACTTGTGAATTAAGAGAATGCAATTTTCATAATCTGATTAGGGTTTATAATTTAGGCTTTAATGGATATAACTCGAGAGAGAGTAATTAGCCCTAGGACAGTCTAGAACCGACACTCCATTGACACATGATCAACTAGGTTAGCATTAATGATAAGTAAAATCCCCTTTCTCATAAATTGGTAAATTCCTTAGGTTGATTTCTATTGTGATTGAATATTTCCCAATTGTTAATTCTTTCGTGTTTAATTTCTGATTTAGCCTCTGTTTGGTTAGGCTTATACCAGTAGAGCTTTTGTCAGTAAAGCCTTTTTTCTCTAGATCTTTTCTGAGAAGAAATTTTCTAAGAAGCCAATTGACTGTCTGGCTATCATTTAAAAAAGAGCTTTTTTGGAAGAGCTTCATACAGTAGACTGTTTAACAACATAAAAATAAAAAACACTTTTAATTTTAAATATATTTAGATTGTAATAAAAATTATTTATGCATATAAATATTATTTAAAGTATATTAAACAATATGAAAAGCACAATATATTAATTATTATATAATTTTAAACCATATGAAACATAAATCAAAATATATCTAACCAAATCTTTTATATAGATTATAACATAAGTAAACTAATATCAAAAATAAATATTAAAACATATAAAAAAGTTAAATAATATTATATAAATCCCAAAATAAATATCCAAGTTAAGTAAATAGTTAAATACATAATAAACGGGAAGATGAGTTTATGGGTATTGTGGGAATTATGTGTAAAACATAAGGACAAAAGAGACTAAAAATAGTCTCATTAATTGATCTGAAAAATCTACCTGAAAAAGCGCTTTTTTTAGAAGTTCCAAATTTGAGTTTCTTAAAAAGTTATATTTTGGCTGCCAAAAAAGCTATATCTATTAAATAAGTGCTTTTTTATTTTACAGCCAAACATCCATTTTTCTTTAAAAAGGCTTTTGTGGTGGAGAAAAGTGCTTATTGGCCTCCCAAAAGCTCATCCAAACAGGCACTTAAGTGGTTAAATTCAATTCTCGTGATTACTTTCCATGCATTGTTTATTTTGAGTTTTATATATTGTTGGCCTTAGATTTTAGGATTAGATTAGTTCCCTTCCTCGTGGGATCGACACCTCTTATACTAAAGCCGCAACCTGTGCTCATGTAGTATTTGAGTGCTTATAAATTTAAAGCTTGAACGACATGATCAAGTTTTTGGTGCCGTTGTCGAAAAGGGTGAAGATTAGTTTAGTTCTCTTAGTCTAAGGCGTTTTAACTAGCTTTAAGTTTTTTTTCCTATTCCTCCCATTCTTTCCATATGTGTTCGTGCTCTTATATGAACACAAGAGCTACAAGGAGTTTGAGTCGCATAGCTGAAACTGTAAGGCTTGACATCACTTGTTTAGAATGTTCAATTAGAAAAGCTCGACGTGAAGAAGAAGAAGAAATTGTAAAAGCAACAATGGCTGAGGAGTTTCAGTAAGAGTTGGATTGAGGAACGAGGAGTGATTGAACCCAAGTTTTCTATATCAATTGGTGACAATTTCATGGTTTTTTTTATACTTCATGTCTCTTATTTTCGGATTTTGTGCGTAATTTAACTCTTGAGTGCTTTTCTTGAATTAATGTAGTTTGAAGGAAAAATTGTCACAAATAATTAGAAATTGCACTAAATTGATTTTCTTAGAACAATTGATGCTGCACACTACTATTTGTCATTGTAGGAGATTCAAGAAGTAGAGTTAAGGAGTGAAGAACAAGAGCACAAGTGAACAAGTCAATAGGGTGCAACAGGCAAGTTCGTCGTGACAAAATACTAAAGAAATTTTTGGGAAAAGCTCGCTGCGGTGAACGCGTCCTCTCGTCGTGGAGAAACCTTCGAACTAGCACAAACCTGGACCATTATTGGCAAATTTACCCACCGTGCAACCCGATCCACCAACCCATTTAATGAAGAAGACCTATTTTAGGCTAACTTAAAGAAGCAGAGGGAGCCGACACATTCATCATTCACTCCACTATCGGATACACTTCATCTTCACGCACACCATCATCTTCTCTCATCCATACCATTTTCTTCCATTTTCCACCGTCATCTGCTACCATGGGTATCTCCAGTGGGTTCTTGGTTGTGAAGTCTCTTGGAGCTATGCGTGGCTAGGCACCTCTCTCCCTTTGAAGATGTAGCAATGGCTTGAGTTCAATGGGCTTAAAAGGGAAGTAACTTAATCTATGCTTAGCTATGATTTATGAACTCCTAGGTTTAGGATTTGTAATGCCCCAGTAGCTTTTATGGCCTTGATGAAAAAGGTATTTCAGCCCTACCTGGATCACTTTGTAACTATGTTCATAGATGTGTTGTTGGGATTTGTTGATGTAGAACTTTGAGTTTAAATATATGAAGTCTCATATATGTCTATTTGTGATCTTGTTGAATCTTTTTTATCTTGCATGGTTGTGTTTGATATTGAGTTGATTTGAGATCCTAAAGTGACTTGTTGCATTGGCTTACCCACTACACACACTAAGGGCATTTAACAAGGTCCTAAGAAATAGAGTTCATTGATTAAGACCTTGGACTTAAAGAGTTCTTTAAGGTTTACCATTTGAAACTTAGTGATTTCCACTCCCATCAAAAATTGATTTCGAACTACGATAGCCAAAGCTCATTTTCAAGAGGATACTATCACCATTTAATCATTGTCTTTATCTTTTTATTTTTCCATACCCAAAAATCCAAAAATACTTTTTAAACATTTTTCTTACAATTCCATTTAATTCTATTAAGGTTTCCAAAGATCAAAACCCCCTCCTTGCTAATTTAGCTTGCATTTCACGACATATAAGTTAGCTTAGGTCCATTCATTTAGGTTCCAATTAAGTGAGACGACCCGAGGTTGCATCCTATATTGCAATCCTTGGATTATATTTTTCATTTGACCTCCAAGGGAAAGAACTAATGCCCAAATCAAGGAGTGAACCAAGGGCATCAATTGAGAACCTTTATGGACTTCAAGAGATTGGGCTTCAATGCAACTAATCAAGTTGAAGCTAGGCCACCCGTGCAAGCAGTTTCCTTTGAAATCAAACCAGCTCTCCTAACATGCTTCAACAAAATGTGCAGTTTTATAGATTAATGAATGAAGACTCGAATGCTCATATTGTCAATTTCCTTTAAATCTGCGATACCTTCTGTTAGCATCAGATTTTAGAGGATGCTGTCAGAAGTAGACTCTTCCCTTTATCTTAAAGGATAGAGCAAAAGCTTGGTACTATTCCAGGAACCCGAATAATGTCACCATTTGAGACTAATTAGTTCGTGTCTTCTTAGATAAGTACTTTCCCCTTACCAAGACTACGAAGATTATCAAAAAGATCACAAACTTTCAACAGGGTGATGGGGAATCGATTTGTGAAGCGTGGGAATGATATAAAGACTTGTAAAGAAAACGTCCACACCTTAACCTACCTAAAGAATTTCTTTTGAAACATTCTATAACGGAGTAACTCCATATACAAGAGGCACAATAGATGCGGCTTCAGGAGGATCACTTATGAGGAAGACGATAGATGAAGCAGAAGAGCTGTTAGAAGAAATGGCGAGTGATAGTTGTTTATGGATAAATGAGCGGAGCAGATAACCCACAAATCTTCGTGAGCAAAAAGGAGTTGTAGCAGTCGATCAAATGATAGAAATGCAGGTTAAAATTGATAATTTAACTCGACAACTAAACAATATGAAGGCCTCATCCTCAAATACAATAAAAGTTGTTCAGTTAAAATGGGAGCTTTGTGGGCAGATGGATCATGATATAGTTGATTGCTTCTTAATGAAGGATAAAGGATCAGAGCAAGTAAACTACATAGGAACTCCATGTGGTCGAGGAGGGGAAAACAAACCATACTCTAATAAATACACCCTGGGTGAAAAAAATCACCCAAACTACTCTTGGTCAAACAACACTAGAGGATAATTACGATCTTAAGGACCACCAGGTTTCCATCGAGATAAATTGAGTTTAATGGAATCCAAAATAGACAAAATTTTAAATAAAATTGGACGTATGGGGAATGAAAATAAGAGGTTGGAAGGCAAATTTGGTAAAATTGGAGGTATGAAGGATGCACATAAGAGGTTGGAAGGCAAATTTGAGCAAGTTACAAAGAATCACGCCTTCTCGATACATAACCTAAAGGTTCAAGTAGGTAAATTTGCATAAGCAATGGTGACCTGAAATGCAAGAACTGTTGGACCCTAGAAAATTTTTCTTTAGGTGAGCATGATGTCAAAATAATTTTGGATTTTAGATGGATTTATTTTTGGAACTATATGTCAAGCTTAGTAGGATTTGTTGAATGGATAAATGGAAGTGTTGATGTAATAAGGATGTTCAAGGACATTTATGGGAGATCACTTGAGCATAAAAGAGCATAAGCTTAT
>JAOTAX010000005.1:13802092-13815532 GCA_025629825.1 Erythroxylum guanchezii | reverse complement strand
TTCTACCATACAACGCCTCATAAGGTGCCATTCCGATACTATTGTGGTAATGGTTGTTGTAGGCAAACTCTATCAATTCCATATATTGATCCCAAGCTCCTCTAAACTCCAATACACAAGCTCTAAGCATGTCCTCAACAGTCTTGATTGTTCTCTCCCTCTGTCCATCAGTCTGAGGATGAAATGTTGTACTGAAGTTCAACTTAGTACCCATAGCATACTGCAAACTCTTCTAAAACCTCGAAGTAAATCTGGGATCCCTGTCTGATACTATAGACACTGGAACCCTATGCAGTCTCACCACCTCATCTACATATCTCCGAGCCAACTGATCAAGAGAGTTATTCTGTCTCACTGGTAAGAAATGGGCCGACTTAGTCAACCGGTCTACTATGACTCATATAGCATCATGCTGCCTCAGAGTCTTAGGCAATCCTATGATGAAGTCCATAGTAATCTGTTCCTATTTCCACTCTGGAATGGCCAATGAATGCAACTTCCCTACTAGAGCCTGGTGAGCCTTAACTTGCTGGCAAGTCATACATTTAGACACATTCTCTGCCACGTGCTTCTTCATTCCAGGCCACCAGAAATGTTGCTTCAATGTATTATACATCTTGGTAGTACCAGGATGCATAGCATAGGCGGCCATATGAGCTTCCTCAAGAATTTCCTTCCTCAGATCGTCCACCTTAGGTACACACAACTTTTTTCTCAACCATAATGTCTCATCCCTCAATTCAAACTCAGAATCTAGATTCACTTTCCCTTTCTCCATAAGCTTCACTATGTACGGATCTTTAATTTGGACTTTCCTGATTATGTCATGTAGCATCGGTCTCAGCTTTAAAGTAGCAATCAATGCCTCATCGGGCTCTAGATTCAGCTCCACATTCAGAGCTCTCAAATGTATCAAATTAGGTAGCCTCGATAACTGAATCTGAGCTATATTAGTATTAGATTTCCTTCTCAACGCATCTACCACCACATTAGCTTTCCCCGGGTGATACTCAATACTGCATTCATAGTCTTTTAGTAGTTCAATCCATCTCCTCTGCCTCAAGTTCAACTCTCTCTGGCTCAACAAATATCTCAAACTCTTATGATCTGTGTATATCTGGAAAGTCTCTCCATACAAATAATGTCTCCAAATCTTTAGAGCAAAATAACTGCAGCTAGCTCTAGATCATGTACCGGATAATTGATCTCTTGAGACCTTAATTGTCTCGATGCATAAGCGATCACCTTGCCATTCTGCATCAGTACACATCTCAATCCTTGATGCGACGCATCACTATACACCACATATCCTCCAATCCCTGATAGAATAGTCAACACTAGTGCAATAGTCAATCGATGTTTCAGTTTCTCAAAGCTCCTCTGACACTCCTCATTCCATCTGAACACTACATTCTTCCTCAAAATTTTGTCAGAGGGGCCGAGATCAAAGAAAACCCCTCGACAAACCTCGGGTAATATCCCGCCAATCTTAGGAAGCTTCGAATTTCTGACACATTTTTCGGAGCTTCCCAATTCATCACGGCCCCTATCTTCTTCGGATCTATCTGTATGCCATCTCCAGTCACTATATGCCCCAGAAATACAACCTGATCCAGCCAAAATTCACACTTATTGAATTTGGCATACAGTTGCTTCTCCCTCATAATCTGTAAGATGATTCTCAAATGCTCAGCATGCTCCTTTCTACTCTTCAAATACACCAAGATATCATCAATAACACAATCACAAAGCGATCCAGGTAGGGCTGAAACACCTTATTCATCAAGGCCATAAAAACGGTCGTGGCATTAGTCAGCCCAAACGGCATCACTAGAAACTCAAAATGCCCATACCTGCTCCTGAATGCACTCTTAGGAATGTCATTCTCGGCTAGCTTAGTAAATACCTGAGCTCCGTGTAATTGGTCAAGTAAGTCATCAATTCTAGGCAACAAATACTTATTCTTCACTGTCACCTGATTCAGTTGCCTATAATCGATGCACAACCTCAAAGTCCCGTCCTTCTTCTTCACAAATAGCACTGAAGCTCCCCAAAGTGAAACACTAGGTCTAATAAAACCCTTCTCCAACAACTCCTGAAGCGGGACCTTCAGTTCCTTCAATTCCACAGGTGCCATCCTATGGAGGAATTGATATAGGAGCAGTGCCTGGAACTAGATCAATCGTGAACTCCGTTTTTCGATCTGGTGGTAAACCAAGTAACTCTTGAGGAAACACATCCAGGAACTTCCTAATCACTGGAATATCCTGTACACTCTGCTCAACCCTAGTGTCAATAATGTGGGCCAGATAAGCCTCACATCCTCCCTGCATCAACCTCAATGCACTCATGAAGGATATCATCCTAGTTGGCACTACCTGACTAGCTCCTCTGAATACTACCCTTGGCTGACCAGGAGATTCCAGTACTACCTCCTTAGTGTAGTAGTTCATAATGGCCCTATGGGCAGTGAGTCAATCCATACCTAAAATCACATCTATCTCCCTCAACTACATTACTATCATGTCTGCCTCTAACTCTGCTTGATCAATCCTAATTAAACACCCCTTACAGACCTCACCTATAACAGTAGTACTAACTAGAGGTGTACTCACCTCTAGCCCATACTGTAGTGACTCCCTATCACAATGCAGTCTACATGCCAAATGTGGTGCGATAAAGGAGTGTGTGAATCCTGGATGTAGCAGTGCAAATGCTTCAAAGTCTTGAATAAGAAGCGCACCTGCTACCACATCTGGTGAGTCTTAGGCCTCTTGCCTGGTTATAGCGTAAACCTTGGCCTGGGACTGCGGTTGGCTACCCCGTCCCTCAGTCCTCATGAAAGAACTCTCAGCTCTCCCTCTACCTCTACCTCGGCCTCTTTGTCCAGATCTACCACCTCTGCTCTGTTGAACTGTGGTATTACTCCTAGATCGCCCACTGACAGCAGACTGAGTTCCCAAAGTAGCAGGGCAACCTCTGATTTGGTGGTCCATGGAGTCGTATTTGAGACAAGCTCCAGTCAGTCTCCAACACTCACCACCATGCCTCTTCTCATAATGCTCACAAACTGGGAGCTGATTCAAAGCTATACTCCTTTTACTGCCAGTCTGTGAAAATCTACCCCTCTGCCCAGTTCCTGACTACCTGGATCCTCCTAATGATCTGAATGCTCGGTTCTGGCGCTTACTATAGCCCCTGCCAGAACTGGCCTGACTCTCACCAGACCTCTTCCCCCGGGACCCTTACCCAGTCTCAGCTTGTTCCTCCCTCATCAGCTGTTCAATTCTAATTGAAGCAGCTCTCAACTCAGTGAAAGTGCCCATGTTCAATTCTAATTGAAGCAGCTCTCAACTCAGTGAAAGTGCCCATGTCTGATCTTGCCAACCTTGTTCTGATCTCCATATTTAGCCCATTTTCAAACCTCCTACACTTGTCTTCTTCGGTAGGAATCAGAGTAGTAGTGTAACCCATCAATTCATTAAATCGGACCTCATACTCAGCCACTGACATCCTACCTTGCTTCAATTCCAAGAACTCTTGCATCTTCATGTCTAGGTAGATCTTGGGCATATAGTTGTCTCTCAAGACCCTCAGAAAATCTTCCCAGTTCAACTGACAAGGCTTGGTAGTACTGCCCGGGACAGTCTTCCACCACTGGTAACCTGGGCCCTGTAGTAAAGACACTGCATAATCGAACCTCTCATCAGGCTCGCAGTCCATCTGATCAAACACTCTTTCTATTCTCTCCAATCATCCCTTGGCCTCAGCAGGGTCTGTGCTACCATAGAAGTCCACAACTCCCTGCTTCCGCAGCCTATTATACCTCTTCTCCCTTCTCTCGGGAACTCTAGGAGGCATCTCCTCAAATCGAGGTACCGAGGACTCTCTACTGGCTCCTACCGATCCTTGGTCAGCTGGCTGATCAATCTGATAACCTAAAGTGGATGACCTATAACAAATAGTAACTTCAATCATTATCCGCATTTTCACGATATTTCATGCTTAACATTCCTATATGTCCCAACAGATGCTAAACCATGCTCAGATACCACCTAAATGTAGTGCCCCCTTACTGCAGGGTATACACCGGGACATTTGAAGATCATTCCGGCACATACTCAAGGATAAGGGTACACTACGATCGATCACTACATTCACTTCATGTGGCATGAAATCATTATTCACATATAAAGCATCAATAGAAAACCGCAATTTCTTTCTTTCATTCATTTCTCAAAACCAAAAGTCTACATTGTGACTTCCAACCTTAAATACATGTACATTAACAAAACCTAGTACAAAAGTACTACATGAAAGAGGAAAAGATATCAAAGCTATCTAAGCCATCCAAAAATCCCAGCTGACCGACCTTTGAGCCATGACTTCTTTTTGCCAAACACAATTTACACGGCTGGTAGAGCCTCTCAGTAGCTAGAGTAGTCTTTCGGTCCTGAAAAGGCAACGTTGCAATTTTGGTGAGTTTTGCGAACTCAATGAGGTAACCATCATCGATGGTTCACTCAATCCATGCAACACCACAATTCACATATTAATTAATTCACTACTTTGCATATCACCAAAGTATCACACTCTCACTTAAGCATAAGTCATTCTGCAGTTCAATCAATCAAACATACTTAACAAGATGCATATGGAATGTTCATGAGACACTTTTCCAATTATTACGTTGTTGTGACCGAGTGCCTGAATTGTCCAATATAGAACTTGTTAAACGTTGAGCCTAAGGCTCTGAATCACTTGTGAGCTCGAGGCTCAGTATCACTCGTTGAGCTTTCAGCTATAATTGGTGGCGATTCTAGTCACAACTGCCATTATCTAATTATGCATTCATGAATGGAATGCATGTACCACAATCATCACATTATAAAGCACATAGATCTTCCCATTAACATTTAAGCAGCACTTCAATAATTCAATCCACATTACACAATCATCGAACCTCCTGTCCAGAATCCACAATCAAATCATATTCACTCAATATTCAAAATATATTTGTAAGCAAACAAATAATTAAGTGAGACCATCTAGGTTACTCACAAGTTGCTCCCGAAGCTAATGCTTGGAAGATCCGGCAACGTCTGGAGGTTGACGTTCCAGTTGCTCCTCTATAACAAATAATAAACACAATATTACAATTTTCACCATGATAAGTATTCGATAATGCATATGTATGGCATGAATTATGTACAATGCATATTCATGATAATCCCGAGAAATTTCCATCTAGAATTTAAACATCTTAGAGACTGAATTAGATTTCAATTTCTTCATACCATTTGTAGTACTATATCTCTAGTTTACCACAAAACAAAAATCATATCATTTGGATTAGTAGAGCTCCAGAAATCATCAAAATACGGAAGTATGTTCAGTGGAATAACACCAGTTCATACTACTTAAGAGCACACTCACTATACCGGTACGACTCTTTTCACTAAATATTTCTCCATTCAATTCAGATAGCTATGATTCTTGGTGGAGATGTAGATAAATGTCTTACAAAACCAATGGTTCAAGAATCAAGTCATTTGGAGGTCTAGAGAAGAAGTTATGGCCAAAAGAAGCAACCATGTTTAATACCTCAATCAAAATGAACCTGTTTTGGTGTGATTTCCATAACTTTCACAAGAAATGTCGAATTGATTTTGTTTCTATACCATTGGAAAGAAGACTTCGAGATCTACGAATTTCATGAGGACCGCAAAGGCCAAGTCTATCTTCTAAAGGCTCAAAAATAGAACAGAAGTCAGAAGATGAATAGTAACTTCGTCTTAGATGAACAGTACTAAGACGAATTGGATAAACAGTAACTTTGTCTTAGATGAACAGTACTAAAATGAATTGGATGAACAGTGACTTCGTCTTAGATGAACAGTATTAAGATGAATTGGATGAATAGTTCTAAGACGAATTGGATGAACAGTGATAAGACGAATTGGATGAACAGTAACTTCGTCTTACTTTTGCGTCTAGAATGTCTCCACTTATAAAGATCATAACTTTCCGCTCGGATGTCCAAAATTTTCATTCTATATACCGTTGGAAAGATAAAAGAAAGACTTACAACTTTCCCGAAAGAATTGTTTAAAATCTATTTATATCAATTTGAAATTTTCCCCTAAAGTCCGAAGATAGATTTCCATTCATACAACAACGTACTACACCAAATTCTTAACTTCATGACAACTTTTGAGATCTTTAAAGACAGAATTGCAATTTGATGTCTTCATAAGAAATGTAGCCACAAGTTTCTAGTTTAATCCAAATTAAGAATCATCTCATTTGGACAACTAGAGAAACGTTATGACTAAAAGACTGAAACATACTCAGTGAACATTTTCCCAAATTTTCAGACTTTCAATACTTTACATCTAACTCATCTTCTACCTAAATTATCACCTCCGTCCAACTCCAAAAATCACCTTTTACAACACTTAATCACTAATAATCTTTCAAAACATTGAATTAACACCATAACCAGATTTTTCATCTCCTAACAACACAGTATTTATGAACAAACATGTAAATGTCATTTCCTATGCAAATGATAGTAACTTATCAAATTTATTTCATAAATCCCCAACTCTAAAGGATTTATTCACTACTTACTTGTTGAAAACTCCGAACTCTTCAAGCTTTAAACTCCACACAAAATTTTCGTACTTCACTGAGTACAATGACCAGCTTCTAGTTTTTCCTTGGGGTAGAGGACACAAATGACAAAGTGCGTTTTTGGTGAAGGAGAGGAAAAGAATAGAAATCTCTTAGCAGGTGTAAACTCTATGCATGGGAAGAAGGAATTTAGAAAAGACTCAACTTGTCAATACTCAAAGAATAGTAACCTACTTCTAGCACAAGTACAAAAGCCTAAGTGACACTTGTCACTTTCTTACTAACTGAACTCTAACTTAGTTTCTTTGGAACTAAACTCATTAACTCCCATCCTTACAAACCAATTATCTCCAAAGCTTCTTTTGATTTCTTTTTCCCATTTTCTATAATTTCCAGAATTTATTTCCTAAATTCACCAAAATTCAAAAATATCATAATTTCACTAACCTATAAAATTTCCAATGTAAAAACATTCATAATTCTCAAAAATTCACAAATCAATCCAATTATACCTAGAATTATTCATGAATGCATGTACAATTATTTTCATGTGCAAATAAATTCACTATTTATGTATAAGTATATAACATATTATGCATGAACAAGGAAATGCATCTCTAACTCCCATTAATCACTCACATTTACCATTCTAACCTTCCCACTAGTAATGGGATGTTACATAAACAGTAGACCCGAAAGGGGTGTCTTGGAAAAAAAATCTGAAGTGATTCAATGAGAATTAAAGGTCACTTTTTATGGTTTTAGTAAGGCGTAAACCTAAGCATAAATCATACTTAGATGAGAATTGATATGAGCTTGATTTTGTGATGAAATTGATGGATAAATACCCGGGATTATCATAAGCATGCATTGTACATATTTCATTTCATATATGTGCATTATTGAACAATTATGATTGTGCATATTATGATATATGTGTATATGTTTAATATAGAGGATCAAATTGAGCATCATCCTCCAGACGTTGCCGAGACTTCGAGGTAATAGCTTCAGGAGCAACTTGTGAGTAACCTAGATGGTCTCACTTAATTACTTGTTTGGTTTATGTTTTGAATGATAAATGAATGTGCTCGATTATGGATTCTGGACAAGAGGTCCGATGATTGTGTAATGTGGATTGAAATATTGAAGTGCTACTTGAATGTGAATGTGAAGACCTATGTGCTTTATAATGTGATTGATTGTAGTATATGCATTCCATTCATGAATGCATAATCAGATAATGGCAGTTGTGACCAAAGTAGCCATCGATTAGAGCTTAAAGCTCAACGACTGAAACTGATCCTCGAGCTCAAACGTGATTCAGAGCCTTAGGCTCAACGTTTAATGAGCCCTACATGGGACAGTTCAGGCACTCGGTCACAACAACGTAATAATTGGAAAAGTATCTCATGAGCATTTCATATGTATCTTGTTAAGTATGTTTGAGTAAGTGAAGTTCAAAATTGCTTATGCTTAGTGAAAATGTGTTACTCATGTAAAATGCAAAGTTGTGAAATAATTGTTTTGTGAATTGATGTGTTCCATAGATTGAGTGAACCATTGATGATGGTTATCTCATTGAGTTCGCAAAACTCATCAAAACTGCAATGTTATCTTTTCAGGACCGAGAGATGACTCTAGCTACTGAGAGGCTTTACTAGTCGTGTAGATTGTGATTAGCAATAAAAGTCATGGCTCGAAGGTCAGTCAGCTGAAATTTTTGGATAGATTAGTTAGATTTTGCCTATTTTCCTCTTTCATGTGGTAATTCTATATAGGGTTTTGATGATGTACATATAGAAAATATTGAAAGACATAATGTAGACATTTGGGTTTTATGAAATGAAATGAGGAAAAAGTTGGTTTTTAAAATATTGTGGTTTTTTTTTTCTCTTGATGCTTTATAAGTGAATATTGATATGATGCCATGAGAAGTGAATGTAGTGATCGAACGTAGCTTGCCCTTATCGTAGGTTATATACCGGAATAACCTCCGGGCGTCTCGGTGTGTACCTTGCAGTAAAGGGGTGCTACAGATACGAATGTGCACACTTCACATCATCAAGTATATTTTTATCTCTAACTATATGGTCAGAGGCACCACTATCTACCATCCACTATCCACAAATTTAATTAAGTGCTGCAAAATTATCTAAGGCGTCATTACTATGATTTGATATGTATCGTTATTTATTAGTCCAAGGATTTGTATAAGTTTGTTGGATTGATTTATTGTCAAGCCAGGATTATGTTAATACCAGTGTTTTAAAAACCAAACCAAACCAGCCGGTTCGACCGGAAACAGTATTAATCAGCTGGTTGTCCTGTTCAGTTTCATTTAATAATATGTAAATATAAAAACTAGCCAGTTTATAAGAGAACTGGCTAGTTTATTGGTGAACCAGTTGGAGTCGTAAACATTTGAAATCAAAAAATTAAAACTTTAAAGCTCTGCTCCCTTTACTCTTTTCTCTTCACTGTCTTCGCTTCGCAAATCTCATCGTCATAGCTTCCATTTCTGGGTAAATAAAGGGTAGCCACCAACCTATAGTTATCCTTAAATGTCCGTGCTTGGTGGAGAAGAAGTGAACAAAGGTACACTCACTTGCTATCTTATTCTCTTTCGCGAATTGGGATCGCTTGCCAGCTAGGCCATATTGGAGCAACATTTTTTGTAACAAAGGGACAAGGGGAATAACAACCTCTCGTGGTGAGTGATAAGTCAAACTATTTATATATGATTTTGGGATGAATTAGAACTAATGTAACTTATCTTTATGTGAATTTTGAGCTTTATTTGGTTAATTCTCACATATTTCAACTTTATTACTTAATAGGTGTAAATGGATAGATTTTGGGGCAAGAGGCATAACTTTTTCTGTGGATGCCGGATTAAGGCCATTCAAGTACGCTTTCGAAGAGGACTCTTAGTTATACAACTTTCGTGAGACTTTGAGGAGAGATTTTATTGTCTAAATGGTCAAAATTGCACATTTCTATAAATGCCCAGTGTAAGTCTACCCAGCGGACATGATGTTCCTTCAAATGGACATGAGCGGATCTATAAAGCTGGAACACCGAGAAGGTCCACTTAGCAGACATGAAGTCTGCTTAACAGAAATTTACTAACAAATTCACTTTAGAAACCTGAAAAGGTCCACCTAGTGAACATAAAGTCTGCCTAACAGACTTTATCGACACTATTACGACCCATATTTCCCTGTTTGATAAAAACTAGGTTTATTTGACCCTAAGACACTATAAATGCTCATTTTTAAGACCAAGAGAGGGCGTTTTACATTGCAAAAGAGGCTGCATAAAAGGACGCAACCAAAAGAAGCAAAGAAGAAGATCAAAGAGGATTGAATCAAGCATGGGAAG
Source organism: Erythroxylum guanchezii (assembly GCA_025629825.1). Lineage (NCBI taxonomy): Eukaryota > Viridiplantae > Streptophyta > Magnoliopsida > Malpighiales > Erythroxylaceae > Erythroxylum > Erythroxylum guanchezii. Next base: position 13,805,512 of record JAOTAX010000005.1, on the reverse strand, counting down.
CAATCTTGTTTTGTGTTGTCTCTATCTTCTATCTCTACTCTTTCTTAAATGTTGATTGTCTTCATTTGTATGGAACTTTTATTCATGCTTTGGAACTAAACCTCATTTAAGGTTAGGGATGTAGCTTACTTTAGGGGATTGATTTATATTTTATGGATTGATTGGTGTTGAATGAAAGTTCTTAGGTTACGGTTATCTTTCTTGAACTTCACTGTTGTTTCTATACTTGATCACCACAGATGCAACCTTAGGAATTATATGATGAGCTGAAAGGTGAAGTGTGATTTGTGCACCAGGAAGATAAACACATTAGATTTAGAGATAGAGATATCCTGAACTAATGTGATAACTTATGGTTGCTTGTTCTTTATAAAGTTAACTAGTTTTGTTTCTCATTGAGAGATGGTAATCAACTAGTTAGGTATTCTTATATGTCTTGAGAGAGAATATAAGTAAAGTTGTGCAATTGTTATTATAACCTGTCATTTAATGAATTTCATAATTTATTGATCAATCTCTTAAATTGGTTAACACCAAAGCCCTAAGTCTAAATCATCAAATTTCCCGTGTTTATTTATTTACAGTCTTTACAATTTATTGTCTGCTCTAATCCAATCATCTTTTAAATTTCTTGTTATTTTAGTTCAAGTAATTAGAATTAATTCGGTAGTAAGTATCTTAGTCCTTGTGGGAGACAACCTTGGAATACTTGATTTGTAGGTACTAGGAACGACTCTTACACTTGTAGATTTTGTCAACCAAGTTTTTGACGTCGTTGCCGGGGTCTAATTTACATTTGCTACTATTAATTCTAGTTATTTTTATTACCTTTTTCTTCCATTAATTACTTTTAAACCCTTTCTCTTTGTTTTAGTTCAGGAGCTACATAAACTTAAGGCATTCAAGAAATTTGAACAACAATCAGCTAATTGAGTTAAATCCTAAAATTGAGCACACTTGAAGAAGGAACAGCGCCCAAAGAAGAAGAGAGATAGCAAGCAATAACCAAAATCCTATTCTGCATGAGGAACAAGATATGGGGAATGAACAATCCAATGAAGGAAATCAAGCTGAACTGGTTGTTGTTAATCCTGCGGTAAGGAGAATTAGAGATTATCAAATGCCATTTATTGCTGGCAACCCCTCTTACATTCGATTGATTGTGGTAGCAAGGAATTATGAGTTAAAGCATATTCATCTATCTATGTTGCCACAATTTAATGGAATGTCGAGTGAAGATGCTCTAGCCTTTATGAGAGATTTCTATTTGACAGTTCAAACTCTTCCATTGTATGGATTGTCCGAAGATGAGTTAAGGCTAAGGTGTTTTCCCTATTGCATGAAGGGATAAGCAAGAAACTGGTTGTTGAGTTTAGAGGTGGATTCCATTGATACTTGGGAAAAAGAAATGGAGACTTTCATGATAAAGCGATACCCAACCCACAAAACTCTAGAACTAAGAAAGATGTTACATTGGTTCTTGCAGAAAGTAGGAGAGAAATTTCTTAAAGTTTGGGAGCAATTTAATGATCTCCTTAACTAATGCCCTCATTATGGATTTGATACGTACTCTTTGTCTCAATTTTTCTACTATGGTCTCACTGATCACAATCAAACTTTGGTGGATTTAAACGCTAGTGGGAATATTAGTAACATGAGTTCCCAAGAGTTATGGAATATTTTCAAAAAAGTTGCGGAGAATTCACATTGTAAGGTGACTAGAAGTAAAGCTGCTACTCTTAATGAAGTGGGTTCTAAACCTGACATGGCCTACCAAGTTGCCAAGATAAATAAGAAGTTGAAAATGTTGATGAACAACAACAAGTCTGGTAGGAATCCTTATACTCTTTGTGGTAGATTTGGGCATACAGCAGCTGGTTGTATGAACATTAAAGCAACAATGCAAGAGGAAAAGGTGAACTATGTAAACAATGGTAGACAAGGTCAGAGATTTGATCCTTTCTCAAACACCTACAATGAACGTTGGAAGTTTCATCCAAATTTTTCATGGAAAAATCAAGGGGCTGCAAAACCAATGGGACCTCCTAGGTTCCAAGCACCATCGAAACAGCAATATTCACCTCCTTCATCTTCTGCACAACAATTCCCTTCCCCTAAGGAGAAAAAAGTGGATAGGCTTGAAGATATGTTTGCTCAACTTATGAGCAAGATGAATCAAAGTGCTCAAGCTAACTCTCAAGACATGAATAGAATGGAGCAAAACATTCAGTCCAACCAAGCTGCCATCAAAAACTTAGAGGTGCAAATTAGTCAAGTGGTAAAAGAGGTAAGTGAAAGAGGTCAGAGAAAGCTACCCAACAATACCTAAGTGAATTAAAAACAAGATTGTATGGCAATTCTTCTGACAAGTGGTAAGGTGGTAGAAGGTGTGGTTCCTAAAGAAAAGGAAGACAAGATAAATAAACCCAAGGATGCTGAAATTGTGAATTTGGATAAAGAAGAAGAGCCTAAAAACACTAAACCAAAGAGAGAGTCTTCACTAATTTTGTAATTTTCCTTTATGCCACCTATACTATATCCTCAAAGGGTAAAGAAGAAGCATGATGATTCCAAATTTCAGAAATTCCTTGACCTTTTCTAGAAGATCTAAATCAACATCCTTTTTGCTAAAGCACTTGCTGAGATGCCTACTTACACCAAGTTCTTGAAGGAAATCATTTCCAATAAAAAGAAGCTGGACAATTTTGCTATAGTAGCCTTAACTAAGTGTAGTTCAATTTTAGGAAATAAACTACCCCCTAAATTAAAGGATCTAGGGAGTTTCGCTATTCCTTGTCACTTTGGTGCTTCTAATGTTATTCAATGCTTATTTGACCTAGGTGCAAGCATTAATCTTATTCCTTTGTCTCTTTATAACAGGCTTGGAATTGGTGAACTCAAACCAACTATAATTTCATTGCAACTTGTTGATAGATCAGTTCGATACCCTATTGGTATAGTTGAGGACTTACTGGTGAAAGTTAGTAAGCTTATAATTCTAGCTGATTTTGTTGTGCTTAAGATGGATTTCGATATGTAGGTTCCTATAACTTTAGGAAGACCATTCTTAGCCACTAGTGGAGTATTGACTGATGTTCCGAATGGTAAGCTAACCTTGAGAGCTGGTGATGAGGAAGAGGTGTTTAACATTTTCAAGGTTTTAAAAGGACCCTCTTTCGATGAAGTCTCCTATAGGATAGATGTAATTGATTCTCTTACATTTGAATCTATTCCTAAATTAATCTATGATGATGCTTTAGAGACATGCCTAGCTTTAGATGTTGGGCCCCGAACCTTTTGTGGAAGCTAGAACTGTTAAGTGGGAAATGTTTGGCAATTACTCATGTGTAAAGAAAGGAGAATTATTGAATTTGATATGAAATGGAAAAGATGGTTTAGATACAAGATGGATATATGTGA
>JAOTAX010000005.1:13772620-13792807 GCA_025629825.1 Erythroxylum guanchezii | reverse complement strand
CCTTGTAACTTAATTGACTTAAGTGGCTTGCCCAAAATGCCCTCATGCCATCTTCCCACCTTAATTCAATTAACTAATGCCATATGATCTTAGTCAAATTAACATTTTAATTAACTCCCATTAACATGCTAATTAATTCCACAAAAATAGAATAAATAATCTATCAATGCCTCAAAATTCATTTAAACCATACTTTACTCCGTCTAAAAATCAAGACCTTTTTCTAATCATGCAATTGAAGGAATTTGATAAAACTTCCTTCTAGACAAATATTCCTCATTGTCTCAATTTTCTAATAACACCAAAATCATTAAATTTGATTCCATATTCTAAGAGTTATTACTCCAAACATTTCGGACTGTTCTTATATTAAAACATTATCCTGTGCATGACTTCCATCTGAAAATTGACTTTCTTAGAGATTGAATTAGAAATGGATTCCATCAAACAATTTGTAGCCTTATCTCTCTAGTTTAATCCAAATCAAGAATAATCTCATTTGGATAACTAGAGGTCAAGTTATGACCAAAACATCGAAACATATTTAATAAACCTATACATTTTCCAGCTTTTAACTCCCAAATTTCTCATACAACCCATCTTGTAACTAAACTATCTTTTCTATTTCTTTTCTATTTCTTAAATTCTTCTTTTCTCTACACATGAATAATCTCCAACAACTTCTCATTTAATAGTATTAACTTTCAAGAAAGGTTTGGGGTCCAACAAAATGTATCAACATTTAAGCACATATCACTCCAGTTTTTGCATTTATCAACTAACTCATACTTTAACTTAACCAATTATAGAATGTCTAGATTTGCATCCTTAAATCTTTCCCAGGTGTCATACAATGACTCACCCTCAGTTTAGGATTATGATGAAAAATCGTTTCTCAACTTTGCAGTCTTCGCAGGTGGAAAGTACTTAAGCATAAATTTGTTTGCCACTTGATCCCAGGTGGTAAGTGACAAACGTGGAATAAAAAGCCACTTCTTATTTTTTCCTCTCAAAGAGAAAGGAAATAGATGTAGTTTAATGGCGTCATTCTTTGCTCCATTGATCTTGAAAGTACCGCAGATCTATAAGAAATTAGAGATGTGCATTTTAGGATTCTCGTCTCGGAGTCTATCAAATTGGACTAACTGTTGCACCATCTAGATGATGCTCAACTTGATCTCGAAGTTATTTACCTACACAGTTGATCTCACTATGCTAGATTCCTTGCTAGTTAACTTTGGCCTAGCATAGTCAAACATCGTTTGTAGTTAGTCCATCATGTTATGAGATTCCTCTATGTCTACATGACCCTCCAAGTCTTCAATTCGACGATCTAGCTTAAGCTCTTTAAGGTTAGTCCTACGACGATTCCTTTTCGTAATTCTTTCTATCTCATGATCTACATTTAGTAAGTTCTCAATTGTACTTCGGTTCATACATTGACCTGGAGTCTAAATCTAAACTAAGGAAATAAACTAACTAACTAAAACAAATTAAATAATGTAAAATAGAAGAAAAAATAAAGCAAAATAAACAAAAAAAAAGTAATGACTAGAGTAATAAAACTAAAATGTTCCTAATATCACTATCCTCGGAAATGAAGTTAAAAACTTGATTGACATTTTTCATGAGTAGTTAATATTTTAATACTACAAGTGTACGATGTAGTTATTGCTAGTACCAGTAAATACGAGTCAATCCCATGAGGACAATAAGTACTAGTAATATTATTTTATTATCTAGCCTAAAAATTGATTGTGATTTAAACTGAAGAAATTAACAAGTAAGCAAATAACATAAATAGACAGCACGAAGAAAATAGAGAATTGCAAAATCGCTAAGTTAAATATCGATGTCAAATGATTAGTCTCTAGGTTTCGAATCCACCTAAACCCTTAACCGATTAATCTTTTTTCATACAATTGTGTTATTTTTCTTTCATTTAGTTAGTTCTATTTCACTTAATTTTATCCCCATCTCTTAGTTCTATTTCACTTAATTTTATCCCCATCTCATGTTTCGTATATTTCAATTCTTGACTGTTCATTTAGTATTCATATATATATATTCATTTTTATTCTAAATGTTAGTACTTATATATTTATCTGCACTTTGGTTTGTTATTGCATGTTCATTGTGTTCCCAATTTTGCAGTTAGGCTAATATTTGAAGTATTTTGTGGATTTCATTAACATTCTTAGCTTAGGTTGATTTCCAATTATGTTCATCATCGTCCATGTTTATTTTTATTTTTATTTTGCAATTGTATGATTAATAGTGATTATATAAGTCAAGTGTGGGGAAGATTGTGGTTTAGTATTTATATTCTTTACTTTCTTATAAATTATTTATTTATAGGCATTAGGACAAGAAGAACAGAAGCCATTCAGTGGAGGAGAAAAACAGGAGAAACCGCAAAAGCAATTGAGAAGGAAAGGCTCTTCTAGAGACCAAGTTAAAGTGTAGTCACCCTCAGCTCGAGAGGCAACTCCACCTCCACCTATATGTCATAAGATACTTTAGTTTAATGTTAAAGCACATAAAGCCCAATTTCAAAGTTGAAGGATAATAAATTTGGGATAGGTAGCTACATATATTAGGAAGCAATGCAGCAAATGGGTTTAGTGCAACATGTTCAAGATTTATAAGTGTGAGAGCATGGTCTAGGTTTTTCGAGATAATGGAGCTCACTTATAGGGAGCTTACTCTAAAGTTCTACTTTACTTTTTTTTTTTTTGAAAAAGGACCACTTTAGTTGGAACTTATCAAACACCATTTAGCTCAGGATGACAAGGGATAGGATGAGGATGAACCACATTAAATTTTCTATTATGATAGGCTTATATGATTAGGATTTTATAGAAACTCAATATTATTTGGATATGCAAATGAATGTTCCATACGGGATGGAGGCTAGAAATTATTGGAGTAATATTAGCAGTAAAAGGGACTATGATCCCAATAAGTCCAAGGTTTCTACACTAAGATACCTTGTGCTTAGGTATATTCACATCATACATAGATGGGATGATATTTTTGGAGTTCTGAGGAATATGGATGTTTTTTATTTGTGGAGTATGAGAGAATAAGTGATTACCCATCTAGCGCATGCATTAATGCAATATTTTAGGGATTAGTGTGAGGATAATAAGGTGAGCACAATTTGTATTAGGCCTTATGTGACTCATTTAGCTAGGAGGATGGGAGTTTTTGATAGATTTCCATAAATGAGGCCACTAGGTACCATGGTTTCTTTTAGTCTAAATGATGAAAAATATGCATATGGTGACTCGAAGATAGGGCTAATAGGTGATATTTATAAATTGGTTGGAGTTTAAAATAAGCATGTAGCTGTTAAAGTAGATGGAGATCGTCTCAATATGTAGGAGTAGCAGCTGAGGCTAGACTCCTTATATCATTCAATTGGAGAGCCTGAGCATTAGGATCACTCTTTGGAGAGTGTGAGCACACCTAGCATATCGCCAACACCTCCATATTAGGATAAGTTAAAAATCACCCAAATGGAAAAATATATATGGTAGATCTTAGGAGTGTAACACATTATTTGGGATAGACAATAGGAGCTAACGGAGCGTATGATGCAGTTAGAGGCATGTGACAGGTGGATGGAGGAAGTGCTACTCAGGATCATATGACACCTTGGAGTCGAGGTACCACCTCTACCGGCTGGAGTTTCCACATCATCATCAACTCCATAGCATCTGGATGTTCGAGTTGATACAAAGACAACACCCAATTATACCCAAGTCATGGACACTCCTAGTACATTGAAAGACTAATGGACACATAGGTAAACTTGGATGCTTAATAGGGTGTATTTTGTTTCTTTTATTTTCATTTCTATTTTATATAATATTTTTTTTAATTTGTTTGTTTTTTCTTAGCAATTACAAGGGCTTAGTATCACTAAACTCTTATTTTTCATTATTATTTTTTTCTTTTTTCTTTTTTCCTTACTATCCCCTTTTATTTTTTTACAAGGATTAATATACTTATTATAGGATGGACATTGTGACAAGTTCATAATTGTATATACTATCTTTTAGGAAAGTACAAATTGACCCAATATTCCTTTCTCACTTTGTTTTTCTTTTATCCTTTGTTTTTATGTGCTTTTATTGTGTATATTATGGACAATTTACATCTTTGAGTGTGGGGAAGGGGTATATTGAACTTTAAATACTATTATTCTAATGATAATGAAAATTTTGAAGAAATTTTTTAATTTTATGTTAATCATCAAGCTTATTATAGTCCTTATTATTCATTCTTATTAACTAAACTCTCAATTTAATTAATATATATATGAAATTCTTTAAATCAAAAGAAAAAATGAAAGAAAGAAAGAAAGGGAAGTTGTGATTTTTTTTAAAGCAAGAAGAATTATTTTTATGCCAGTTAAAAATTTTGTTTACCTAACCTATGTTATGAAGAACCAAGTTTTATGATGTCATGTTTATGTAAATTTCATTCACCTTATTACCTTTAAATTATCCTTTTTGTACCTTTTCCCAAGCCCCATTACATACTATTTTAAAGAACTTTTTATTTTTTCTTCTAATTTACTTATTATTGGTGGAGATGAGATAATATTGCAAGCTTATGGTTAAGACTCCTTATATGTATTGATTTGAGAGTTTTATTACATTTTTCACGCTAAACACCTTGAGCGAATTGAGTGAACCCTTTATGATGGTGTGGAATTTTGTGCTTTTGATTTTAGAAAGATTGCAAATTTGATCGTTATTGATATTGGATTATGGAAGTTTGTTCTAAGATTGCTAGAGTCTAATTGTATCCTGATTCAATTCATAAGAAATGATAGTTTAGGGTGTGGATGGATAGGCTAAGATTCAAAAAGGATGGATGTTTTTAAGTTTTATGATTTGAATTATGAATTGCCTTAGGAAAAACAAATGCTTAAATATGGGGAAGTTTGATAAATGCTTAATAGACTATATTTTTAATCCCATGTTTAATACATTTTGTTCGTTCATTTGAGAGTTTTGTTGTTTTTGGTACTTAAATCATTCATAATAAGTTTTTAGATATTAATTACCTTCATGAATTAAAACGAACAAAACTTGGGCAGAATCAAGGCATGAACAATTGAACATGTTTATTAAGGACATGTGTTGGTGTTGGTGTTGTACACAACCATGTCTGTAGATTGTGTAAGTTGTTAAAAACTGTGTTTTTGCACAACTGTTGACTGTCAAAGTGAGATTGAGGGACACAGTTGTTAGAAATGCTTGTGTCCGTGACTATGTCCAGTGTAGAACCCTAATTTTCGAAGTATAAAAAGCAAATAAGAAAGGGAATTAAAGGAGTTTGTGTTTTTAACACAGTTTTGAACCTTAGAGCAGTGGAGAAGTGAACACTAACTAAAAGATCCAAATAGAGAGCATATTTTCATTAAAGGGTCGGTATATTTTATTAGAGAAAAGGGAATATATCATGAATTCTCTTTTTTTAGTTTTTCTTTTGATTCTTTGGATATGTTTTCTGTTTTATGAACTAAGATGAATTTTGTGATTAGATTTTTTATTTAAAGCAACCTGATTTTTAATTTAATGGATTCAATTATATGTTTTGATTATTTATTGAATTGATATTTTATGATTTTATATATTTGATATTGAGAAATCCTATGGATGATCTTGTATAATTGAAGGGAGTTATACGTAATCCTAGAGTAAGACAACATAAATCTTTTGGAGTAGGGCCAAACCTAATAGTTAAACTCATAAATTAATTAAAGCAATCTTAGGAATTTTAATTAGAAAGAGATTTCAGTTATTTAACCTAGGATTAAGTGTTGACAATCTTGAGAAAGATTTTAACATAAAATTTCCCCAAGCTATTGATCTTTAATTAAATTATATAATAAAGGTTTAATAGCTTAAGAAATCTTGAGGGATTCATTACCTGGGCGTTGATTATTTGATTTGGTTATTCTTTGTGCGATTTGCATTCTTGGTTATTGGTTGTATTGAACATTAGTTTATTTTTATCATTTTAATTAAAATCATCACCTTATTTTATAGATTAGATAATAAAAAAGAGGTAACTACTAATACTTGTAGTCCATGTAGGATCAACAATCAATATTCACTATTACTATACTATAGTTTGGTATGTGCACTTGACTTTATGAATCTATAGTGTAGGATTCTACGTATCAAGAATCTAAGAAAGGGACCAAGTGAGTTAGGTGCTAGGAAGTTCTAGTCTAATATTGTTTTCATTCTGAATGGAATGGGAGAAAATAGGACATTTAGAGTAGTTATGTAAATTTGAAGATTGATTTAACAACTAAAAAAGGAGGAAAGTCTTGATGAGCCAAGTTAAGCGTCTAGTTTGGTTGAGCCAGAGACTCAGACATATTGCAACTTAAAGCAAAAAAAAGGGGTAATTAATTTAAAAGTTGAAAAATCATTCCTAGGGGGGGTGTCCAAGTCTTTTGCTAGGTAGCTGGTTTAGTGAGATAAGATAGGTCTAAAGGAACCGTGAAGTAAAACAACCCTAAGAAAACAAAGATACTAGCAGATAAGAGAAGGAGAGTCCAAATATAACAATAGCTCCTAAGAATAAAATGAAGGAAACAATAGCTAAACAACAAATGTTATGCTAAATAAGAGGGGAGAAAGCAATTAAGTAGCAAAAAAAAACAATGAAATGATAATATCACAAAATAGACACAATTGAAACTTCTCTAGCTAGTTATATTCATCTTACATTTCCATTTTTACTTATTTAATAAGATTATAAACTTATGAACATATATATGTCCTCAATCTCCATTTATTATTGTAAGTTTTTATATAAAATTATTATTTTTGTGTGATAATTTCAAAATTAATAAATTAAGTCTCTTCTTTTAAAATAATTTTCTAGTCAAAGCACTCAAAAACCTATTTAATTATCAAAATAAAGTAAATTTATTGGTTGATTAAATTATTTTTAATAAATTTGTTATGGAAAATTTTATCAACCTTCTTTTTTACAATTTTTAGTAAGTTTGTTAATTGAATAAGTTACATTTCAAAAATTATCATTAACTCAACAAAAGGTGTTTGATTTGCGTGGGGATAAATTTTTCAATAATAAACTTTTTTACTATTTTAATAATTTTGTACGAAATATGTCACGCTAAGATTTTCTTATACAATAGATATTTAATCAATAACAATATGATAATGTAAAAAAAGGAATTAAAGAAAAATTTTATGAAAATGAAATAGGTAAATAATTTTTTTAATAAAATAAAATTGTTGCTATTCAAGAGTCATACCTAACGCTATAAGAATATATATATATATATATAGATAGATAGATAGATAGATACACACACTAGAGAAAGTTTAGTGAATCCAAAATCCCCTTATTTTCAATCTTTTAGGTTATTTAATGTATATTTTCAATTAATGAAAAGGTTCCTTTTCACTTTTAAAGATGTTGTTGTTTATTGACTTTCTTATTAAATAATTTTTTGGTAAAATTATAATTTTGAAGAAAATATTAGAATAGCTCAATCATAAAAATATATTTCTTAACTAAGAGAATAATTTTTCAACAATAGATTATATTTTTTTCGCTCAAGACCTTATATAACTTTCTTTTAGAAAGTCATAAAGTCTTTCAAAAATTCCTAAGTTATTAACCATAATTCAATAGTTTAAAATTTTTAACACTTAAGGATTCACAATGAATGGTCAGTGCCTCAATTTTGAGTAATATTTTAAAAATTAGACTAAAAGTTAAACCTGTAAAATAAGAGGTTTAAGGTAAATTGAAGAATTTGAAATATGATTGAAAAAGATTATCGTTACCCATCAAAGAATTTACAGTTTAATTGAAAAAGAAAATTATTAAATGTAATTTAATTTATTTATTTTAGTTTTTTCTTTTTGTTTTAGACTAGGATATTCACCGGCGGATCTAATAACTAATCCCTTCGTTGATTTATAGGCACCTCACAGAGTTGATCAATTCAAAATTCTTACAGTTGAATCGATTGAATTGTTTAATCATTCCCTTTGAGTACATTAATTTGCATAAGATATAATCTCTACAACAAACTTTCCTAATTTTTTAAATGATTTTAAATAATTGAGGAAAGTTTTTAAAATTGTTGGTTACTAACATGAAATCAAGATATGAAATTTATTTGGAATTTCATATATTATTAATAAATCTACTTTAAGAAAGTTAAATGGAAATTATGAACCAAGTAAGTTAACTTATATATCTTTACATGATTTTCCTAATTTTTTTTTCAATGTTGACATATTTAAAAGAATCTTTCAAATTTATACTTTGTAAACTTGATTTTTTAAAGTATTTATGTCTCGAGTTTAGTAGTTTTTATACATACTTAACTTTCTACATAACACTCATTTTGATTAATATAAATATATTTTGTTACCATGAAAGTATTTTATAATAAAATCTAAGGCCTACAAAGGAACTAGGAAGAAATAGGTTAATCTATATTGTAAAACACATAATGAAGTTTTTAAAATTTTCTGCTTAATTCGAGAAAGATTTTATTCCCTTTCTTCAATGTAAGAAGAAGAACCAAACATCAAGATGTGATTGGTTAATTTGGTAGAATATGAGGTGGGCCTGATTGTTTGGTAACTGGAAATGAAACAATCTCTGGAAACACGTGAATATCGATAAGTGGAAGCTATAACATGTACACATTACGGGAGAGTGAAGTTGGGTTGGGCCAAACTTAGCAGCAGTGATGTCATAGCGAACCTAACAAAAAATGAGTGAGGTCGAAGGAACTACATTCATCTGATTCGACTGTAACTCCCACGATGGCTGGCATTGAAGAAACCCTTGGAGATTTGAACAAAGAATCCTTTGTTTCACTGCTAAGGAAGGTCATAGGAGAATCCAAATACGTGCAAAACAACCCTCCAGAGCTTATACCAGAAGAGGACAGAGTGGTGAAACATGTGTTGGATGTTCTCCTCCCTCTTAGCACAACCTCTGGAGGAGGCCCGTTGATTGTGAATCATGTCTCCTATTTCCCTGGGAGAGGCAATCTCATCGTTCAGTACCCTGGCACTGAACCAGGAAAGGTCTTGTCGTTTGTCGGCATGCACATGGATGTTGTCACTGCTGATCCTAACGACTGGGTTGAATTCTATCGTCCTTTTCATTTTGCTTTTTTTTTTTTTAATATTTTGATTCAAGTGAACTGGGTTTGGTTTGGATTCGTCGTATGAGTTTTGTAACTTTGCACTTAAGGGTTGTGTGAGTTATCAGTTCCTAATTAATGACTTTTTTTTCTTTTCTTTTTCTTTTTGAGTTTATGATGCAATCTCCTGGTTTGAATTTGAGCTGGATTTAGCTCCTGGCTTCTTCTTTTTTTCCCCCTTTGTTGCGGTATATTTGGAAGTCTTTGCTGATTGTTTTCCTGAAAGATGTGATTTTTTGGTGCTTTGATTTTGCGTGGCCATAAAAGTCTGCATTTTTTTTAATTTGAAGTTTAGCCATTTCAAGAGAATTAAACAATTTGATCGGGGTTTTGCCTTTTGCAATAGAGGTATTGAGCTTATGAAAATTTATTTATTAAGTGATGGCATTACTTGTTGAGAGTATCCCTGAATTTCAGATTCCTTGCTCTTTTTTTTCAATTGCAAATTGTTTCCGGGAAGGCATACAATGAATTTATTATCCACGTTACATTCTGGCTGGGTTTGCAGGAGTTTGATCCTTTCTCATTGAGCATTGATGGGGATAAACTCCGTGGCCGTGGAACTACAGATTGTTTGGGACATGTTGCCCTTGTGACTCTACTGATGAAAAGATTGGGAGAGACTAGGCCTAAATTGAAGTCATCAGTGGTTGCAGTCTTTATTGCTAGTGAAGAGAATTCTACCATAACAGGGGTTGGTGTTGATGCATTGGTGAAAGACGGGCTGCTTGATAAACTAAAAGGAGGTCCTCTGTAAGCAATTTATTGATTGAACAAAAAACTATTTTACATATGTTAAGCATCATCATTTCCTGGGGGCTTAATGAATATATTTCGCATTCTTCTCTTTTTTGATATAACATAATCACTCCAGTGCCGTTTTCCAGATTCTGGATTGACACAGCAGATAAGCAACCTTGCATTGGTACTGGTGGGATGATACCTTGGAAACTTCACGTGACTGGCAAACTTTTTCACAGTGGTTTAGCCCACAAGGTAGTTATGAAAACTGTATGTTGTAGGATTGGTCATCTATCATTTTGAACTTTCTAGTCAATGTCGATTTATTCTCATTGCTGTTTAATTCTGCAAGTTGTAAAATCTTCAACCTTCCGATTGGTTTCTAAATCTTAGAGATAGTTGTAGAAAATCCAATAACATGTTACCACTATTATCCTAGCATGATATACACTAGTGTTATAGATATTTTATGAACAACTTCTTTATAAATTACTGTGTATTTTGCAACTTCTTACAACAATACCTCTAGCCTTTTTTTTTCGGTTGTTCAAATTCTTGATGAATGAACCAGTTAATGTTAAAAACTTGTTCTTGGACTAGTGACACATAGTTGCCCCATCTATGTGAAAGTGGGCATGGTTTAGTATTTAGCAAAATGCCTGGAATTTATGGTCCTCAATAGGTTAGATGTGAAACAGGGTATGAGTGCACTACAGCATCAAGCTTGCAATTTGTAGAGAGTGTGAACCTATACACACTTTCTGAGTCTTTCAATTCGTTTCCCTTTTCCAACGGTTGCAATTTCAAGACTTGCCTAAGAATATTACCATTGAATTACATAACCAATTTCAACTTGGTCTTTGTTTATTACCAGTTATGGATTGTATGCAGGCTATAAATGTGTTGGAGCTAGCCATGGAAGCCCTTAAAGAGTTGCAAATGCGATTTTACAAGGACTTCCCACCTCACCCAAAGGAGCAGATCTATGGATTTGCAACACCATCAACAATGAAACCAACCCAGTGGAGTTGTAAGCCCCATATTAGTTGTATTTGTTTATTGATTTAACAAAAGAATGTCTTTTGAATTTCATGTTTCTTTCAGATCCTGGAGGAGGGATCAATCAAATCCCAGGCGACTGTTCAATTTCAGGAGATGTCAGGTTCATAATCTTGTCAGGAAGATGTGATAAAGACTTTTGATATCGATATTACTAACCACTTTTATCGTTGGTCCTTGCAGGTTAACTCCCTTTTATAAGTAAGTCATGTACCTTTTTTATTTTTCTGAAATCCAAAGTCTCAGCCCCTCTTTTTAATCTGTTTACAGGCAACTTTGAATATTTATTTCCTTAAAGACTTCAACAATAGATCTAGGTAACAATTTCTGATATTTCCTCTGTTGGAATGTTTTTTCCAGTGTAAAAGATGTGATGGCGAAGCTACAAGAATATGTGGATGACATAAATGACAATCTAGACAAGCTAGATACGCGAGGTCCAGTTTCAAAATATGTGCTACCGGAAGAAAATCTGAGGGGAAGGTATCTCCTTTGTTCTGCATTCATTATAAGTAGACTTAATTTGGATGAGTCCAAATTACACGTCTAGGAAATGAATTACTTTTTTTGAAGGTATGTGATCTACAATACAATATTTGTCTTTTTGTTAACTATTGATGGTTATTTATCTTGCAGCCTTACTTTGACATTCAATGATGCAACCTCTGGGGTTGCTTGTAATCTTGATTCTCCTGGCTTCCATATATTGTGTAAAGCAACTGAAGAGGTAGTTGGACATGTGAAGCCTTATTCCATCACTGGGAGTTTGCCACTTATACGAGAGCTGCAAGTCAGATACATCTCTTCTTACGTTACTGCATGTTCACAATTCAATAATCATTTCTTCATTATTGTCTCCCTTACATTTTGCAGGAAGAAGGTTTTGATGTTCAAACTGCAGGCTACGGTATAGTTATTCTGACGTCTTGCTCTTCATTTAAGTTCTTTAGAATGCTAGGCTAAATGATGTCTTGTCTACAGTGATTTTGAACGTTTGCTAAATGCCTTTTGTAGTGTCTAATCTAGTAGAGTTGTTGCTGATTCCTGGTCCATGCTTTTTTTTTTCCCCTTTAGTCTTCAAGTATTTTATTCTTCTTGCCTTCTTATGATTAGAATAGAACGTTAATTTGCAAGTTACAAAAGAGATGTTTGAAATTACAGTCAAGACTTCTGTCCCCATACACATTTACAAGACTATGAAAACACCAATTTATTATTTGAAGACAGTTCTCCCCCATCTCATTGAAAATTTGGAGATAAATACCAGTGTCAAAATTCTTTGCCAGACTTATGGAGCTTTCTTGTGGAAATATATCTGACATTGAAGGTAATAGGATCTGAAAGAAGATAATTATGCCAAGTTGATTTTACTTTTCTAAAATCAAAACTAGCGTATGAATGTCCAACTTGGTTGCTAATGTAAAACACTCAAAAACCTTTCTGTATGTAGAAAAGAAACTGTAGTGGTATACACATAGGGGGCGTTGCTTGCTGGTTGCTTATGGAAGTTAATCCATTTTCTAACGAAATTGTTGTATTGTATAGGAAATCTTTGATCTGCTGATGTTCAAATTCAATCCTGCCATTTCATTGTTAAGCTTAAGTTGCTTTATTTATTTGTTTTTAACATATCATCCAGGTTTAATGGCTACGTACCATGCCAAAAATGAGTACTGCTTGCTTTCGGACATGTGCGAAGGATACGGGGTTTTTGTTCGCATTATCTCTCAACTAGAGAACTGATGTACCCTGGAGTGTAGTGACAAACCAGATTCCTGCTTATATGCATTAAAGAACTGATGTATCCTGGAGCGTAGTGACAAACCAGATTCCTGCTTATAGGCATTAAAGAACTGATGTACCCTGGAGCGTAGTGATAAACCAGATTCCTGCTTATAGGCAACAAAGGCGTGAATTATTATGATGCAATTTTTCTTCAATTTTCAGTGTCGTGCATTACGTATTTACTTGAGTTGAGCTCAAGTTTGCTCCGTCCTACGCCTTAGAACCGTACATAATAGTACATATTTGCATTTAGAATGATGAATTGTATGCTTGCTATAGAATTGTTCATTCATAATCATTTACTTCTACGTTATATCAAAATCCAATCTCATATTTATATGTTACAAGATTAACGGGTGATGTACAAGTTTCCTCGGTCTACTTTTCCTAAAATCTTTTTCATGATCTGTTTGAGTTTAATTTTTCTAACTTAAGCTGCTTTATCCTCTGCCGCAATCGTCTCCGGTGATCATGTATCTTCCAAAGGCCATGTCCCAAAACAACCGCCGAGTATATGCCGTGAGTAATTATGGGTGCAAGGAGATTATTTGTCTGTTGATTTGGAGTCAGGAATGAACAAGAAGAAAACTATTAGTTTGAGCCTTCACGAATTATAGTAAAACTTGGACAAAGTAATCCCAAGACTTAACCTGAATCCATTCAAAGCCAAGATAAAGTGCCAATAGCCCTTCTAGAAGGGGAGAGTAGATCTTCTTCATTTGCCTTCTCTCGTACCAGGCTGCACGTTTTGGAGGTAATGGAAGAGACTAGTTATATAATTCGAAATTTCAGGCAACTAAATTGATAAACGCAAAATGTGAGAATAGAGCAAAGTTCAATATCATGCAGATTTCAAATTCTTTTAACTTTGATTTCAGTAGTCTTGATGATCTTTTGTCCTAGTAAAACAACATATGATTATGACATCCTGTAATTATTTATCCACGACCACTCAAACAATAAATATAAAGTGGATGTCCAGTATCCTTGAAAACTCTCTGAAACAATAGTAATAAAATACATGGAGGGAAAAGGGAAAAAAAAAAAAAGGAGGTAATTTAACAAAAAAGCAATAGTTCCTTGGTTATCGAAGAACTATTACAATCTCCATAAAGCATGTTGAAAATAATTGTTAATTTTCTTTTATTCTGTAATTAGTTAGCGATAGTCTGTTATAAAGTTTGTTATGTACAAAGTTCTATAACTCTTCCATTCAGTTGCCACGTATATTAGTTTGTGACCATCTGCAGTTATATAAACAAAATCCAGCTCTCTGTAGAGAGATGGGTTATCTTCATCATGAGTACACTCTATCCAAGTGTCACCTTCTTCTTGCTTTTTATTAATTAATTATGATACTTCATCATGATATCAGAGCAAGGTTGCTCATCTTCTTTTGATCCAACTACCATCACCTCAAATTTAAATTTTTCCTTAGCCATGAAATTAGATCGTAATAATTACTTGGTATGGAAGTCTCAAGTGCTACCGATACCGAGAGAATTTGGTCTCGATTTATTCATCGACGAGAAGGTATCACAACTATTAAAGTTTGTGCTGAATTCAACCTCGCTAGATGGATCATTACTACGAAAAACGTTGTCCACCGAATATATTGCTTGGAATAAGCAAGACTAGATCATTTCAGGTCGGTGGCGATCCTCAATATCTGAGTCTTCTCAATCAACTTGTTAACTACAATAAATCATGTGAGCTATGGAAATCCATTGAGGTAACATACGCATCACAATCTCGAGCAAGAGCCCGTCAATTGAAAATTCAGTTACAAACCACTAAAAAGGGATCCATACAATCAACATAAATTTAATTTTCATACTCGAAAATGCATTTTCTTAGGTTATAGTCCAAACCATAGAGGATTCAAGTGCGAGGATTCATCGGGAAAAATTTACATATCTCGAGATGTCATCTTCAATGATTTCGCTTTTCCCTTTGCTAATGATCCTTCTTTCAACAAAACCTTAGCTGAAAATACACCTATTACTTCAAAAATTTCCAGCAACCTGTAGGTATTAAGACAGTATGATTATCTGAGGTGGCATCTCAGAGAGGTATTAACTCCACCCTTGCTTCTTTACAATCTTAGGAAGTTATTAACTCCACCCCTACTTCTTTACGTTGTCCACCCAATCGAAATCCTAGTTCCCATTCTGATTATTCTACCTCAGAACTAGTACCTCCACCTGATCCTATAGTTCTAGACATCTCTCATTCTTCGAATATACCTACAGAGTCTCCTATAACCATCGAACCACCCAACATAGGTATTAACACACACGCCATGATCACTTGTAGTAAAATAGGGATATAAAAACCAAAAACCTACCTTACTAATCAACCCAAACCTGAAGAACTTGAGCCAAATAGTGAGTCAGGCACTAAAAAATCCTCAATGGCAACGGGCTCTTGAAAATGAATATATAGCTCCCACATCAAATTCTACCTGGGAGCTAGCTCCATATCGGCCAGAGATGAAGATTGTTGCTAATAAATGGATTTTCAAAGTCAAATATAGAGCAGATGGATCCATTGAACGGCATAAAACACGTTTGGTAGTCTAAGGTTTTACTCAGACTCCTAGCATAGACTTCACCAAGACGTTTAGTCCTATAATCAAGCCTGCAACTGTTCGCACTGTCTTAAGCTTGGCAGTAACTCAAAATTGGGACATTCAGCAACTAGATGTTATTGATGCGTTTTTGAATGGCTATCTAAAGGAACCTGTTTATGTGCTACAACCGGAAGGATTTGTTAGTAAAAACAAACCTCATCATGTTTGTCTTCTCAGAAAGGCATAATATGGTCTTCGTCAGGCGCCTAGAGCTTGGTTTGATAGACTGAAAACTACTCTTTTGCAGTCGAGATTCTCTAATGCCGAAACAGATACATCTTTATTCATTTACAACACTAATTGTGTTTACATATTGTTTCTTGTCTATGTAGACGACATTCTTATCACTGGGAATACTAAAGATGTTATTCAACAGTTGATCAACAAGTTGAACAAAGAATTTGCCTTAATGCAGCTCGACTCTCTTCACTTTTTCTTGGGCATTCATGCTACTAGGAGCTCCCACGGTCTTCATCTTTCCCAGACCAAATATATCAATCCTTGCTGAAAAAAGCAAACATGAGCTCTGCCAATCCTCTTCCAACGCCTTTCTCTTCGAGTAAGACTATGACTACCAAAGAGTTGGAACCTTACCGAAATCCAGGTTTCTATCGTAGTATCATTGGAGGCTTACTACATGTTACTATCACATGGCCAAAAATTTCATTTATTGTTAACAAACTCACCCAACACATGTAGAATCCTTCAGAGGCAGATTAGTGTGCTTGTAAAAGGGTATTGCGATATCTTCGAGGAACAACAAACCAAGGCTTGTTTTATAATCTTCTCAACACTTTGTCCTTACTGCATTCTCTGATGCAGATTGGGCTGCAGATTTCATTGACCGGAAATCCATTGGTGGTTATTGCATTTATCTTGGTGAGAATTTAGTTTCCTGGTCCTCTAAAAAACAACAGGCAGTGGCTCATTCAAGTACCGAGTTTGAATATCGCTCTTTAGCTGCAGCTGCCGCTAAAATTGCATGGTTTCTTTACTTGTTGCAAGAAATGGGGCTTAAACAGTCTCGAAAACCCATACTTTGGGTGGACAACATCAGTGCAACTTTACTTGCTGCTAATCCTATCATGCATTCTAGATCTAAACATATATAGATTGATGTGCATTTTGTTCGTGATCTCATTGCCAAGCAAGTTTTCGAAGTATGTTATGTTCCCACTTTAGACCAGGTAGCAGATATCATAACCAAGGTGTTGTCCTCCAATCGCTTCAATTATCTTAAAACCAAGCTCGCTATGCTTCCGCCACAGCCTCGCTTGAGGGGGGATGTTGAAAACAATTGTTAATTTTCCTTTGTTCTGTAATTAGTTAGAGCGATAGTCTGTTATGCAGTTTGTTACGTACAGAGTTCTAAAACTCTTCCATTCAGTCACCACGTATATTAGTTTGTTACCATCTACAGTTATATAAACAGAGTCCAGCTCTCTGCAGAGAGATGGGTCAGCTTCATCATGAATACACTCTATTCAAGTTTCACCTTCTTCTTGCTTTTTATTAATTAATTCTGATACTTCATCAAAGCAAGAAGAAACGTTTCTAGCTAACTGAAAATGAATGTTAAGAGAAGAGAAAAACCTGCAAAGAGCTTTTTCAGATCTTCACGGCCGGAGCGAGATTGTAAAACAGGGGCGACTACATATGTAGGATCTGGAAGAAAATAAACAACTTAGGAATCAAATCATATATACTAAAAGAAAAGAAAAGAAAATGAAAACAAAAGGCAAAAACTCTTGAACAAATTCGATTAAACCTTCTGGAGAGGAAGCCATATAATAAAGAGAACCGGTAAGAGCAGCTGTAATTACAGCTGCAAATCCCTGAGCGAAAGGGACAAATGGAGGCAGCACACCAGTCTGCACTTTGTGTAAATACTAACAAGGTTTAATTGGGAGGTACAGAGAAACACTAATGATTAAAATAAAAAAAAAACAATTTATATAAACCGCATACCAGAGCAGCCATTCCTTTAGCATCTGATAGCAAATTGGTTCCCCTGAGGAATACATCAGCCAGAGCTCCCTATGAAGAGGGAAAGGATTGATAGCGTATGATCTTTTTTTTTTTTTTTTTTTGGTAAATCAGTAAAATAGAATTAATAAGAAATTAAGGGTTTATGTACAAAGGTAGAGATTGTGATAATACCAATCTCCTACCACCAAAGAAAGCAATCCACTTAAAACGGACACAAAACTAACAAGTTAATCCCTGAATAATGGCAGCAACTCAAATGATAACAACAGTGCAATTGGTAAAGATGTAGAATTAAGCACTTCAATCATAATAAGATGATGGAGCCACTCCTACTGTGCTTATGCAATGAGTGGATGGAAAATGCTAGCATGAATTGCTCTTAAGCAAGAGAGTAAGTGGCATGTTTAACGAAGCAGGTCTCTAGTTCATAATAATATTAACCCAAAACATTCCACTGGCATGCTCTAAATAGAGAGTCTTCATACAAATGAGATGATCAACAACTCAAATAAAGGGTTTATTGAACTTCCCAAGAGTCCATGAAACATACAGTTTAAAACACTTGATAAAAGACTGAAACAAAATGATGGTTTGCATGCTCTGTAAATAGACATACAGTTAATGCCATCCAAGTTCATCACTGGCAACAAAACAACAGCAGCTCATGTCATGGCAATGTCAGAACTAGACCACACAGCAATACTACCATAGAGTTAAATGTTTGATGGTTCCATCATAAATGGTGGAGTTGTGAAAACTTATAGATAAGTGTCCAACATCTAAATTGAATTCTTTCTGGTTAAAGAAACAGTTAAAGAGTTCCATGATGTAGATCACACAACTCTCATCCTAGAACACAGCACATACCTGAACAGCAGCCCGGTAGAATAGCTCCTCCCCTACTGAGCTTGCAGCAACAATGAGTATAAACTGCAAACATATATTGAAAGTGACGCAATTTACTCGATTATCCTTGCAGACATCTTAGGATTATTTCAGTGCAGAAAAGATTACCTGCCAAGGAGACATTCCATAAAAGAAGCTCCGAAGCTCTTCATCCTCAACATCCCTGATGGCACGAGCATGGGGCGATAATTTCACAACTTCATCCTGCAACCAGATCAAAGTAACGAAGTATAAAACAAAAAACGAAAGGTAAAGCATATGAACGTCTGTTTCCTTCCAAAGAACAAAGATTTACGAAATTGAAAAGGAAACACAAGTGTTGAACATACATCGAGTATGAAAAGAAGGGCCATAATAGGTGGAGCAGCATATCCAAGCCCTTGTAAAATGGCATCTAAACATGGATTGAACCCTCCCATGCTATCAATTCCAGTTATCGAACATATAAAACTTCCAGCCAAACCCATTGCTCCATAAATACCTGCAAGAAAAACCATCAAGCAACTTTCGTTCTCACTTCCACCTTTAAGTTACAAAAATAATTACTTTCTTGTCTATCAGCGCTCAAACTTACCGATTCCGAAACTAAGTCTAACGATGGCGTCGATTTTCTCCCAAACAGGAAATTCTGTGACGTCGCTGCCAAAGCTCCGATCATATGTTGCCGCTTCCATGGCACTGCTTCCAGAAAAACTGCCATGTGTCCGCTCCCGCTCTTTCATCACTTCACCACTCCCTCTCTCCGTTGACGCTTTGACCACGTACCGCAGCACTTGAACTCCTCTCTTAGTCTCTCTTCCTCCATCACTCACCCTCAGCCTCTTCCAGGCACCACTCAGTTTACTATCACCACACGAGGTCAACGGCTTCGTCGTCGTCGTCGCCGCCGCCGTGAGGTTCCCTGAAACTAACGTCAACTCCATTAACGGATGTTTGGGCTTTGGTCTTCTTCTACTAGGAGCATAGCGCACTCTGCCGCCTTTCTCTGCCTGCCTCTCTCTCTCTCTCTCTCTATTCTAAGTAAATAAACAGAAAATTAAATGAAGGATTTGTGATCGTTGGATTTGATAAAGGAAATAATGTGACAGTTAGGCGTGAATGGGGAATGTGGTGTTTGTGATTCAGTGGGCTGGTTGGGTTTTTTTGGGATGGGGATATCGGCTGGACCAATGAAAAGGTGAAACGTAGGAGATAACGTTGGCGGGGACTTATCAAATTTTTGTTTAGTTTAGTTGAGGTGCGTTGTTTCGTTTTTTCACCTTATAATTGCGAAATGAGAGGTGAAATAATAATAAGGGCAACAAAAACCAAAGAGAATTTTTAGTTCAACTTTATAAATCATTAAATATAATTTAATGTTATTTATTCTGTTCTTAGTTAAATAGGATGAAGTTACGATTGGTGGATTATTAATCAACTTGTAATTCCAAACTAAATCAATTTCGATAGCAACATGCAATATTTACATTTTTAGGACATATCTTTATAGTTTCTCATTTAAATATTTTTTTTATGCAATCCATTGCTTTGATATTACTTGATTTGTAAAATTTGTAACAAGGGTAGGGATAGCAATTGTACCCGAACCCGATGGATACTCAATAAAATTACCCGAACGGGGGCGGATATGGGAAGCAAATTTTTACCCGTAGGGCGGGTATGGGAGGAATATAAAAATACCTGTCGGATATTGGGGCGGGTATGGAGATACCACCTCCCATACCCGTTTACCCGTATAATAATTATTATATAATAATAATTATATAATTAATATATAATAATTATATTATTATATAATATAATAGAGACGGGTAAATGGGTACCCGATGAAGGTCAAACA
>JAOTAX010000005.1:13745606-13761982 GCA_025629825.1 Erythroxylum guanchezii | reverse complement strand
CTTACTTTCAAGAAGCTTTGGATGCAATTGCTGCTATTGGGCCTGGGATTAAAGGTCCATCATATTATGATTTGAGGATTAATTTGTTAGGAGATTGTAAGAGAGAATGTTAGCTACTTGTTGATAAAAATCAGGAAAATTGGGCTAAAATAGGTTGTACAATTATGGCAGATGGGTGGAGTAATTAAAGACAAAGAACTTTGATAAACTTTTTAGTTTATTGTCCAGCAGGTATGATATTATGAATTTTGTTTGTTATTATACAAGTTAAGCTTTTTAACTTTGTTTTTTTACAAGTATAACATTTGTAAAATCTGTTGATGTTTTAGATATGGTAAAAAAAAATGTGAGATCATTATTTAACTTATTTTTTGAAGTTATTGAGTGGGTTGAAGCGAATAATGTTGTTCATGTAATGATAGATAATGCAGCAAATTATGTAGCAGCTGGGAAATTGGTACATGAATGCTACGAGCATATTTTTTGGTCACCTTGTGCTACACATTGTCTGAATATCGTTCTAAAGGATATTGGCAATATGCCTCACGTTGTAGAACTTGTTTCAAAGGCTTCAAAGGTAACTTCTTTTGTGTACAATCATATAATCTTCTTATCTTGGCTAAGAAAGGAAAGGTTGGAGAGAGATAGTGCATCCAGGAGTAACTCAGTTTGCCATCACTTTCATTACTTTGAAAAGCGTTTATGATCATAAACATGACTTACAAGCTTTGGTTATTGATAAGCACTTTACTAGTCATAGATTGGCAAAGAATGCAACAGGAAAATCTGTTAGTTCTATTTTGTTAGATAGCAAGTTTTGGAATGATTGTTTGATCATGGTGAAAGCTGTGGCTCCTATCATTCCATTGTTGAGAATTGTAGATGCGGATGACAAACCTTCTTTGGGTTATGTTTATGAGGGCATGCTTAGGATGAAAAATGCAGTGAAGGAGATCTTTAAACAGAAGCCACAATTATATAAGCCTTATACCGATATCATCAAGGCTTGATGGGGTAAGCACTTAAGGCTTAATCTTCATGCTGTAGCGTATTTTTTGAATCCTACTTTCTTTTATGCTGAGGGCTATCATGAGAAGAATAGGATTGTATCTGCTCTTCTTGATATGTTTGATATAAAAAGTTTTTGTGTTGACTTGTCGAAAGGCATTCAAGAGATTCAAGTTTATCGTGATCGCCAAGGAACTTTTAGTCGAGAAAGCGCTCTTAAGGTGTTAAAGTTAAACACCTTACGCCCTGGTAACTATTATATTAATACTAATATAATACTTTTTAATTTTTAATTATATTCTTTAATACTTTTAATGTTTATTATCTATGAGTATTCTGTTGTTTGATAATTTCAATTTTTTTGTAGATGAATGGTGGCGATTGTATGGGGGCAGTGCTCCAACATTGCAAAAGTTGGCTATTCGTATTCTTAGCCAAACATCTTCCTCTTCTAGTTGCGAGAGAAATTGGAGCTTTTTTGAACGCATTCAAACAAAGAAGAGAAATAAATTGGAGCATCAAAGGCTATATGATCATGTTTATGTCACTTACAACTTGCATTTGAAGAATCGGTATTATTGTTTTCTACTTTTAGTTAAACGTTATTAACTTATTATTATTGTTTGCGATTTCCAACATGGTTATATTTGAACTTACCATTAATGTTTTGTTTTACGTTGTCAAACAAGAAGATGAAATATGATCCTATTGATTATGAATCTATAAACAAACTTGATTTTTGGATCATTGAAAATGATGGATCTCCAGAGCTTGGTGAAGAAGATCTCGAAAATGCTATTTATCAAGAAAATGCAATTCCAATAATTGATGAAGCACCACAACAACATGAAGGTTATTATTAATTTACTTTGTAATATAATATTAAAGATTAGATATATTATTTCCAAGTGTAATTTTGTCTAATATTGTTTATTATGAAATTAGGTGATGAAGAAATTGCCGAACAACCAAATTTGGAATCTGTTGAAGATGTTCATATTGGCAATGATGAAGGAGCATTTGATTTTGACTTGAATGAATATTATAATTACTGATCTTTTTTTTATCTTTTTGATGAAATATGACTAGTGAGCTTTGTTATCTTATTTTGTATTGTGTTGGTGAACTTAAAAAAAAAACTTGTATGTTTTGAAGTTTGAAGGTTGAATTTTGGAGTTTAAGTTTATAATTAGATAAATAATTAAATAGTATGTTTAAAAATTATCTTATATATATAATATATAAAATAAAATTTTATATATTTATTAGTCACCGGTTCGATCACGGTTGAATTCCGGTTGAACCATTGACCCTTGAATCAGTTTCTTTTCCGGTTCAGTCACCGGTCCAGTTTTTAAAACATTGGTTTTAATCCATTAAATGTGTTTGATTTGATGTCTTTACCTTTGACTGAGATTGCTAGTTTAGATGGCAAGAAGAAGGATGACTTGGTTAAAACAATACATGAGAAAGCATGTGAACAGATTGAGAAAATGAATCGCATGTCTACACAAAAAGCAAATAAAGGTAGAAAGCAAGTTCTCTTCGAATCAGGTGATTGGGTTTGCGTGCATATGCGAAAAGAAAGGTTTCCACAGTAAAGAAAGTCAAAACTTAATACAAGGGTGATGGACCATTCAAAGTGTTAAAACGCATCAATGACAATGCATAAAAAATAGACTTGCCAGGTGAGTATAATATTAATGTTACTTTTAATGTTTCTGACTTATCTCCTTTTGACTTTAATTCAGATTCGAGAACGAATCCTTTTGAAGAGTGAGGAGATGATATGAGCACGATCATGAGACTTTGTAAGCGAAATGGAACCAAAGATGAGCTAGTAATATCAGAGGGACCAATAATAAGATCAAGAGCTAAGAAATTCAAAGAAGCGCTTCAATCCTACGTGGGCCAAATTGTAGATGATATGAAATCTCAAGAGACAATGAGGGCCAATGGAATCATAACTTATCAAGTTGGGTGGAATGTGCAAGAAGACTTTCATTCTTGTTTAATTAATTATTTTAAGTTAAAAGCATAGTTTTGGGCCGCTACCTATGTTTTAGACTTTAGTTATTTTGGTGGGAGGACCATGTTTAAAGACCTTTTACATGTTTAGGATTTCTTTCTTTTCAAGGGGTATAAATAGCTCATAATAAACATTGTTTAGGTTTTTTTTTAGATTGGATGAATAACGAATTCTTTAAGGGAAGATTTTCTTGTTTTCTTCTATTGCTTCAAGAATATAATTCTTATCAAGGTAATCACTTGTGACAAATTTCTATTCTTGTTTTCAAATCAAACTTATTATAAATGTTTCCTTTCATATAATTGATTGAGGATTCATTAGAATTGGAGATTTTGTCTTGTTCATATTTTATCCAAAGTGTCTGTTAAAGGAATTTGGAGTTCTTTAGCTTTGGGATTCCACATCACGTTGATTCTAGTTCCTAAATTTTATAAAAGGTAAGGTCAAGGAGAAAATATATTAGCCACTAGATTCTAGAGAAGAATTGTATTGTAGATTTTAAATTGGCAACTTTTTTAGGTGCATGTTAATGGCTATTAGTGCTATGAAATTTCTACTTTCATGTCATTTCTCAACCAACAGAGCTTGTCCACTATCTTTCCTTATCACCATTAGGTAACCCCACATTCTTTTCATCTCTGCTAATTTGAGTTGTATATATGGTTTGTAAACCTTATGTTTCTTTTGGATATTTGTGTTCTATAAGTGAGGGAATTTGTGAATTCATTGGCTATATCAAAGTCTTCTTCTTTCCGTTTTTTAAGCAGAAAATCCCAGAGCTCATTGGCATTAAAAACTTGTGTAATGTGAGATTTTTTAATTCATAGTCCGGTTGTAGGAAGATGTTGGTTCTTTTCCAATCTTTGGTTATTGTAGTTGCTTTTCTTTTTTCAGTTGTTTGAGATTGGATTAACACGTTTCATATTTTGTTTTCCACATATTTTAATTCTCATATTTTCTAATTCTATTGACTTAAAAGAAGTTTTGTGACTGTAGATACCGAGTGTTTGCATAATTTCCCAAACTTTATGCATCTTGTAAGTACTAGAATAAGGTCGATATTCCTTTGATCTTATGTTTTAATACTAGTCTACATTTGAATTCTTTATCAATGAGATATACCGAGTTTTCCTGTTGAGTCGTGAGATTGATGTGGTTGAATTTAGACTCAAGTGAATGGAAATATTTTAATTTGTCAAGGAAACTGGCGTATGATTTCTTGAAATGGCATTTGGGTGAATAAAATACTGCAGATATGTAGCATCGCTGAAGATAGTTAAGGGTTAGCTGCTTTATTGGTAAATACATGAGTGCTTAAATTTTGGGTTGTTTTGGGGGTCAGCTATGTTTTCAGCGAAAGATGAGGCTAGGATATCAATTTTTGCGGTGGGTTAATTTCTGTTCATTTAAAAAGTTGCAAGTTTTTTGGGCAGGGACTACAAGAAGTACAAAATAGAAAGGACTCAAAGTTATTGACAACAGAAGAATAGGAGAGCACTAATTACACACACACACACACACAAAAAAAAAAAAACAAGAGTCTAGCTACAAATTATAAAAATTGCATTCCAGAAGTCAGATACCCTATTTTAAAAGATTCTTAATCACGAATAAGGATATCCGGTTCTTAAAGAGGTCAAAAACATTTAGAACACATTGTTTCACTGCTATGTAAACATTATGAGACCTACACGAAAAGTGTTGTGAACAGTAATGCTACCCCCATTGTTCCAATATTTGGATAAAAAAGATTCCTCGTTCAAGTAAAACTTTTACCTTTGTTTTGGATTTCTATAGAAGGCTAACCTGTGCATCATAGTACTTTTGAGGTATTTTCTAGGAAAATGAGATGATTTGAGGGCTTCTAAGTTCTTAGATGATAATGGAAGAAGTTTGGGACCAATGTCAGTTCTTTCTTATCCAATTGATTCATAAGCAGAATTCAATCAATTGTACCTTGCGAAAGCATCAATGGTAGAGTTCTTTATTTCTGCACGTTGGCTTTGGTGTTTATATATTGAAAATCTGTCGCATGTCCGCCTAGTGAGCGAAGGCTATTAACTGATCATTGGCATTTATGATTAACTTTTTACCTATCATAGCGTATGTAGTAATTGTGAGAAAAGTTGAACTTCCATTCTTATGCCTCCATTACCATCTGCCTTCGTTTTTTCTAACAAAAAAAGAATTATGGTAGCTTTCCTTCTCATTGAATAACAATAAAACATTAGATTTTAAATGAGTCTTTCTTTTCACGTCATTCGCTTCAGGCCAGATTTGGTCTAACCAAAAGTCACTTGCCTTTCTCAGTTAGGTGACAAATGGAGGCACTACTGTTGTCTTAGCCTGGTGCCCCACTGACAGTTAATCAGCAGTTTATCATGTGGAGCAGAGGCTGGGATTGCTGTCACTATTCTAGCTTGCCCTACCAAATTGATCAAGTGCAGGTAACATCATCACGATTTCTGTAGAAACTTCATAGTTTCCTAACCACGAATCTCCCGCACTATACCAGACAATTTTAAGTTTGTCCATGATGAAAATAAGTCTTAACTTTCAACATCCGGTAATTTGTGAATTAAGAGGCTTTAAATTGATGAATTTTGGTTAATTGCAATGATGTTTTTCCATTTACTTTTGAAGTTAGGAGTTAATTATGTAGAATTTGAACATGGTAAAACACTTGTTTTCTATGACCTTGTAGAAAGTTGTCTGTTTCTCTAATTTTTTTCTTTTTATGACCGAAGTTTCTTAGACTATACTTAATCTTTAAAGATCCAATGATCAATAAAAATTAATTGAAGAACTAGAATCAAGTTTCTTTTGTTCCATTATTGTTTAAACAACTCTTCTCCTATACTTGCAATTCTTCAAATCTCAACTACACATTCGTTGCTTAAGCTACAACACCTTTTCATTTTTGGCTGAAGAAACTGGGTGAGCATATATCATCTTTCTATTAAGTGTTGGCAAATCATGATTATAACAGGTTGCAAGCACAAAGCGCATTAGCAGGTTCAGAATCCGCTACCGTGGAAGTGAAGTATGCAGGACCAATGAATGTAGCCAGGCATGTTCTCAAATCTGAAGTTGGTACAAAGGGTCTCTTCAAGGGTTTGATCCCTACAATGGCACCTGAAGTTTCTGGAAATGCGGCTATGTTTGGTGTCTATGAATTGCTAAAACAGTCACTAACAACAGGTGGCCAGGATACTTCTCAACTGGGAAGGGGTTTTTTGATATTGGCCGGAAGTTTGGCTGGTGGCTCCTTTTGGTTATTAGTCTATCCAACCGATGTTATTAAGAGTGTAATTCAGGTAGATGATTGCAGAAATCCTAAGTACTCTGGATCCATTGATGCTTTCAGAAAGATCCTAGCCTCAGAGTCAGAGGGTGTTAAGGGTTTATACAAGGGATTTGGTCCTGCCATGGCACGCAGCGTTCCAGCTAATGCTGTGCTTTTTGGCATATGAGGTGACAAGATCCAGTCTGGGATGATATGATTATCAAATATTTGTTGATGGTCGAAAATCTGGTTGAACTTTCACCAATACCATCATCTTCAAACTTATCTCTAATCACCAAAACGAGCAGGTAATTACAACGGAAGCAGGTTTGTTTCAAGTTTATTTGATTTTGATTTGATGGCTGAAAGAACTGTTTCACATTCAACAGCATTCACGTACATGATTCAATTTTCAGTCTCCGCTAATGATTTTAGCAGCTCAACCTTTTTCTTTTTCATTGATGGATATACTGGAGCACTGAGCTTTGATCCTCTTCCTTGGTTCAAGGTCGGACGAATATCCATCCAAAAATTGAAATTAGATCAATTATATACTGTTCGAAAAATGGAGTGATTTTTCGTTTTTATTTTGTTTAAAAAAAAACTCCTAAAATGGTGTTATATATGTATATGGTTTGAACTAGAAAATATATCATTTGACAAGTTTGTAATTATAAAGCATCTTTTAGTTTTCGTTGTTTTCCAAACCAAATATATTAACAAGAAGACAGGGATCATTTAATTTGTTTTATAAAGGAGAACAATTCCTCATATGGCATATCTTAGAAAAGAGTTATTTTTAAGAAAATACAACTGATTTGAAGAAAGTGAACAGTAAAACATTTTGTGTCGACGTAGTCTTGCTCAAAGATGGAAATTGACCCAACTCGTGCTGGTGAAACTATTCCAGGTACGACGAAAACAGCTGGAAGTTGCAGTCTTCTTAAGTTTATCCAAGTGATCTGCACAATGTATACCGTTCTAATATTGGTATTAGATTTGGTTCTGGTACGATATTGTATTGATATTAGTTAATATTAAGTATTATTTTAGGTAATTTTTAAATTTATAAAATAATCCATTAATTTTTAAAAAATTATAAAGTAGTCCTTCAATATATTTTACTGTATACTTTATAATTTTACATCAACCTTATCTTTAAAAATCATGTTATATAAATTTAAAATAACAACATTTAATTTATTTTTATTAACATTATTTTCACATATTTTACATATAAATAACAATCACAATTCATATGGAAAAAGATTATTTAATTATCATAAAAATATCTAATTAAAAACAATACAAAATATTTAAAATAGTACAATTTTTTTATATAGTAAATAATAATTACATCAAAACATCAAATAAAAGAATAATAGAAATACATTACTCTCTAATAATTACAATTTATAACAAGAGTTCATGTCGAAGAACTAATTAGAAGTGAAACATGAAACATGAAATAAAAATATTTGTAATTATATTGCATATATAGAATTTAACATGTACACCAAATATAAGCGAAATTAAAAGAAAAGGAAAAACAAAAACAAAAACCTAGAAGTTCATTCAATCGGATACTCGCTATAACTACATTGACCCTAATTCTCATCTGATACCAAATCTTCATCATTGCGAGAAGCTTCATCATTACAATCATTTAAATTCATTGCATCAAATGACATGTTGATACTTTCCCAAACAAAATCATTTTCCAAGTCACTCGCATCTATCAAACACAGTTCCTTAGAAACCTAATCCACCAAAAGATCAATATTATCAATGCAAATGGGATCTACCAAACTACTTGTTCTATTAAGAGTTCTAGTAAAAAATAAAATTAAGTTTTTAAAAAATTATAAGAAATTAATCTAACTAAATAATAATAATAGCATACCTTTCTCAAAGCTTTAAATTATATCAAAAAAAAACCAAGTCATTCAACATTTTGTGCTCCAATCTATTCTATTTATTGGAATGAATGAATTCAAATGTACTCTAATTCCTTTCACACCATGTTACACTCATACATTGACTTAAAATTCGAATTGAAAACCTTTGCAATTCTGGAACACCATTTCGCAATTGGTCTCACCAAGAAATCGTAAGTCGTAGAACAACAAAATTAGCATTACAAACAAAATAACGTGATAATTAATTTTCAACAAGTAACAAAAGTGAAAAAAATATATACCTGGATTAAGTTTGTCTCTTTAAAAAATAACAATTGGCATCCCAAAATCACCAAAAGCCTTCTTATAGATCTTCACTTGTGAGCTTAGGAGATCTTACATCATCCTATGAGCAACAATAATAATTAATAACATTCCCCTATTATCTTCAACTTTCTTTGTAAAACTTGGTATAAAATAGATATTAGGATTTAAAAATGTCTCAGCTATAAACAACAAAGAGTAAAATTGTCTTTTCTATCTCTCATTGATGACTACAATATGAGGTATGTACAAAGAGGGTTTATTTTTCAAATTGACCTTGATTATTTCCTTCGCCCTCTCCATGGCATCATAAAAATAACCTATTATGACATTTTCATCACTATCAGCCCAACGAAGTACCCTCACCAAAAGCTCACAAACTCATATGACAAATTGACATTAGGACCAAAATTTAGTATCTTCAAGGATAATTCTTGAAACCTCCAATCTAGCATTAGACCCAGCATACTAAGATGAAACTCACTTATTACTTATAAACATTTATCTCAACTCTTTCTTCATCATAATAAAACAATGAAGTGATAAGAAATTTGTTACAAATCTTGTAACAGCAGGACAACACAAATTCCTACCATTAATGAAATTCTTTCTCATTAAATTCAAGACTCATTCACAATTATAGATGAACTTGGTCACCTTTTCTGCTTTTTGCATAGTCTCATCAATAAAAGGAAAATCCCTAACATCCCCTATATTTTCCAACATCAAGTTAATGCAATATGCAACACAAGGAGTCCAATAAAAAGAATTATAATTGTTTTATAATCTTCTTCCCTCTGCTTTATAAGTAGAATCATTGTCAACAATAAACTGAACAATATTTTATGGCCCAACTTCATTCACAACTTCATCAAATAATTCAAATAGAGTATTTCCTAACAAGGCCAGATGCATTAATAGACTTTAAAAACAATATGCCCTTTGCAGAATAAACCAGAAAAATCAATAATAGGCTTATATTTCCTATTTTTCCAACTATCAGACATGATTAAACGCCCAAAAGTAGCCCAAGTTATTCTTCTTTCATCCAAATAACTTTTAATTTCATAAATAAAGCTACTCAAAAGTTTACCTCTATAATCATCAATTGAAGGAGCTTTGAATCCCGAACCGTAAGAGGAAATATTATCTACCATAAGTTAATAATAATAAGACTAGAAAGCATTGAATACTATACATGAATCACACCACAATATAGTTGTTGTCATGTCTATATTATGAGTCACTTCTCCTGATTGTAAGGCACTACAAATTGAAAGTTAAGCTTCGGGAGTTTTCATGATGCAAAAAAATTAGATACTTGTCTTCTTCTATTCCTAACATTAGGTGTAACTTTCACTTCTTATTGGGTAGGTATATTACTACCTTCAACATTCCTACTATCATCATGAACACCAACAAACAAACTTCCACTACCAATTTTGTAATTCAAAATCTGTCTTCTATCTTTCTTGTGCTGATATTCTTCAAGCATTAACTTCATGACTCTCTTTTTTTTCAAGGTTTCACATCTCCTTTAACCCTAACTAAATGTTTCTTTAATCTAGTAATTTCTCCACTTTTCAAATGTTTGTTATAAAATAAGAAAATGATATGGTTCTTCATTTCGCGACCAATCCAGCATGAGCCTAAGCTGGAACATTATATCTTCCTGAAGTAGTTGAATTACCAGGAGTACTTAAACTTCCTTCCATTTATCTGTAAAAATAAATAAAAACATATATTAAAATTAACTTAACAACTTCATATCAAAATAAAGAACACATAATTTCATTATCAACTACTATCACAAAATATGTATTGTTTACGTCAAAAGTCCAAACTAACACAATTACACAATACACATATACATCTTATATAATATTACTCATTTTGTATTATTACATCATATATAATTCAGTTTCATCAAACACAATTCACTAGTAAGTCAAAAACCAACACTTTAAGTATGCAAGATACACAATTACATAATACACGTTTACATCTTATATAATATAACTCATTTTATATGATTACATTATACACAATTCACCAATAAGTCAAAAACCAACAATTCAAGTATTCAACATACACAGTTATACTATACATATATACATCTTATATAATATAACTTATTTTGTAAGATTAGATCATACAAAATTCAATTTCATCCAATATAATTGACCAATAAGTCAAAAACTAATAATTCAAGTATTCAACATACACAATACACATATACATCTTATATAATATAACTCAATTTGTATGATTACATCATTCAACTATAAACACTCACAACTATAACACATTCAAATTCAACCATAGCTCACAACTATAAGTTTACAACTTACTTTATATAATCTCATAATTCAACTATAAACTAATATAATTTTTTATTTATACAATTCAATTTGTAATACTTATAATTTTTTTCTTAACTAATTTTTAACAATCTTTTGTGCATCGATTTTAATCAACATTCTTATTTTCTTACTCAAGTTAACTCCACAGTCAATACAAACAATGCACTACGCAATTCAATTTAATCCAACAAAAAACACTAAGAACCAACAATTCAACCTACAAACACAAAGTCACAAATACACAATTCAATATTCAAATTAGCAATCAATGTTATGAACAAATCATCAACATTTCCACAATTTCAATTTTTCATAATCAATTTCCATAATTCACAACTTCACATTTCCACAAAAATTATGGCAATTTTTTGTAATCTTCACTAAGCTAAATCTTTTATAGAGTTCTAGAGTTACGAGTCAACAGGTGAGCAAGTTGGGATAAGTCGATTTGGGTTGGTCGAATTTGAATATGGATCTGTCAAAGTTAAAGGCTCTGTTTGGAAAATAGCGGATTGCATTAGCTGTTAATTGATTCTATCAACAGTTAACTGATAACATATTATATCAGCTAATTTGATCAGCAGATAACATCAGCTGTTTATTAAAGATGTTTGGTAAAGTTTGCTATTTAATATTAGTTTTTGATGTGTAAAATGACTTATGAGGGCATGATTTTAAAAAGAATCAACATTATATGAATATTATATTTCTTAGTATTTTGTTGAATATTCTTATAAGAATTTAGATTTTATATATTTAATTTTATAGAAATTAAATTTATAACTTTTATTATTATTATTATTATTATTATTATTATTATTATTATTATTAATCGTGATGATCATGATGATGATGATGATGACACATTCAAACATAAAATATAACAATTCAAATAAAATTTTAAAACACAATTCAAATAGAGCAAAAGTAATAAACATTGTCATTTAAAGCAAAGGTTTACAATAATTTAAGAACGACTTCTAACTGTCATTAAACTAGAAGCAATAGTATCACGAATATTTGTCATCTCTCGAGTTCTCTGGTCCTCAACGCCTTCTTGCATAAAGCTAACTTAGGATGAAGTCATCTAATCATACAAGATGAGAGAAGATTATTTACATGTTAATCAATTTGCAATTGGTTTCACTAGTGAGTTACTTTAATTGGTTACAATTAAACTATTCCAACAAAATAATTATATAAATACTTTTTAACATCGATATATTTTGATTAATTAATTAATTAAAAATTATATGATCTCTTAATTTAAAATGATTAATATAATTAACTTGTGAATATTATTCAAAAATTATATACAATTTTTTTTGTAATATATTTTTATTTAACCAATGAATTATTAAATAATTAAACAATATTAGAAAAAGATTAAAATAAATTTGTAAATATAAATCAACTTTTAATGCTTGATCAATAAAGCCCAAATATTAAATTAAATTAAAGATTAAAATATAAGTATTCTCTCATTATTAAATTAGAGATTGAACATTAATATCAATTAGGTGAAAAAAATCAGACAAGTTGCCTTAGTCTTGCACATTCATTGGATGTTTTCAACTATGATACAAAATGAAACAAACCATACAAGACAAAATAAAATAGCTTTGAAATTATCAGAAACCAATAAAAACGATCCATCCATCTCAACAAGGGATTTTAATTGTCCACGACAAGTTACACTCCTATGGTCCACGACAAGTTACACTCTTACTTCTAAAAAATATGGTGGCTATCAAACTCTCTCTTTCTTTTCTCTTTTTTATGTATATCTTGATTTATATATTAATAAATGAATATCAACATTTAACGTACTAAACTTACTTATCTGTACAAATAAAAAATAGTTAATTTATATGTCTGAATTAGGACTAAATAAAAACAACACTAAGAGCGTGGAGAAATAATGATGTAGCTGTAACCAAGATAATAATAATTCAAGACTTTCCATTTTC
Organism: Erythroxylum guanchezii; assembly: GCA_025629825.1. NCBI lineage: Eukaryota > Viridiplantae > Streptophyta > Magnoliopsida > Malpighiales > Erythroxylaceae > Erythroxylum > Erythroxylum guanchezii. The sequence goes on along the minus strand of JAOTAX010000005.1, from coordinate 13,749,104 downwards.
CTCACATTGGAAAAAGTGCAGCATTGGATGATAGGTAAATACGTTGAATAGCTTTCTAATTTTCATTGGAATTTAGAAGACATGTAAATAATTAAATAATATTAGAAAAAGATAAAAATAAATTTGTAGATATTAAATAATCAAGTTTTAATGCATAATTACCAAACCATATGATTTGAAGAATAAAACAATCGCACCTTTTAAGATTGCATATTTACTGTAAATAAGAAATTTTTAGAGATGCGGCATTTCATAAACATGAGTGTTTGGAAGACTAATGTCTATATAAATAGGAATATCAAAACTATTAAAACACAATGGTTATGATTACAAATATTATAAATCTATTAAAACAAAACACATAATAAGCACATTTTTCTTCTTTGCTTTTTATTTCTTCTTTAGATCTCCTGTAGCCACTATAGAATCACAATTCTTCGGCTCAATCCGTTCATCTTCATTCATTCTATTTCAACAACATACCAAATAACATAAGCCACACAACCTAATGAAAAATGTTGGTAGGAAGCAACTAACAATGATGAAGGAGACAACTAACAATGGTGACTAACAAGTGTTCAGGGAAGAAGAGAGAGAATCAGCTTACTAAAGAAAACGTCACTAGTCGGAATTCAATCGACGAACTGATGTAATGTTGTTTACTCTGCATATCAATGAAATATAGGAGAGTTTTTTGTATAAATATGTTTTAATGTAAGATTGTGTTAACTTTTCCATTTTAAAGGTGAAAAGAGACAGTGGAGTAGCTATGAGTAATCAATGAAGTTATAAATGAAGTTAAATGCAATAAATACAATGAGTAGCTACTACCTCCATAAAATTAATGCAACTTTCTACAAACACCCACAATATAGTTCGGTTAACACAGCAAAACTGCAATAAATCCATATTTATCTCAACTACTATCAGATTTTATTTAATGAAACTAAATCTATCTCAGATTTAATTCATTAAATCTCATATTGCATTCATTAAATCTCATATTGCAGGCACTGATGTTCCGTTAAATCAATTACAGCTAAAATCCTAGTCTACCGAAGGAACATTAAGTTAAATAATTATCTTAACAGAAGCTTCTTTTAGCAAAGTAGAGTGATTGAACCATGTACCTGGCTAGATTTAAGAGATTTAGAGAGGGACGGACAGTCAAACACGCGGAGACTATGGTTTGATGATTGTGTGAAGGAGCACTAAAAATGAACCATCAAGAAATAGGAGAGTGACTTCTCTAAGTAGAGTGATTGAAGCAACCAACAGTATATGATAGGTACATAATATAAGTAGCTTCAGCAAACAAAATATTAAATTCAATTTAATGTTTCAGCAAACAAAATGTCACATGAAGAAACTGGGTTATGAAACCATACCTAGGTGTAATAGGGATATCTCTATCCATAAAATGGCAGAGATTGTTTCCACATATGAAAATGGAGGGCTAGGAGCATAAGCTTTATTAGGAGTTGGTGAATTACCACCTGATGATCCCAAACTTAGACTTAGTCCATCTCCTAAGGTAAATACATAGTACTTTGAAGAACTAAGTACAAAGGATCTTTGTCTCTCCCTTCTAAACGAGGCTCTACTTATAGCAGCAGCTTGATGCCAGGAAAAACGTTCATCAACATCAGAGTCATCTGAATAAGAATCCTGAGAGTTTCCAAGTCACCCAGAAGAAATAAGCATACAAGTAACAAGATAAAGTTGTAGTTAGATTTTAAAAATCAAGAGAACAAGCACCTGTTGCTCATCATGATCCTCATGGAAATGAGAAACATTTGTTGCCACAACAACATGTTCTTTGTCCTTAAATGTCTCTTAGTTTCAATAGCATCGAGCAGCTCTCGACTACAGAAGTAAAATCATCAATCAATAGAAATTAAAAAAGAAACACCATTTTGGAGTTTCAGGATTAATGGGAAAGTCAGGTTCTTCCATATTGTCTGTGGTTGTCAAAGATAAAAATTTTATGTAGCAATTTATTTACCTAGCAGGGACTTTCAGAGATATTAACTGCCAACAAATTGGGCACTCTTTGCTTCTTTGGCACCTACAAATGTATGAATCACAGCGTATAGCTCAACCTTAATTCCTATGCTAATGGTGCAGGGGGGTAGAAAATGGTGATTCTCAATCTGTAAACTGAAGTTATATAAACTTACCATTCCAAGACGCACTGAAGATGATATTCATATTTGCAGTTAGTTATCTGAAAAAAGAAAGCAAAATCCTAATCGGGATTCTCAATTCATAACAACTTTAAATTAAATATCAGTGCACTCCCATACTTTTTTGTGTATTTATGATAAACAAAATCCAAGTTCTGCAACTGAATCTATGCTCTTTCTTCTCTCACTAACTCACTCACTGAAAAGATTTATAAAGAGAACAAAGCAAGTTCCTTTAAACTTAAACAAAAAGAATGAGTTTCAGCAAGCAATGTTGGGCATCCTTCCTGCATTCCATAAGGATCTGCGAATGAGAAAGACATCTGCTTTTACTTTACCCTATGCTCCACTGATTCTTTTTTGCCTTTCCCTTATTTTTTTTATTCAAATACACACAAACACACACACATTTAATGTATATATCAAACACACTTAAAACTGATACCTACAATGAAAACCAAGAAGCATTAAAATTTGAAAGGACAATATCAACTTTTTCGATTATCACCTTCTATTTTTAATTAAAAAACTACTTTTTAACTCAATTATAAACTTATATTTAATGTCAATTGAGTGACATGATCACACTCTCTAGTAATAGTTGAAGAGAACATATCCAAAAGAAAGGGATAAGGCAAGAAAATGAACGAACAATGCTTCAACAAACACAGAAACACAAAAGATCACCATAAAAAATCCTCGAAATGAAAGGATTCAGATATCACCAATGCAACAAAAAAAGCCTCACTATAATTTAAAAAATGTAGTGATATAGTGACAGGGTCTTGAGAAAAGAGATAAAGAAAGTGAAGAAGTGATACAATGGCAGGGTCCTCATAAGTGAAAGGCTCCAAACAGATACTGCAAGTGTCCTCGAGATCCTCATCAACAACACCCCCACCGGCGAAACAACAAATGAAAACATTCACTTCTCCGTCACTAAGGAAGAAGAAGATGGAAAAGAATCAAAACAGTTAATGGTACCATGACTTCTACAGAATCGTCGTCAAGTCGGCTTTTCGTCTAGTCCTTGACATTGGCCTCCGTAGTCGAGACTCCATATTTGATGAATTGTGCTAGTGAAGAGTTGTGTGTGATATGGTGTTTTGTGGGCTAAAATAGATAAATGTAAGCAAGAGTTCGATAGAGAGAGCCTAAGTTAGACAAACCGAAGAAAAGAAGCGAATTTTGTTTAAGCAAAGCAAAGATCTAAGATACCTGTTGGACCCCGAACCTTTTGTAAAAGATCAGAACTATTGAATGAGAAATTTTGGTGATTAGTCACGAGTTAAGAGCTCATGAATGAAAGTTT
>JAOTAX010000005.1:13729293-13741169 GCA_025629825.1 Erythroxylum guanchezii | reverse complement strand
AAGACCAGAGGCTTCTACCCTTTAATATATAGGTATGCATCCACTTGACCCACAATGTTTCCTGATCATGCAAAATCCTCCATATCCTTTTAGATATAAGAATCCGATTTTTGGCAATTAGTGAATCAATTCCCAATCCTCCATATCCTTTTAGACATAAGAATCCGATTTTTGGCAATTAGTGAATCAATTCCCAATCCTCCTTCTTCTTTGGGTTGACAGATAGAATGCCAAGCTACCTTGGCCAAGCCTCTTCCACCATCCTTGTTACCCCACAGGAATTGTTTCATCAGCTTCTCTATAGATTTTGAGAGGCCTTTGGAGAGAAAAATGTAAGAACTCCAGTAGGTGCTCATTGAAAGGATGACCGATTTGAGGAGTTGGAGTTTACCTCCATAGGATAAGGATTTATTGGCCTATGATCCCAATTTGTGCTGAATTTTTTCTACTAGAGGAAGATATTCACAAAACCTGAGCCTTCGAGAGGAGATAGGGATCCCCAAATAGGTTAATGGAGGGGGTTTGATTTCCATTCCAGTAGCAGAAGTTAAAACACTAGAGAGATGGGAGGCACTCTTAGAGAGAACAATGAAGATTTTACTAAGATTAGTGCCTAAGCCAGACAACTCCTGAAACTGCTTGACAGAGTCCCTCAGGACTGAAACTGAATGTAGATTAGCATGGCATAGTAGGATGAGGTCATCTGCAAAACATAAGTTGGTAAGTGAGATCATTTTGCATTTCGAGTGGTATCTAAACCTGGGCTTCCGGGAGATGTTGTGCTTAAGAAGTTGTGTAAGAAACTCCATACAGATGAGAAATAGGTAGGGGGAGAGGGGATCTCCCTGCCTTAGCCCTTTTCTTCCTTGAAACAGTCCAATAGGGCTCCCATTAACCAAGATTCCATAGGAAGGAGTGGATATACATTGTCTGATCCAGTTAATGAACATCGGGGGGAAATTCATTTCCTGCAGCACCTGCAATAGGAAATTCCAATGAACACTATCAAATGCTTTCTGTAGATCTACCTTGATTGCACAGTTTTTGGGAGACCTCTTGCAAGTGTACCCTTTAAGGAGTTCTTGAACCAATAGGATATTATCTCCAATATCCCTTCCTGCCAAGAAAGCACCTTGATGCCCACTAATAAGATGGTTTAAAACCCCCTTCATTCTGTTAGCTAAAATCTTTGCTATGATCTTGTAAAGAAAATTGGTACAAGATATTGGTCTATAATCTGCCCAAGAACCAGGGCTGTGGATTTTAGGGATGAGACAAAGAAAAGTCTTGTTTATCTCCTTGAGGAGAAGGCCATTTAGGAAGAATTCCTTCACAGCCTCTTTGATAAGACCACCCAAATAAGGCCAAGATTTCTAATAGAAGTAACCATTTAAGCCATCCAGGCCAGGAGCTTTAGAACCATTCATGCTAAAAACCACCTAATCAATTTCCTGATCCGTAACTGGGCTAGTCAGTCTGCTTGATTAATGTTCTGGAATTTTGGAAGTGACAATGTGTCTGAGGTTGAGATCTTGAGCAGATTGGGTAGAACCTGCCCCTAGGAGCTTACTGAAAAAAGAGAGGGCATCCCTAGCTAACTCCTCTTGACCAAAAACCTCCCTGCCATCCTCAGATTTAATGGAGTTGATTCTATTAGCATGCCTCCTAGCTAGCATGGTATTGAAAAAGAATTTAGAGCATCGGTCCCCTTCCTTAATCCAAGAAATCCTTGAACGTTGTTTAATCAAAGAGTGTTGATTATTCACCACTTCCAAATATCTCTTTAGGGCCTCCTTTTCAGCTAAAGCTAGAGTGGCATCTGAAGGGTTTTCAGCCAAAGCTTGTTATAAGGAATGAAGCTTGCCTCTAGAAGTGTCAATTTCCTTGGAGAAATTCTTACCTCTCTTCTCATTAAGAAGTTTCAGTTCATGCTTGATGGCCTTAAGTTTCTGAACACAAATGTACTGCTTAGTTCCAAAACATCTAAAGTCCATTCCTTTCTAAATGGCTTCTTGAAATCCCTCCATATCAGCCAAGAAGTTATTGAATCTAAAGGGATGTTGGGACTTTTGGGTGGAGAAAAGATCCAGAAGTTTCATGGGAGTATGATCAGAGAAGCCAGGGTCTAGGAACTTAGTATGACTGAGAGGGAAGGAGGAGAGCCATTCCCCATTAACCATAATCCTATCAAGTTTTTTCCTGATAAGCCAATTAGCTGATTGCTTGTTTGACCATGTAAATTTATGTCCTGTAGCCCGTAAGTCCACCAGCTCCACCTCCTGAATGCAATCATATAAATCAGAAGTATAATTCCGTAGGTTGCAATTACCCTCAGCTTCAGATCTGAGCAAGGTAGTATTAAAATCTCCCCCTATCATCCACGGGGAGCCTATTGAGGGTTTGATTCTCCGAAGGAATCTCTAGATATCAGTCCTCTGAAAATTAGCATTAAAACCATAAATGAAAGTCACTATAATCCTTTTGTTTTCTGGTTTAAACCATATGCTGGTGTACAAAAATTGGGCATTAGAATCTAGCACCTCCAAGTTCACTAAGGAATCATCATAGGCCACAACAATCCTCCCATAAGAGTGGCATAGATGATTAGAAACAATTTGCCAATTGCTGCCCAAACTTAATTTGCTAAGATTTTCCTTTTTAATTTTAGTCTCCAACATACAAAAAACCCAAGGTTTCTCTTGCTTCACAAAATCCTTTAAAACCCAAAGCTTAGAAGGATTATTTATTCCTCTTACATTCTATACAACCACTGACATAATTAATGGAGTTTCCCTTTGGAGCATTTCCTACTGCTCCTTGTGCTCTTTCTAGAAATGATTGATTCAGCTAACTCCTCATGATACATAGTTATAGGCCTCTCAATTGGTGCAGAACTGCAATCTATCGGGTATTCCCCTGAATAATCCTCATTTAGATTGGAATCAAATGGAGGCACATCCTCCCCTCCTTCCCTCATGTCAGTCTTATTATCAAAAGCTGGATTTTCACTATGTTTGCAAGTTAGTACTTCTTCCGCCTTCAAATTGGTAGGAAAGCTGGAGTCCTCCTCTCCTTCCCTCATTTCAGCTGCTGTTTTTTCATTCTGATCGCAATTGGCTGCTTCATCTCCCTTCAGATTGCTAGTAGAGCTGGAACAAATATCTGTTTCTTTAGGATTCTTCTCCTGCTGTGCAGCTTCCCTCAATGTCTCCTCCATACCCAAGAGTGTTTCAGACCCATTAGTCTCAGTTTGTTCAATTCCCAATAATCTCCCTTAAGGAAAGATTTACCTGTCAGTTTCCAAACCTTACCCTGAGTTCTAAGAGAGGGTTTCCATTGATAAGTAACCATAACACGGTCCTCCCGAAGAGAATTACCATCAGCCAATCGGAGGATAGGAATGCTGTCCTTCAAATCCTTAGATAAGTCCATACTCACACATAATCTTGCAAAGCCAACTCTTTTCTTCAAAGCAGTGTTCTCATCCATGCAAATTGGTTTGCCTAGGTAGCTTGCAAGTAAACTCAAACCTTTAGTAGTCCAATATTCTAAAGGGATATTATGAATATTAACCCAAAGTGGAATGTTCTTCATTCGGATTTTCTCAAGCTCCAATCCGGGTTGCCATGTTTGTAGGAAAAGAGGAAGTTGGGACACATGCCAAGGGCCCTCTTCTATTATCTTTTGTGCTTCTGATTTAGAAGAAAATGTGAAAATGAGATTGTCCTCTTCCGAAAGCATTACCTCTAGGAGACCTCTTCCAAGCCAATTCCTCCTAGCCCAAGCTTAAATAATCGGGAAAGCGGGTCTCTTTTCCATGAAAAAACCAACTAGCGTTGCCTCCCAAGATTTTGCTCCTTGCTGCAGTTCTTCGAGGCTAGGGGCGACTATAGTGCGTCCATCGATCTCCACAGGGGGACTGTAGACTAGTAAGGAGTCAACTGTGTCCCCAACCACTTGCTTCCAAGTTCTTCTAACTCCATTAGCATTTTTTAAGCCAACAACAACAGTAGGGACTCCAGCAGAAGGAGGAGGAGGATTAGAGGAGGAAGATGGGAGGTGAGAGGGTTTAGGAGAGGGATTGGAGTTAGGGTAGGAATTAGGGGTAGGGGAAGGGTTAAGAGGGGAAACTAGAGGGGTTGTCTGAGAAGGCTGAGGGGGTTTAAGGGGTCTAGGTAGGATTGACGGGGGGGGGGGGAATCAGAATCCATTGTTGGAAACCAAACTTGACAATATAAAAATGCAGGAACAGGGAAAAGGATATCACAAGAGAAGGAGAGAAGGAGCAGAATCCAGAAGGAGGGAAGCAGAGGGAGAAAGAAAACAAGAAAGAGAGAAAGAAAAACAACAAGACAGGAGTGAAGGAAGGAAGCGGAAGGGAGCAACAAAATGGAGAGGGGAACTGAAAGTAAGAACAGGGAAGTCAGGCTTGACCACCGGCGGCACAAGCTACCGGCGGCTAAGGCATCTTAGGAGGAGCTTAGGGTTTGCTTGGTCTGAATTACGCGTTAATGTAGAATAGTTATTGTAGTACTAATTCATTATTAAGTCCATTTTCCATCAACTTTTAAGTCCTACACACTGTGGTTTGGTTTTCAAGAAATTATTTGGTGAATGATGTTGAAAAATATGCGACCACACAATAATAATTTACATATAATAATATAATTAATAATTGGATATAATTTCACTAATTTGAGAATTAATTTATTATATTAAACTGTTATGGAAAAGAGATTCTTCATTCTTCCATCGAAATGGTTAATACTATTCTTATTTTTAAAGATTACACAATAAATTGGAGCTCCCTTAAGTAATCTAAAACTCTTTTTAATATTGTTAGTTAAAATTATTTTTTATAAAAATGAGGAATAATAAATTTACTAGAAAATTCCTTTTATATTTCTTCCTTTAAAAGTGATATTAGTTTCATTAGTTTACCCATTAGATTCAAAATACAATAAAAAAGAAACACGCACTTAAATTTATTCTTTACTAAATATTTTTCAATTAAGCTAATTTAAATTATATATAATGAAGATAAGAGCTCTTATTAGATTGATTCTCAGAAACCTATCTAAAAATGTTTATTAACTCAATTAATTACATTTATTCTGTTAATTTGAATATTTAATTCCTTATGCACTTGTAATGTTTAGTTAAGACAGATTTAGCATCATATCATATCTGTAAATGATGTAAGTTTTATTACTTACATAATTAAAAAGTAAAAATATTTTTTTAAAAATCTAATCTTTTTTATCATTATTTGTAATCAAGGCTGTGTGTATATGAACTAACGTTTTTATACTTGCTCTATTTATTTATCAATCCATTTAAATTTCAAACTTAGTGCTAGACATTACTTGTATTTTATATGTTAATCACATTTTTATAATTCCGTGATACTTCACTGCCAAAATGCATACAACAATAAGAAACTACAGTACTCCTAACAAGAGAAATAGGTTTTCTGGCTAGCTAGCTACTTCAAATCGGATTTGAAAAGCCAAACATGTATCCAATTAATCGTTATATATAGATAGACCATACCGGCATTGGCTGCGACGCGATCTAAGATTAAAGCAATAAGCATAGTCAGAAAAACAGTTTCCCAACCGTGTATTGTCTAAATGTGGGCAGGGCAAGATCATTCATAATGTGAAGTTTTCTGGTGGGCAACTACAATTCACGATCATAATGTGAACTTATCGCATTCTTTTTCATTTTTAAAGTTGGTCACGGTCATAATGGGTAGCTAACTTTCCTTTTCTTCCTTGTTTAAATGAAAAAAAAACCGACGCTTAAATGACCTTTTCTACATTAAAAAAACATATAACCTAAAAATTTGTACTGTAGCAGAAAATATCAGTTCTAAGCTTTTCTATTGTTCAAACATTAAATCTATAATTACAATACACTTTTTCTTTTGTTTTTTTACCAAACATGAGAAAACAACGACTGGAATAAGAGGAGAAAATAGAGAGTTTATGCATGATTCTGAAACTTGTACTTTGGTGTTCGTGATATGTCTCGTAAGATTCGTAAACAATACTGTAGATTATTTTCTAAAGTTTTACATTATATTTTCTAAAATTAGGAAAATCACAGTGTTCCTTCGATATAAACAACAAAATAAAATAATTATTATATTTTAAAGCATAACGTGTGTTTGTATAATTATTTCCTAAATATTTGTCAAATTTGATAGATATTAAAATAATTTATGTTAAGAGATTGTTTTTTTTTCTTTTAAAATAAACATTGTACCTAGTAAGTCTATATACAATCAAAGTCAAAACTAATGAATATGTATAAAAATTTTACTTTATAGGATAAGAGAAGATCTTAAAAAGAGATAATTAATTGAATCTTTTAGTTTTTGATTTAATAATTGTTTTGAAATTTGTTCGTCAAAAAAAAAAATAATTGTTTTGAAATTTGTAATTTAATGGACCAATAAGTTTGCAACAGAAGGCGGGGACGGGGAGTGGGCGGAGCTGTAAAGTACTTGGGGTCCCTCTTTTCCTTCTTCTCTTAGCCAGTCCGGCTTGTGGCTTGTTGGCCCCGCCCTAACGCGCCCTAGTCCCAAGGACAAGAGCAAGAACATTTTGTTGAACTGGAATTTTATTTAATAATCTTTCTTCAGCATATCTCTCTTTTTTGGTACCTAAAAACACACGCATGACGCATCCATCAATTTTTGCCCAGTTAAACCCAGTATTTTTATTCTTGATTCCATAAAAAAAATCAATATTCACTCTTCCAACTCTGCCCTCAGCCTGTGTCCATAATCTCCATTCCTAGTTTTCTATTTCAATGAAAAACCCTTCATATCTCATCTGTCTCATTGTCCCTCAAATGGATAAAGCAGAGCACTCGAGCTCATTAACAGACCCAGACCAAGAAGTCATCTACACGACCCATCACTCCTCGGTTCCACCCGGTTTGAGCCAGCAAGAGTTCGACGAGTTAGCCCCTGTCATCTCCGAGTTCCATACCTACAGAATCGGACCCGGAAAATGCTCCTCTCTCCTCTCCCAACGTATCAACGCCCCTCTCCACATCGTCTGGTCCATAGTTCGCCGCTTTGACAAGCCCCAGACTTACAAGCACTTCATCAAGAGTTGTACGGTTCAACCCGGGTTTACTATCGCCGTTGGGTCTACCCGGGACGTCAACGTTATTTCCGGCCTGCCCGCCGCCACGAGCACCGAGAGGCTCGACATCCTCGACGATGAGAGGCATGTTTTAGGGTTTAGTATTATTGGCGGTGAGCATAGGCTCAGGAATTACCGGGCTGTGACGACCGTACATGAGTTTGAACGTGACGGCAGGATATGGACCGTTGTTTTGGAATCATACGTGGTTGATGTTCCGGAGGGTAACACGGATGAGGACACGCGGCTTTTTGCTGATACAGTAGTGAAGTTGAATCTCCAGAAGTTGGCGTCTGTGGCCGAGGGTTTGGCACGTGAACGTGACGGTTAATAAACCTCTGTCAATTTCAAGATAAGAAAAGAGAAACAAAAAGAAGGGAATAGATAAAAATAGTTTCCTTTTTCCTTTTTGTAAGATATTCTTCTTCACTTATTCTCCAGTTTTTTCTTTTTACAGGAAATTACTGAAATGCCTTTTCCTCCGGTCTGAAGATTCGGCTGGGGGGGCTGTTTCATAATGTCGTGTAATGATGGTTTGGCGATTAGAATTGTGAGATTAAAAGGAAACGGCAGACATTGCCATGTGTACAGAGGTATTCTGTATCTTGAGGGCTAAAAATGTCTTTCTAATCCGTGAAGAAGAATCTTTTCTCGTTTTCGATTGTGGGATCTTTTTTGGTCTGTGCTTTAAATTGGATTCCAATCGTTTTTCCTATTTAATAGTATTTAGATGTTTGATTTTACCGTTTCGAGTATTAGATCTCGCAATGGTCTTTATGGAATCTCATGCTTTTGTCTACAAATGAGAACCAAGTTGCTATCTTTCTCTTTCAATTCTTATTCTTGACTATTCATCAATGACCTTGATTAGGGCCTTATTTTCGATATCTCTCTTTTTTTTAAGAAAATTTTTAAAATTACAAAATAATTTCTTAATATATAGTTCTAACATAATTTATAATTTTAAATTAAATGTCTTAAAAAATTATAATAATAACAATTTATTTATTTCACTTTTAAAAAAATAATTTATTTATTTTATTAATAATATTTTTCACATACTTGACATATAAATAACATTCACAAATCATCATCTAAATATAAAATTAAGAAAAATATAAATTAATTAAAATTTAAAATTTTATCATAAAATAAATATTAATAGTATCAAAATATCAAATAAAAAATAAAGATTCATGACTCTTTAAGTATTACAACAATAGTTTGTGCCAAAAAAAAAACCAATTAAAAGTAAAATTTAAAACAAAATATTTATAATTATGTTTATATTACATATATATAATTTAATATATACATAAACTGTACATGCAATTAAAAAAGAGAATAAATGAAAATATGAAATTACATTCAATTGAATATTCGCTTAAATTGTATTGACTTCAACCTCATTTATTACAAATTCCTTATTATTGATAAGAGATTCCTCATCATTATGATTCAAATTTATTGCATGAAATGACATGTAAATATTTTCTAATCTAAGATTATCTTTTAAGTCACTCTCATCTATCAAACTTAGTTTTTCATAAACCAAATCAGTCAAAAGAAAAAAATGTAAGAGTTACAGAGTTCTCTTAACATGTTCTGCGGATATTGTTAAAGGTAGGACGCTTGCGTGGCTATGGCAGTTGCAATAGTCAGTTTCGGAAATATTTTGAGGGATATTACAAGAAAATAATCAAACTTTAGAATAAGGTATAAATTAAGGTTCACACTTTATTATAATCTATATATTAGTTATTTTATAGAATTAAAGTGATTTTGATTCTCGAGAAATAAAAATATGAAAAGATTTTGTAATTATTCCATTGCGGTCAAATCCTGTCCTGATTTTCCAATAATTACATAAATAAATGGCTTCCTTTTAATGTTCCTATTATGTAGTAAGGGTATGGTATGGCCAATTACATGATGTCTGACTTCAAAGCAGTTTTTTTTTTTTTTGGGTACATCAGAGAGGTAAAGCTTAACATCGATTTTCAACCCATTACTCTTTTTTGTCAATTTTATCACTTTTTAATAGACACTAAAATCTGTTAAAACTTTAGTTCAATATTAGTATTTTATTCACATTGTATAATCCATATCATATCATCACTAATATAACCAATGGTTTCCATTTTTAGGACTATTATCTTGTTAATCTAAAAATGCAACGAAAGGCTCCAATCTACTCCATCGCCGTTGATCAGTTGATGAAAATAAATTAGTTGAATAAATAAGAAAGATAAATAAAATAAACATAAAACAAGTTTGTATATAAAGGCATTGTTTGACAATCAACTAATTATATTAGCTGTTAGCTAATTCTATTAGTTATTAGCTGATAGTTAATTCTATCAGCTGCTTTGACTAACAGACTGCATTAGCTATTTGTTAGAGATGTTTGGTAAAATTAAATGTTTAATATTAGCTGTTTATGTGTAAAATGACTTATGATGACATAACTTTAAAAAAAATTATAAAGATATTAATATTATATATCTTACTATTTCGTTGAATATTCTTATAGGAATTTATATTTTATATATTTAATTCTACAAAAATGAAGTTTATAACTTTAATAAAAAGTATAGATTTTTTTATGTTTATAAATTAACCACTCCTTTTAAAGAAATTTATTTTATTATCTTGGTAATTTTCTGTTGTAAGAAATATTTTTACCAATTTTTTAAAAACAAATAAAAAGTTTAAAGTAAATAAGTGGTTTAATAGTTAGATTAATACTTTTAATATATTTACAATAACAATATCAAAATGACATTATTTTAATTATAATCAAACCAAATTTGGGCTAAGAAAAAGTTTGATAAAAAAATTAGCTCTTATCCTGCCAAATTATACAAGATGCCAAAACTTATTCTGATAAAGCCTATGCTTATGTCTGTTTGATTACCGAGAAAATAAATGTTTCTACAAGAAAATTAATCAGCAATTCATCCTACGCAAGAAAATTAATAACTTACTTTTACTTATTGTTTCTCAGGCTCAACGAGAAACGTACATGTATAATGGGTGAGGACATTGAATAATAAAGTGTAATGATGTGATAATTTGAACTCTAGCGCTACCTGATCTACGGTGAAAATCAAGAAATGGGTGATCTATGATGAGAACCCAAAAATGGGAGAAACGCAAGGAAAGAGCAGGCAAAATAAGGGCATAATCGGCGAAAAGATAAAAAAAGGCCGACTTGTTGGTTAGCACTGGGCAGTGGCACGTCACCACGTGATGCCAAAGCCAAATGTACCACCAATTATTTCTCTAGACTAGGCTGCACTTTATGTACGGTTATCTCATTTCTGGTAAGTGTGGCCCTCGGGCCCTCTCATTCCGGTTTCAGCTATAGAATTTTTATCGTAACACCTTTTTCTTCTGAGAAAGCCTTACTCTAGTTGATTGGGGATAGAATTCACAATTGGCGCTACAAGTTGTGCCCAATACAACTTTTCCATATGTAGCAGAAAAACAAATCGTATAAAGACTTTAATGGAAGATTTGCATGTTAAGTGTAGATTTAATTACGGCTAAGCACATTTTTAACTAAAGAAACACTCAAGACGATGAAGTTGTTTAGGTATTTTAAGTGTATTTCAATCTTTTGCATTTTGATCTATGATCCATTAATCATTTTAATTTTCTAGTTTATCAAACAAATCTAACTATAATATTATTGAATATGCTATCACTAAAACTTCTCATTAACGAGTCTATTTGTACAACTTATTGATAGATGTGCTATTTTTCTAATTATAATCAACCAGCTTTGTAGTTCATTTCTCCGTTAGGGTTCAATGTAAGATTTTTTTAAAAATCTTCCTACTATTTTTATTGTTGAGAATATGGTTCATTTAACATTTAATCCTTAACCACGCAAATGTTAAGGTGTATACTTCATCATGTTTCATTCTTTGTGATGGGCAGAAGTCATGAAGCAGTATAAAATATTTTGAGTCCCTATTCTCTTACATATGAAACAGACATTAGACACCATCGCATCGTGCAAAACAATAGGCTAGAAGATTCAACTTATCAGAGACGTTGCTGGACATCATCGGAGCAATAGCTGGAGGTATATTTTTCAGTTATGCTTTCGTTGCTAAATACGTGAATAACATGCATATTTTGTTTACACGTAAATGATCTTGTGTTTTTGAAATGCATGTTGATTTTTTCATTTGGTATCAGAGCAACCACGCCTCTACCTTAATTCTGAACTGTTGAGAATTATGTCTTTGTTATGCTCTATTTCTCGTTTTGTTTTCTGCTGTGTGAGATGAGCTTGAGTTCTTAAATATTCTCGACGTTTTTGTACATGATGGACGTTAGAATCGTGTTTTGATACTCCATATTGTACCCAAAGGTGACTGGATGGTGAAGAGAGGAGGGACGACGGTGACCGTAAGTGGTGGCTTTCGAACGTCGCCATCCATGCAACGTCGCATGGTTGGCTTTTCTGACGTCTCATGGTCGTCGACTCGTCGTTGTCGTGCAATCACGGCCATCCTCAACCTTTTGACGCCTATCGTACGTGTGTTGCTGTCAGGATGGAGGTTGAAGACGACATCTGCTTTTTGTTGTTTGAAAAATTCATTAATATTAATCATGTTAATATTACTAATTATTGGGTTAATCAAGACCTAACCCATTTTGTTGTGATTTTAATTATAAAATCATTTTGGTATTAATATTTTA
>JAOTAX010000005.1:13707144-13720633 GCA_025629825.1 Erythroxylum guanchezii | reverse complement strand
AAGAGATATATGCTGATGTCGAACTTGGAAATGCAACATTGACATCTTTGGACAGAACATAGCATTGGTACAAAAGACGACAAGCTATGTACTTGCCAAGAAAAGGATCACACCTGACAACTGTAGCCAAAGGCTTATATTTTCTGCCCTTAGGTAATAGTACCGGCTCTCCTGATAGATAATAGCAAACTCCAGTCGTAAATTGTGTCTTCTTAGCCATGTAACTAACATCAATTATAGGCTTACCAAAGCTGCTATGGAATGGCCACAATTTAATATCACTTAGATCAAGAAATACATTGAATCTACATCCAATCAATATCATTGCATCGTCCAAGGAAATACCAGGGTCAAAAAGCTTAGATTGGGTAAAAGCATGAGTTAGGAACAACCCTTGCCTATTCTGTAAAATCGAACTCATAAATGACCTTTCCAACCCGTTCAGAATCTCCATAAACTCAGACGAATAATGCAAATAATGTGAATTCAGAGACTCATCCACAATAGGAAAATTATAAAGCAGAATCCTCAAAGAATTCGAGTTCATCAAAGTGAAATCTGAAAAATCTTCATACCTTCCTCCTGGATCAAAACCTATGAGAGTAGCACGAGGAGTGTATTCACCAATCGAGTCATCGCAATACACATTCTTCAACGCTAGCTGATTTTCGGATGATCCACCTCCATTAAACTGTGCAGTATAATCCGCACCATGATCGCCTCTCATTTCGAAAGACTTTGACCCAATCTGGTTCCAGTAGTGGCCGTCAATACTGAAGTGACTCTTAACACTTATCAGATTACCACCTCTGAGCTCGTTCAGCAATGTCTCTTGTGATTCAATAGCCTTGTCTTCAGCCTTCCCCTCCAAATCATCCTTGTCCTCAAGGATGAGGGACGATATTTCAGATGAAGCCATATCGGAAACATCATTCGAACTTTCATCGAACACCTTGTCTTTAACATAGCTTGCTTCACGAATAGGTTCAATCTTCGTGGTGACGGTGTTGACTCTTTCCGGCATTTCATCGAACACCTCGGCTTCAACAATGGCTCCTATCGTATGGATCTCAGTTGAATCCAATAAGCCCTCAGGTTCTTCATGGGATTGGTCGTGGTTTGTGAGAGGTGGGAGGAGATTCAAAATCTCTTGAAGAAGAAGCTTAGTTTCTGCTAAAGAAGAAGCGATTGTGGTGAAACCTCGACGTCGTGCGGATGTTGAATCAACGAGAGCAATAAGATTATTTTCAATGGAGTCAAGAGGAGGTTGGTGTTGATACTCTGCCATCTATGCAGAGGCTCAATGAAAGCACCAATGTAGTGAACAGATTATAACAATGGTATATTAATGATAGCTCAACAGAGAAAATAGGGAACACTGATATTTAGTATTGATTCAACGGCATTACAAGGTTTAATTCTAGTAAAGAACTGATGAAATAGAAAAGAAGAAGGAGATGAGAAACAAGGAGAATTGGGTGAGAGAAAGAACTACAATCTGCATAACAATATTCATGATCTATTCTAGTGCCTAGCTCCCGTTTTATACTCAAACTTGTTAGGCTAATTGGGCTGACTTGGCACTCTCTTTAGGGTAACTTCACGGATGGGCTCGGGTGCTACTAATGGACTATTCTTTTGAATCATTCATAACAGATTCTTAGATTAATGGTTTTGTATATATTAGTCGACATTTTGACAAGGCTAATGACACGTTATTATCTTAGGCTACAACTGTAAGCATTTACCTATATGTTCTATGAATAAAAGTTATATTCTTTTCCTAAAGCTTCTCCTCTCTACATCCTTTTCTTTCCAAAACTGTAATTCCCGTCTCCATACTCTTTTAAAATGGCTCTCAATGATGCTGCAAAAATCTCAAAGGAGATCACTGCTGTCTCTTCCAATACCACCGCCATCACTGGCCGTGAAATAAATACTTCTCAAAAATTGGTTTCTTTATTATTGAATGAATTTAACTATGGGTCGTGGTTTTTCGATGTGTGTAAGTTCTAATTAATAACTTCGATAATCCGCAAACGTACGGGTCGTTCGCGTAGTACCTAAGGTGTCGATATGAGAATCTAAGGTCAAAACAATTCGCAGTAATTCAAAATGTAACAAAACTAAGGCAAGAATTTAATTCAATCACGTATCTCAATTCCAAGAATCAATTACGAAAAAATTAATAAAATAGCAATTGCAACACGCACTCAAGAATCAATTAAAGGAACTATCAATTGAGAGAAAGGGAAATTTTTACCTAATGCTAACCTAATTGATTATGAAATATTGAATTATTGGTCCTAGACGATCTTAGGATTAATTACCCTCTTTCGAGTTATAACTATTAATCCTAAATTTTAAACTTTAATCAGATTATGGGAACTTACAATTTCTCAATTAACAATATATCCAAAACCCTAACTAGATCTGAAGTTGTCCAATAAATTATCGGGAACCTATGCGAGATCTCTCTTCACACAATTACCGATTTGATTAATTTCTCGTTCTTATTAAATCACCTATCCATCGTTAGCCCAATTTAATTATTTTTCATTCGATTCATCCTCCCAATTTATTATCGAATTATGCATTCACAGAAATCAATCACAATAATTCCAATAAACACAAAAAATAAGATTTTATTAAATCAAAGATAAAAAAAACCCCCAAAGTGAGTATAGAACATCTCAACATTCACAATCCTATCATCAAACTGCTATTTCCAATTCTATACAATAATAAAAATGTAAAATAACAGGAAATATGATTCTAAACGAAGACTAGAGGCAGCAACATCGAAAACTTCTGATATGGGAAGTACGTCGATGTCGATTTCTTCTCCACTTCTCTCTTCCTTCTTCTCTTTTTTAATCTCTTAACAATTCTCTCTAAGGTTTCTCTCCAAAAGTGGCTGATGCAAAAGCTCCTTCAACTTTTCTGTCTTATTCTTTATATACCTTTTGTGTTCTGGGCAGCCTTAGGATTTTTTCGTGGTCCAAAAGGTCAAAAATTCCCTCGAAACTTAACATTTTTGAGTGTCTGCGTGTCTGCCCGATGTAGGCTAGGACCGTGGCCCTACAGATCACAATCGTGGGCCACATATGAGCCTTCTGTCATGATGGTGGTAGGCAGGTCACGATCGTGGGCCGTGTCGTAGGCTTCTGTCATAATCGGGGCATATGGGCATGATCGTGGGCTAACTCTAGTGCTTTTGTCATGATCGTGACTTATTGTGCCACGATTGTGGACTATTGTTTTGACCCGAGTGTTTTCTTCTCCGTTCTTAGATGTTGACTCTGAAATACTAACAAACACATCAAGATACCTTAAAGACATAATAATTAAGCTCAAAGATTTGTACTAACCCATAAAAACACTTAAACACAATTAATTAACAAACTAACACAATTATCACCTAAACATATACTAAACGATTAAGTTAACAGTTAAATACATATCAAACTAAGCCTTAAAACATAATAAAATTCATACTTATCAACTACCTTCCTTATTAAGAGCAGTCATGATTGCTCTTGGTGGAAGATTAAGGGCTTTATAATGAGCACTAGGCTGAAGGCATTGAGAAATGAATTAAAAAAACTGAGCAGGAACTCAATTATGCCTTAAAAAAAGGAGAAAGCAAGGCATTAGAGGAGTTAAAGGAGTGCTAGAGGAGGGTAATTGCGAACCTTGAAGATGTGGAACTAAGGAAGGAGGAAGTTGAGCTGATTATGAAGTATAACCAAATTCTGTTGAGTATAAATACACTTCTAAGATAGAAATCTAGAATGAATTGGCTAAAAAAGGGAGAGACATGTACTAACTATTATCAGGGTTTAATAGCAGCTAGAAGGAACAAGAATACAATTAAATTACTAGTAGTCAATGCAAGTAGGAAGCACGAGGACCAGGAGGAAAAGAAATGGATTACATTTGACTACTTCTACAAACAATATGGGAATGAAACCCTAGTTAGGGCCTTTCCTAATGAGGTGATCTTAGGAATCAAGAAGGTTGATGATGATAGTAAGAGCCAATTGATTAGGGAAGTTACAAGGGAGGAGATTAGGGAGGTGGTGTTTTATATGAATCCAGATAAATCCCTTGGACTTGATAGATACAATGGAAGATTTTTCCAAAAAAACTAGGACATACTGGGAGAAGAGGTTGTAGGAGCAATTAAAGAAAATTTCCAAAAAATAGCAATTCTTAAGGAGTGGAATAAGCCCTATATAAGTCTAGTTCCCAATCATAGCAATGCAGAAAGACTAGAGCATTTTAGACCTATAGCTTGCTACAGCTTCTTATACAAGATAATTACAAAGATTTTGACCAATAGAATGAGATTAAGTTTAGTGAAAATAGTTAGCCCTGAGCAAAATGCATTTTTAAAGGGGAGCCAATAAGCACCAATATTCTCCTATACTAGGAGTTACTACAAAGGTATAACTCTAAGAGGAGAATGGATAATTGCATAGTCAAAGTTGATTTAGCCAAGGTCTATAATTTAGTTAGCTAGAATTTCTTCTTCAATATGATGAAAGTTGCATATTTCCCAAATTTGTTCAGGGAATGGGGAGAGGAGTGTGTTATCACGACCTCAATGGCCATCTTGGTGAACAAAGAACACACTAAATTAATAAAAGTGAGGACGGGCCTTAGGCAAGGGAACCCTTTCTCTCCTTACCTGTTTTTTCTCTGTATGGAAGCCCTAACTATACTCTTAGCAAGAAAGAAAAGTACAAACCATGAATTCCAGTTCCACCACAAATGCAAAGGTATGAAGTTGACCCACCTAGCTTTTGCAGATGACCTGATTTATTTTGCAAGGCAGAGAGAAACTTCATAAATATATCAAAGAGAAACTTCATAAATATACTCTTACTTTCTTTGGAGGAGTTCCATAATATGTCTGGTTTGTTGTATAACTGCAAGAAGAGCTACTATTACCTATCAAACAACTCTAGCAATGGCCCTTTCTCTCCTTACCTGTTTTTTCTCTGTATGGAATCCCTAACTATACTCTTAGCAAGCAAGAAAAGTACAAACCATGAATTTCAGTTCCACCACAAATGCAAAGGTATGAAGTGGACCCACCAAGCTTTTGTGGATGACCTGATTTATTTTGCAAGGAAGAGAGAAACTTTATAAATATACTCTTGCATTCCTTGGAGGAGTTCTAAAATATGTCTGGTTTGTTGTATAACCCCCAAGCAGAGCTACTATTACCTATCAAACAACTCTAGTAATGAAGCAGCTAATAAAGCAAGAGAAATGGGGATGAAGCAAGGAAAATTACCATTCAAGTACCTTGGAGTACCAATCTCTCAACGAAGAGTTAGTGCAACTTATTGCAAATCAATGCTAAACTCTATACATGGAAGGATTAAACAATGGAGGAATAGGTTCTTTATTTATAGAGGCAGGCTCCTTCTAATACAATCAATCCTGGGTAACATCATAAACTACTGGGTCAGTCATCTTCCTATACCCAAAATCATACTCAAGGAAGTGGACAAAAGACTACAGGATTTTCTATAGAATGGATCAGATCAAGGAAGATATAAAGTGAAGATTAGTTGGAGGAAAATTTGTAGGCTAAAAGAGTAAGTGGTATTAGGATTACAATATTCAAGGGAGCTTAATAAAGCATGTCTAGCTAAGAATCTATGGTGGATGTGTAGAAAAAAGGAGGACTTATGGGTGAAATTGATCCATAATGTGATCATAAAAAATGAAAGCATTTGGACATTGAAGATAAAGCAGGACAAATGGGGGATCCTCAAGGAAATCTTAAGCACAAGATAGTGGATGCAAAGCCTGGTGCTCTATGAAATTGGGGATGGTAATAAAACTCTTTATTGGTTTGATTACTAGTATTGCAGGGGACCTTTATACAAGGCCGAGAAGTTACAACATTTAAGGAGACTAGTGAATTCCGACGCTAAAGTGAGCAATTTTATAGAAAATAACCACTGGATTTGGCCTTTCCATAGTAGCAGGGGGGATGATCTCATTCTAAGCCAAGCACCAAGATGACAACAGGGGAAACAAGACAAAATCCAGTGGACAACTTAAAATCATGTAAGTTTAATATGAAAAATTGCCAACTCTTTATGCAGAATGATCAACAAACTAGAGTGAATTGGGTCGCACTAGTTTGGGATAAAGATATTAGACCTACACATTCATTTATCTTTTGGTTGGGAGGGGGGGGGGGGGTAAGGGGAGTACCTATGAAGTAAAAACTTAAGTTTAAAATTAGTTATTTTAATTGTGAGCTGTTTTGTGTAAAACTGGAAAGTTTGGAACACATTATGATAAAGTGTATCTATACAAGGATGATTTAAAGAGGGTTGCAAGCAACTCTAAACCTTATTATTCAATTGATTTATGGGAGGAAACTATCAGCTCGTTAGTGAAAGTGCAGTGAGAAACTAGGCATATTACAAAGCACTTAAGATAAGTTAGGCTTCAATGGTTTACCAAATTTGGAAAGAAAGGAATTATAGGATTTTTAGACCACAAAGTAGAATTGTGGAGCAGATTTTTCAAGAGGTGACACTTCATACCCAACTCAACCTGCTCGCGAGGGAAATTACAGATAACCTAAATAATAGCATGAGGGGGAGATGGACATTGGACTAAGCTGATTACAGGGACCCTTATGACCTTATAATCTAGTTGTTTTGTGTTATACCAGTATTTTTGCATACTTGGTTTTGTAAATAACTATTTATTACTGAAATATATTAATTTTAAAAAAAAGAGAGTAGGTTTTATAAATGGAAAAGAAAAGGCCCCTAATGTTGGTTCTCCAAAATATGATACTTAGTTGTCAAAGGACTAGATGATTATGTCATGACTTCTTAATTCTATGGAGCATAACATTGCTGAGATTTTTTATGAATGTGAATCCTCTCGAGACCTTTGGGAGGCTGTTCGAGTTATATATGGAAATCAAAACACTTTTGCACGACTCTTTCAGATTCAATAAGAAATTACTAATCTTTAGCAAGAAGGAAAACCCTTTATTAGTATATTGGGCAAATTAAAGGCTTATGGAACAAATTGAAAGTATATTGACCACACAATTGATTTAGTTATTGTAAATAAACAAACTAAAGAAGGTCGAGTTTTCCAGTTATTGGCAAGTCTTGATTCTGATTATGAAGATTTTAAAAGTCATATTCTAATGACTTCTGACTTTCATCCTTAAAGAGTGTTTATGCTTCTATACAACCCAAAGAAGTTCACAAGAAAACTATGTAGTGTGGTGTTACTTGTAGTGCTTTAGATACTCATGCTTACCTTGCTAATTAACAGCCTAATAAGGAAACTTATAAGGGAAAGCCATCAGACTTGAAGTGTGACTATTATCATGTATTTGGACACAAAATGGATTGTTGTTGAAGTCTCCATCCATAACTAAAATACAAATCATGCAAAAATGATGATCAAAGATGTATTTAGCCTGCTGCACTTTCAAGCAAATTTGTTGGAATCTTAGCTGATGACAGCACTGGAAACATTCAAGGTATTATGAATCCTTTTATGATTGCATTAAAAATTAATATTTTGCATGATCTAAGGGTTGTAGACTCTGGTTTAATCGATCATATGTCTAACAAGCTTGTTAATATTTGTGATTTTTGTCCTTTCTTCTCAGTTGTGTTAGTAGCAAGTGAAAAAAAATTCCTATTAAGGGTAAGGGTAAAATCAAACTTGTTTATGACCTTATAAAATATGATGTTCTCTATGTTCCTTCTTTTCCTTTTCAATTATTATTTGTTCACAAACTGATACAAACTCTTAATTGTGAAGTCATATTTACTCCTTATAAGGTTATGTTTAGGACCAAATCACCAAAAAGATGATTGGTGAAGGATTTCACTTAAATAGGCTTTACTATTTTCATCCTAATTATTAGGTTTCTAAGAGTTTCCAAGGTTTTTCATCTACCGTTAATAAACACTCCTTGTGGAATTGTCATTTAGCTCATGCATCAGAGCCTTTTTTTTTCAAATATTATTCTTGCTTTGTATAAGAAACTCATTATTATGATGTGTGTCATTTTTCTAAGTCTTCTATACTCCCTTTTAATAATTCATTGTATCAAACTACTAAGGATTTGAATTAGTAGAATTTAATGTATGAGGTCCTTTTTCTATCTCTATATATGGTTTCAAATATTTTTTAACCTTTCATGATGATTTTTCTAAGGTTACTAGGGATTATCTATTGAAATCAAAAGGTGAGGTTTTAAGTATTTCAAGGATTTCCATATGATAATTGCTAATCGATTTTTTGTTCATATCAAAATCCTTTGAACTGATAATGACACAAAATATACATTTTATAACATGAAAAATTACTTAACTTCTAATGGAATATTACATAAAAGTAGCTATATTGATACATCTCAACAAAATGGGGTTACTAAATGAAAAAAAATAGAGTTTGTTGGAAGAAACTTGAGCAATAATGTTTCAAAATGTTTTTTTGGTATGGAGTGCTTACTGCCACTTATCTTGTTAATCGGACAACAAGTCGAGTATTGGATTTTAAATGTCCCCTTGAAGTGTTACAGGGAAAAAGGCCTAATATATCTTATTTAAAGATTTTCAATTGCACTTGTGATATGTGCTTAAATTTTGATTCATTTGATCTACTACACTTAGTGACTAATGCCTTAGAAATGCTTACGATACTCATTTTAGCTCATATTTGATTTTAGGTACATTTCAGAAGTGAAAGAGCTAAAGTGAGTCAAAAGCACTATATTTGAATTATTTTGTGAAGATTCATAATCCTTTGTCTTCATGAAGCAAGAAGAAGAGGATTAAAAGCAAGAGAAGACAATTAAATGCTAAGAAAGGTGAGACATATATGGGAAATATAAAGAAGAAGAAGATTAAAGCAAGAAGAAGACAAGAAAATGAAAAGAAATGAAGAATGAACCATTAAAATGTCTCATGACCATGTTGGAAAAGTTGCACAACCGTGAGTGTGTGTCATGGCTGTGCAACAAGATGCATGGGCATGGGATAGTGATTGCCATAAACCAAAGATGATGTAAGGTGACCAGTTGTTTCTCATACCAACGCCCAGGCATTCTCATTCCAGCTAGCTCTCATGCATTCTTTTCACGAAGACAGCTAGCCTATGCATGTTTCTTGACAACCTTTGCTTTCTCACGGTGATGCCACATCATGCTTCTTTGTTGTCAGCCATCCATGCATGTTTCTAGCTCCCATGTCATGCACAACCACTGCCAAGCTTCTCATAGCCGTGAGAAACTAGTCATGGGTGTGACATGTTAAGTCATAGTCGTGAGGTGCTCTCACACATGAGAAGGGCTAGGTGTCCTATAATTTACCAGTTGTCCCTCGGTTAAACCTAGTTTTATTCTATAAAGGGAAATGTTAAATGACGACAGAAAGAGGGGATATTGAGGACATTACCTAGTCGACAATGTTTTCTCTCATTTCTCTTTTTGATTCTTCTTTGTTCTTCAACATCGATAGTGGCGAGCGAGAGGATGGTCGACAGTGAGAGCTTGAAGAATAGAAGGCTAACTTCCCGAAGCTGGTTCAACAAGGATATCGAAGGCAAGCCACGGTTAAGCTATTTCATCCTATTAATGTTGTAATCTCTTTTCAAATTCTCGTGTTGTTTGTGTTGATTGAATCGGGTTTTGGATAGATGATCCAAATATATTATTTTAATTGTTCTATTTCGAACCTATTGCTATATATTGAATGTAATCCGTAATTGTTACATTTAATGTTTGTTATTAGCATCTAATGATCCCATATCGTTAGGGACAACATAACTTAGGTTAGATAACACAAACGTGTGAGGTTACTGCCTATATTAATCGTTTTCCACTTCGTAATGCTGCTGCCAAATTGAATATAATGATCGTATCCTAGGTTATTCGATAGTTAGGTTTAATTAACGATTGTATTTTAATTAAACATAACCTAAGGTCAAGCTAGGATTGTCATAGCGTACTGTTAGTCTCAGATTAATAGTCCGAAGAGAGGTGTAAAGACGTTAGGATGATGGAATATGCTTGATCGTGTTTAGGTCAAGATTGACCCTACAATCAGACATTTCTTATATTCGACACTTTAATCATTTTTCATTGCTTGTTTAATTCGTTTTCAATTTTAACTTTTAATTTATTTTCTAAATTGGTAAAAATCCCAAAACCCCCCATTTATATTTGCCTTGCATCAATTAATTTTGTTACGAAAATTAACCGAACATTTCCTATGGATTCGATCCTGACTCATTCTGTGGTATGTGTTATTTAACACATATCACAGGCATAAAAATTAGGCAGAAATCAAATAAGGAACTTTATAACCTAACATAAAACACACAGAAAATTAATGAAATCCTAAACTAAAACTTAAAAATAATCAAAATAATGTAATTAAATCAAATAAAAATATCATAATTCTTAAGTTATCTCCTAAGTAGCACTTGTTTAACGTCTTTAGCTCGACATACGTAAGCATGATCTAAGGTGATTTGGTTAAATTAAGTTTTGCTTTCTTACCATTGGTTCCTTAACATCTAAAAGAGACCTAGAAAACATCTGAAATTGAATCATCAAATATATTACCAGAATAATCAACATCAACAGGTTAAAGGAAATGATTCATGACATCAGATATTTTAAATTAGACCTCTTTGTCTCCAAACCTAAACACTTACTTGCCTTTACTAACATCAATAATAGACTTATCAGTGGAAAAAAAGGGTCAACTAAGAACTAAAAGTACTGCTATATCTTCCTCTCTATCAAAAATTACAAAATCAATTGAGAAGATAAACTTAATAACCTTAGCAATTATATCCTCAATAATACCTATAAGATACTTTACCGATATGTTTGCAAATTGTAAACTTATCTTAGTAGCTTTTGGTTCACCTAATCCCAATTTCTTAAACAGTGAATAAGAAATCACATTAATACTATCCCCCCTTCTATTTTTAAGCTACCAATTTGACAAGGGATAGTAAATATGGATTTATTTAAACAATTTAAGGAACTTACCAAACTGCCCATTTGTGTGATCTTTCTTCACTTTGGTAGGATAAGGGATGATAGGCTGAAATTCCCCAACTTTTGGAAGGCTCTCTTTACCTTTAGCTTTTCTTTGACTCATGATGTCACTCTTTTTCTTATCTTGGGTGTTTAGAGTACCCCTAGTTGCTGTATCTATCATCTGCCTCGTAATTTGATTTAGCTTATTATATAAGGTTTGATTTTGCATCTATAATGGTAGACTATGATATGGGCATTTCCTTAACATCTCTTTGAGTCTCTCCCATGTATCATGTAATATCTCTGAGTCAATCTGGGTATAAGAGGAGATATCATTCCTTAGTTTAGCAGTTTTAGCTGGTAGGAAGTACTTTAGTAAAAACTTCTCTACCATTTGGTCCCAAGTGCTAACGGATGACCTGGGTAGAGAAGTTAACTATTGCTTTGCCTTGCCCCTTAATGAGGATCTTATCGCATTGTCATTAGCACCATTGATCTTAAAGATGTCACAAATCTCCAAAAAGTTTGCTATATGTGCATTGAGGTTCTCATCTTATAGCCTATCAAACTAGAAAGATTGTTACACCATTTGAATGATACTCGATTTTTTCTCAGAATTATTAGTGGTAACAGTAGGTGCACAATGTCAGACTCCATTCCCATCAAGTCCTATTTAGCAAATTGAACATGGTCCTTGGTTGATATGTCATAGTTTCTGATTCTTCAATATAAATCTAACCTTCCAAGTATTGTATTTATTGATCTAAAACGAACTCTCTTCGCAGGGTACTTTGAAGATTTCTACGAGTTGTCTTTTTAATCTTAGGATCTTCGTCAACTAAGTGAGACAGATATCCTCAGGTCATAAACTAACCCTAAGACATGTAGAAGTGAGAAACCAACAAGTTAACAAAATAGTTTACAACTTAAAACCAAAAAAGTAAAAAGAAATAAGACAAGAACTAATGGCCAGATTAACAAAAAATAGGTGTTCCTAATATGTTAGTTCCTAGCAATAGCGCCAAAAGCGTAATATGTAATTTTATGTTTTAAACCAAAAGTGCATAGTGTAGTGGTAGCTAGCACTGACAAGTATAGATAGGTCCTACAAGGACTATAAGTACTAGTAATAACCTCTTTTTTATTATCTAGCTGAAAAATACGATGATGGTATAGTTAAAATTAAAATAAACTAAAATTTAACAAAATAATAAATCAAAACACGGTAACACTAAGATTAATTAATGTCAAATAAGTAGCACCTAGGTAATAAGCCCCCGAAGATTTCTCAAGTATAAATCCATTATTATAAAATTAAATTATTGATCATTGGATTGTAGAAATTCCTATCTTATGTTAATATCTCTATGAAGATTATTAATAACTAATCCTTAATTGATTAATTTAAACATCTTTCTAGTTAAATCCTCTAAGAATGTATCACTTAATTTGTGAATTCCACTATTAGGTTTGACCCTAATATAGGGGATTTATGTCATAATTCCACTATTAGGTTTGACCTTAATTCAGAGGTCAACCTTTCTTTAGGTTTGCATGCAAATCTTTCCAATTATGGTAGATCTATTCATATAAAGGGATTTATAAATCTCAATTACATGAAAACATACATTGAACTAATATCCCAAATTATATTAATTTAAGAATAAAAATGTATAACTGAATCACAATGAATCAATCAATCAAATTGCATTAAACAATAGAACAAATCACAATATTCATCCCAACTTAGGGTACATCCTACCTAGGCACTACACAAACTTAGTTCATAAAAATAGGGAAAAAAATCAAAAGTTTAGAAGAATAATTAAAAAGAAAAGAATCTATAAAATATATATATCCCATTTTCTCTAATGTAATTCCCATGAAACTTTGATGAAATGCTATTCTTTATCGAATCTATGAAGTAATCTTCATGCTTTTATTGTCCTAAGTTCAGAATTGAGTCTCCAACTCCAACTTTTGTGACTAACTCTGACTATAATTGTTTTCCCTTTGTCTCCTCTTCATAATTTCCTTTTGTAACGAAAAATTAGGGTTTTTAGAATATACATGATCAGTCACACGATCATGTGAGTGATTGTCGGTCTTGAAACAACTTAAAATTGTAATTTTATACATTTTTAAAAGTTACACAGGTATAGGACATGACCATGTATGTTACTTACACAAGTGAGTAACTTTTGAAGTGAATCACACGTTAGTATCACGATATACAAACACAAGAAAGGGGGGGTTTGAATTGTGTTATCTTTTCGATTAACCCTTTTTAAGAATTTGTTTGCAATCGTTTTTTATAAACCTTGCTTAAAGAAGTATTAAGAAACACAGTAATGAAATAGAGAGAGTTAAGAGATCTTGACACAGCAATTTTTATACTGGTTCACCCCAAACCGTGGGCTA
>JAOTAX010000005.1:13673127-13698421 GCA_025629825.1 Erythroxylum guanchezii | reverse complement strand
AGTTCATAATATGCATTGAAGAAGAGTATGAGATTTGACCAACTTCAACTTCTACAGAGCTTAAAGAAATTGGACAATTTCTTAGAGAAGTATCAAATTCAATAATCTCATTTAATACCTCTATTTGTGATGAGGGAATAGTGGAGTCCAAAGTTTATTCTAACAACTCTTTACTTTCACCTAAAGTAAAACTCTTTCTAGTGAGTTTCTACATCTTTTTCTTCCAATTAGTTAGCTTCCGTTGATAAGTGAGGTGGATTTTAGCTTCTTCTGATTCCATTTCTTCATTAAGCTTTATGATTTTGATACAATCAATGATTTTTTTAGAGTCAACCTTCAAAGATAGCTTGCATATTCAATCCTTTTAAAGCTTATAGTATTCTCATCCATTCGTAGAGGTTTGCCAATGAAATTAAGTAGGTAACTTAATCCTTTCGTAGTACAATAGTCGAGAAAGATGTTATAGAAATTAACTATAAAGGAATAGGTTTTAAGTTATATTTGTCAAGAGAGGGGCTTAGGGTCCACTTTTGGATCATAAGTGGTTTCCTAATATGCCAAGCATCAGCCTAATTAGGAAATTTAAAGATGAAAAGGTCCTTCTCGTCCTGACTTTCCTTAATTTGAAGATGCCTAGGTTAACAATAGAAACAACTAATGTTTTGTTATAGAAATAACTAATAAGGGATGAAGCCCATTTCCTGCTTATAGAATGTCTAAAAAGGGGGGTGGGGGGAGGGGTCTGAGAGAGTGAGGAAGACTAGAATTATAAATAAAGGGAAAACAAAAAAAGAGAAGAGAGATAATAAGTTGGAAAATTAGGCTTGGATCCAATCCCGTCCGCAACAAAATAATAACGAAACTTTTTTATTTTTTGATTTCCCAAAAATCAGTATCACTTTAATTCTATAAAGCAGTGTGAAGTTTAATTCGTACCTTATTTTGGGACTTGATCTATTCTTGTATTATCTCTTGAATTGTTTCCAAAAATTGCTCATCTTAACCATCGTAGTCGCATAAATGTTCGGTCTCTAATAATATCCACAGAACAGGTTAAGAGAACTCTACAACTATTATAGAGTGGGTTAGGCAAGGAGTGCTAGCTTTATTAGAGCTTAAGCCTATTTATAATAGATTTAGGATATTTTAGTAATTTAATTGAAATTAAATTATAATTTCAATCAAACTTTAATGAGAATTAAAAATAACTCTAATTAAATATCAATTATGTGCAAATAAAATTTAATATCTCATAATCCTCTCTACAACTATTAAAGAGAGGGTAGGCAAGGAGTTGTAGCTTCATTAGAACTTAAGCCTATTTATAATAGATTTAGGATATTTTAGTAATTTAATTGAAATTAAATTCTAATTTCAATCAAACTTTAATTAGAATTAAAAATAATTCTAATTAAATACCAATTATGTGCAAATAAAATTTAATATCTCATATTAGTTATTTATTAAATATCTCATATTTAATTATAAAGTTTCTCAAATTCTTTAATTAAGTTCAACTTGATTAAAATATCTTTTCTTTCTTCAATCCATTCTTTATGTGAAACCCATTAGATTTCTAAATATGTTGGCAATAGATACAAATTATAACCTTAAATCATATTTAAGATTAGATAAATTAAATTCCTTTAATTTTTCTTTATTATTTAATTAAACAATTTATATCCATATATCAAGATTATCATCTAGCAATATATCATGACTACCCAAATATTTAAAAAATCAAATTAGTTTTGACTAACCTTTTAATGCATATTTTTTTGGTATAATTCAATCATTTCATCATACAATGCTCTAATTAAACATATAGTACGAAATTAATGTCTACTCTATTTTGAGTTCAATCATATTAGTTCTCCACCATTAACTTCAATTAATGATATTCGTAAACTATTTACAAAACGCCATTCCACTTTGGCTAAGAATTCTCAAATTAATACTAATCGAGAACAATGAAATATTCTCTCTAATTATTTTAAGGTGATGAATTCTATCATGATTACTTAACTACCTCCATATAGTTCATTATAGATCTATGACTACGGACTGGACTACCCATAATTAAAACATGTCATAAGTAGTATCAAAACATAATAATACCTATATAAGATAACTTTGGAGATCTCAAGTGAAATGATCACTTATACAATTATCACAATAAGAATTGTTATGAACATACAAATAATGTTTCAAAATGGATTTCTCATATGGAGATTGTTCAGTAAATTTGCTCTCTAAAGATTGCTCAGTAAATTTGTTTTTTAACAAGAACCTACACATTTATTTAAGTATCCTCATACTTTAGTATATGATATTGACTATTTCTTTCATAGGGAAAACAAAATGTGTGCCAATCTGTTTACGTTCTATTAATGTTACAGTGACTAAGAATAATTTAGGGATAATACAAATGCAATATGAATCTCATAATTATGATCTCATCATAATTTTATTTGTAATATATAATTATCTCATAGAGCTTCTTATATATATCTAAATACGTATAAGATAAATAATTTTTAAATTTATTTTTCATTAAACTACAACCAAACTAATTGGCTCTAAGAATTAAACCAACACAAACTAGGAGGAGGGATATAACATAGTAGATACCCTTTAAAAAAGAGAGAATTTGGAAGACCATTGGAAGAA
This sequence comes from Erythroxylum guanchezii, assembly GCA_025629825.1. Classification (NCBI taxonomy): domain Eukaryota; kingdom Viridiplantae; phylum Streptophyta; class Magnoliopsida; order Malpighiales; family Erythroxylaceae; genus Erythroxylum; species Erythroxylum guanchezii. The sequence goes on along the minus strand of JAOTAX010000005.1, from coordinate 13,695,751 downwards.
GTCTGAAAAGAAAATGAATAGAGCAGATGAAATAATAGAATAAGAAGAGCTAAGAAAGGAAAGGACATAAGATAAAAATAAAAACAAAAAAGCAAAGAGGAGAGGAGGGCCGAAGTTCTCCAGAATCATGACTAATATTTTCTCGGAAAAAAGAAAAAAAAGGAACCAATTCTAAGGCGACAAGTCCCGCCAAATTACCATTAACTAATAAACGATAATTTCTAATACAAGAGTTAAGAAAAAAAAAACTATTTTTTATGGTGCTTATATATATATATATATATATATATATTTTGGGGATAAAAAAATATCGGTGGTTGATTTGAGTCAAGGCATTGATGGGATTAAGAAGCCTATATATATATATATATAATCTTGGGGGATAGAAAAATATCGGTGGTTGATTTGATTCAAGGCATTGATTAAGAACCCTGTTATAAAAATTTTGCTACTCTTTAAAGTTAAAAAAACACTTCACTCCTAGTTGGGTAATTAGTAATAATTTAATTATTACTGTAAGAAGAATAAAAGTTATTTAAATTGAGAATTTATTTGGATAATCTTTGACGAGCCTAGAGAGCCCATCCATTCCGTGCACAATAGTTGCAAGTATTTCGAGGTGGATCAAAAAAATTAAATTTAGCTCTCTGCTTGAGGACTGGAGTTTCCAAAACCCTCTACAATGATATAGAAGTCACATCCACAAGAAGGATATAGAATTCGCCGATTCTCGGGGTCACAACACTTGTGTCCTGCTATAACACAAGTTGGATTCCTCAAGAAATCAGCGGTAAAAATGTTAGGAACACCTTCCTAATTCTTGTCACCACTACCAACTGGCAATAGTGAATCCCCTAGTAATATTGAAAAAGTTCATATTGATAAAATCTTGATTGCAGTAGACAGCACTGAGTCTCCTACAAATATGAAAAAATTCACTTCGTGTTGAACTTTGATGGGTCAAGAGTCCTATTAATTTGAACTTGCTTATGTGAAAATAAAAAAATGTCAGTTTCTTTCTGAAAAGTAAAAGAAATTTTTACCATAGTTAAAACTATATTTATATTACAAAGAGCTCAAGGTATTAAGTCTACCGTCATATTTACTCTATGACCAAACAACTCACCTCCATGGAATGAGTAGGTTGGATGTTGCATGCCAAGATATGATTTTTAACCCCCTATTATTGGTATTTGGAATTTTTCTTTCTTTTCTTTGCTGATTTTCTTTTTGCAGTTTTGAATTGCACACAAAAATCTCCTAAAATGTCAAATTAGGTTATAGCTGATGGAGAATAACAGTCTTCCGTTGCCAAATCTGAACTACTTTTTAAAGGGAAACTATTTTCACACAAGCAGAAGAATTACCATTCAATGCCAAGACATGATCTACCCTAGGATGTTCTACATTTTGAAAAATGTTAACCCTAGTCCCCTGACTTGCCATACAGTTATCACTAGAGTTTACTATTGTTGTCTGTGCTTCATACTCCAGCCTAGACTTAGAAGTCCCATTTTGCCCAACAGTTGCCAATAGAGTCTAACATGTTAGCCTAATCCATATAATAATACTCCAAATTTTGTGAGGTGAAGTGATCCACTCCACTATCCAGACACCTCACATTGTCTGCACTAGCGGTCTGTTCTACATTTGCAACCTGAACTGGAGATGCTTTAGCATCAAAATTTTTAGTTATCTCAATATGTTCTAAAAGAGTTTTCAACTGAGCACAATCCATTTGACAATTTCCCTAGAACTGGAAAGTATTTGCAGCAACATTTTCAATCCTCAAAACAAATAATTGCTTACTATTGCCTACAACCTGGGCCATTTTTTCAGCAGGAAATTGTGAACTAACTTCACCATCAATGTGTATAGCTCCTCACATGTTCCTTTAGAGGATCGAATTGAATTCTACTTGTAGGAACCCATTTCTTAGCATAGTTGCTAGACAGCTGATTTGAATTTCAGCTTTCTCCAACTCTCTATTATCTGCTAGCCGAATAACCAGATGGAGCATTCTTTGGTATTTCAATACAGAATTTTGCATAGTAGATCCGTTCCATGGAGGCAGTTTGTGTGTCCATACACACCGACTTCTCCAATTAATTAGCCAAGTAGCACATCCAAAACTCTAACGGTAAATTGTGAAACTGAACCCACACGAGGAGAACATCGAATTGCCGCCCGATCTATCTTTATTTCCGACTGCCACTTCTGTATCAACAATGATTGGTCGACAAAATACCATGAACCCTGTTCCACAATCTTGTTCAAGCAAAAATCATCAGAAAATTTGAATAATAACGTACCATTTTCAAGCAACGTTACTTTTTGCAGCCCTTTTTCGGCCCATCTTTCCATAGTCAGGCCTTCACCGCCGAAAAGGTTGGTTGTTTGGACCAGAAAACCCAACTAAGGTCGACGACTAAGCTTGTGCCCCAGTCGACGAGTAAGCTTGTGCCCCAGCTTTTAGATCAATCCCAGGTGTTAACACGTCATCCTTCAAAATATTTTGAGAGTACCCTTATGATGATTGCATAATTTGTTTCACTAAGTACCTTCACCTCGGAGTCAGTCAATTTTTTCCTAACGACACCTGGTTTATCGAGGTTTTTGCCATCCGGTGAACTGAGGAGCACTTCTCTGGAGAGAGCAAGAAAGTCTGCTTGCGAAAGGGAAGCTCAGTGGATGCAGCCATGGAGCTCATGTGAGTCTTAGTAATTAGGTCTGAGGTCTTAGCAAGTTTACCGAATCTCTCGTGGGTTTCGCTGCTTGCTTCTCTCTTCAGCTCTGAATTTGGGTACCGCTTGCTTCAGATCTGGATTTACGCTCAAATCCAGAACTCCCTTGCTCCTCCTCGCGCCGCTAGCACCACAACAGTCGTGTACAGTCACGCTCGCTCTCGCTCAAATCCAGAACCTCCCTTGCTCCCCCCTCACGCCTCGCTCTCGCTCCTCGCTCTCGCTCTAGATGGTAAGGTCAGTTTGTTTTTGTTGGCCGTAGTTTATAACGAATATTGACGTACTCCTGCGCCCATTGTGCTAAAGAGTAATCAACTCCTAGGCTTAGATTTCAATAAATCTACAAGATCGAAAAGAGCTTTCTTTTTTTCTGTTGACCGTATTACCAACGTAATGTCGTGCAGCTTTGATCTTCTGTTGAAAAAAAAAACTTTGATCTTGTGTTTAAGAACAACATGAACTCTTAGCAAAGCAGCATTGGAGAGAATAAGAATAAGAGGAGTATGTTTGAAATTATTCTCCAGAAATTATCGACGTACATAAATTAATTCCTGAGCTTTTTTAATGAGACCTACGCCTAACAGAAAATATATAGCGACATCGGGAATAAGCTAATTGACATTATGTGATATAGCCTCTTCAAATGCCTTAGAATTGTGAAATCCAAATCTGTAACAACTCTCTTGTTACCCATCTTATACAAATGAGATGCACGACCAAGTAGTTCTTTCAAAATAACACATGGTAAATCTCCTAATTGGATCTTAATTCCAGTTTCTGTCTAGTTAAACTGAAACTTTATTTGTTTCCAAACGATAGTATAGAAGTTAATCAGGGTGTTTTTGTTCTCTTTCAAGATGCTGTCCTGCTGACTAGAAATACTTTTATCTCTTCCAAAGTTATAAGCTCAAAGCATAGATCTTCAAACGTGAAATAAGTCAAAGACACCTTGGAAACATACAGTGGCTGTAAAGTATTATTATTTTTTCCAACTTAGCAACCAATTAATGTGGAAATTACAGGCTATGTACTTTTGTACTGTTTAGAGGACAACAGACCAAATGGATTTGGCAGTTAAACTATTCATGAACTGCGTTAATAAGTTAATTATATGTTTCTCAAGATGGTATGCATGTTTAAAGAAATCATAAGCAAGTGCAACATGTAACCACTATAATGCCTTCTAGCAAAACATGTAACCATCTCACTCAGTACCTATGCAAAACACCTTTCACCGAAGAACTACTTCTGTACAATCTTATTAAAGAATTTCATATTCCCGAAGGATTGATTGTCACATAATCCTAATCATATAAAAGGATACCTCCACTAGTATTGAGGCTTTTCCAACATACAACTATTCAGTTCTAAGGATCCATTTCATTTTATACTCGAAATGTAGATCTCTAAAATCAGGATTCTGCAAATATCATGGGCTCATTCAAAGTAAATCCATCAGAAATAAGACTAAGATTTTATCATTAGTATGATATTAAGAAACAGAATTGTTTTTGTAAACCATTAGATCTAAGTTTATACGACATCACTACTATATATGGAAACTTTTACAAGTGCCATTAAAAGATATAAAGCCTGGAATATAAGACAGGACTAGATTTGATAAAACAGAAAATAAATGGCTAGATGAGCTTTGATCTATGTTACAGATTCATACTATAATAAACAGCATCGAGTCCTTTAACCAGTAGCGTTATGATAAAAACAGAAAATAAATGCGTACATAAAAGACACTGATATTGACATGGTACGAAACTTCAAGTCATACGAAGTCTAAGCGTAAACTGTTTTAAATCCATACTAAGATCAATGGCGGCATTTAGATAAAACCAAAGGACCCTTTTTCAACATCTTCATATACCATCAAATAGATTCTTCAAGCAAGTAAAATTAGCAGTACCAACTGTGCCAGCCTTTTTGTTTATCCAATCAATAAGCAAGGATTGCAACTACACGCAAGCACAAGAACTGAAAGCTACCTATGGCAAAAAATGCAGCCAATAATAACATACAAATAGAATTTGCAGCAATATAATCACCAATAAACAACATAAGAATTCCGTAGTGTAAAACAAGGATTATATACCAAAGCAACTTGATAAAATAACTCCTTCCAATGGAGAAATTATAATTAATTCAGGGTACAAGTTCACCAAAAACTTCAGCTACATAACCTACACACTAAACTTCAATATCTATAAGCCTACCTCCTTTCATGCACATCTCTTTCTTTCTCGTTAACTATCTCACATTCTCATGCAGGATTTTACTTGAGCTGATCAGGTTCAATACATCATTTAAGATACACTTGTTATGCAAGAAACAAAATGGCTGCAGCTGTAAAAGATGTAAATCTGAAAACAAGCTGCAAAAACTTTATCAACATACAAAAAGAAGAATTATAATGAGTACAGCTATTAAAAGGAGGTGCTACCTGTGTAACCCATATCTACTCAGTTACGTTGCCCCAATTGCTGATGAACCTCCATAGAAAGAGTTACCAGCCCACCCCAGATCATAGAACTCCAAAACACAATAACTTTCCCATGAGACTATTGACCCCTCCATCTTGGACTGGAAATGGGAAAAAACCCTGATGGTGATAACGGAAAAAGAAGGCCAGGAGAAGGCGGTGGTTGAGGACCAGGACCTAAGATCCCAGATTGAGCCATTGGTGAAAATGCAAAATTTGGTGACAGTGGAGGAAACTGAAATCCAGGAGAAAGCAGTGGATAAGGAGACCTTGGAGACAACAAATTCATGTAACGTGTGGGGGACGGCAAAAGGAACTGAGAGGTAGGAGAAGGTAAAAGAGGAGGTCCATTAATTTGTGAAGATGGGAAATTAGTCATGGGCGGTACAAGGCTGTTCAATCTTGGGGATGGTACTGCAGGCAAAGGTGGACTAGGAAGTATCCCAGAAGATGGTGGATGAGGCTGAATTTGACCTGGTAATTGTGTTTGCAGTTGATGTGGTTGTAAGTGGGGTTGAGCCTGACTTCCTCGGGGGGTAAGATCAATCATCGAATTCTGGAGGTAACGCATGTATGCTGAAATAGGAGATTCAGCAGTATTTGCCCAAGCTGAGTCACCAGGTGCCAATTGTTGAATCATTGTAGGAGAAGGTTGTCCAAATTGGCCTGGCCTTATAAAACTATTATTATAAGGCACTGGTGGAGGCGCCATTGCTGAAGTTTGCAATGGAGGGGGAATGTGCGGTCGATTGATAGGTGTCAAAGGAGGCGGTCTAATCTTCTGCAACCGCATACTTTGGGATTTTGGTGGATTCTGCGGAGGTCTAGGTGGAGGCTCTTGTGAATGTGATGGAGAACCTGTTAACTGCTGAACAATGTTTCTGAAGTCAGTCTTACTTATGTTGTAGACCTGAGGCAGAGGTTGTTGCCTGTTAGCAGTGTTTGCGAAATTTGGCTGGTGCAATGGGCTTTTCCTTATGTTCCTGCCCATCTTGTTCACCCCCAAATGATCATTCTGCTTGTTTTTTGAATTATCCATATCAAAGTTCTAAGAACCCCAGCATCAAAACAAATAAAACGCACCGTAAAATCAAAAACTTCAAGGTCCTCACCACAATAACGGAGCTTCAAAATAAAGGCTCAAACGCCAGCCCGCTCCAATCTCGGCTTTGACGAGTCAGATGCTTTAATTTCTTCAATACTCCACGTAGTCAAAAGCTTTGGAATGTTCAAAACATATCCTCAGAACATAGAAACTGAGGTTTCATCCCTCAAACTCCATAAAATCTGCAACAGAATCAAACCCTACAACTGATGCTCAAGGCTCACGAGGCAAACAACTCACCTTTTATTTACTTTGTTTACATCAAAATTCTCCAAATCAGGTGAGCTCAAAATAAGTCCAGATCAGCACTCCGATATTCCTAAACCACCAAAAATAAATCATCCAAGGAGGTCCTTCTCCAAAAGCAAACCCAGAGAAACTTGAACTTCTAACACAACAATTCAAAGAAAACCCCTAATGTACTTAAACCACTTTCTCATACTCGTAGACTCTTAAAACAAAGCCAGAGACCAAAAGCAATCTAGTAAACGCATAAGGAATCAAACAAGGACAGCGAAAGAGAGAGAGAAAAGTACACAGCCTTGACTTGAATACTGAGCTCAGAAATTCCCCAACTAGAAACCCAAGAGATCTTTAATACCTCACTTGTCTGGGATTCCTCTGTATCAAATAGTCAAAGTTTCTAGAGAAAGGGCAAAGGAAAACAATGGGCTTGAATTAATGGAATGACCGCAGACGGCGTTGGTCAACGAGGAAATGAAGAAGGAGGTGGGATGCGGGACCCATTTGTGGCGGACTAATGTGAACCAGAACCAAAGAGAAGTTGAGGTTTTTTAGTTAATTTTTGAGTTTGGTTTTGTAGTGTTTGGAGTTTTGTCTACGAGATTGGTGGCAGTAAAATAGGCTTATTCTTTCTTTCTATTTCTGTTTTAATTTTTTGGTTCTTAATTTATCCGTCAAGGAAATGATAAAAATGGTCAATACACCATGGGTTGACGTCGGCCACATAATGCGGTGTCGTCCAACACTTCAGCGGGCAAGACGGTGTCGTGCAATTGCTATCGTTGGTTTCCCTTTGTAGTGTATTGTTGAACCTTATTGGAATAGCCAGGAGAGTAACATATAGACTTTTGTATTTTACTTATTTAATACAATTAACTTCAATTTTCTTAAAAAAAAAAGGGTCAAAGGAAACGAAAATAACGCCGACAATTTTCACAACTGGGCAGAGAGTCTCTCCAACTAAGCAGTTTCCTTTCCCATCAACTCCCCACTCTCTCAGTTATCTCCACAATTGTTTTTTTTTCACAAATAGGCTCATATAGAAAAGTCTTTGCTGGTTTTAGCCAATCAATTTATACATCTTTCCTAGAGAGTAGGAACAGAGCAAATTAATGACACCTTCAAGATAGTTGCTTCCAAACAACTAATATCATACAGTAAAAATAAAATCGGTGTTCTTTTGTTTTTTCCTCTGTCAACATTGTAAAGGTCAAGCACAAATTTAAGAACCCTTTTATTCAGGTTCTTATTTGTTCTAACCATTTAAAGTTAAAAACATACAATTTGTTATCTGCGGAATCCACATTTTAATGCTTCAACCTCTTTTTTTTTTTGACGAATTTTAAAATCCAATCACCTGAATAAGTAATTTAGCTAATTGGAATCTTTCCAATCTAGGGAATTCTTGTTCCCCGATGGCTTCTACGACAGCTTTGGTACCTTCTCGTTCAACTCTTATGCATCATCTAACAACTACTCCTTCAGCTTATAGTGTTCCTCTGTCAATTTCCTCCCCAGCTCTTCTAACCAGATTTTTTTATGTTGTTCCCTCAATCTTTAGCCTTTGGGAGTAAGTATTAGCCTCACAACTGATACAGAGCTCCTGAGCCAAACCCTCCACAACCTAGCCCCTTTACTTCAAACCTTAATTTTTTCTTCACTTTCAACGGTGTCTGACAGATCTTTGATCTCTGAGAATCTGTCGGATCATCTAGCAACATCCCCTGTCTCTCAACAATCTCCTAGGCCCTTGAATAAGACCTGAAAACAGGCTGTTGGGGACCTTCCTCCACAGGAGAAGCTGAAATATATTCCCCGGAATTAACGGTTTCACCACCCTTGGATGTGTTTGAAGTAGGAATATCTGCTTGGCGGGTTACATTATAGGCAAAATACTTTCCTTCCCCTAAGTCCAAAAATAGGCTGAAGCTAATTAGAGTAGGTTTGGACTTTGACAAAATACTCATCAACGAGAATACGACTTCATTTCAGATTTGAAAGTGAGGCCATATGTAAAATATAATGGAAATGGGATCACGGCACATTCAAACAAAATTATTCTTAATAAAAAAAAATGGTATGACTTTAGACAAGAAATTTATGAAAAGTGTACCCATTTAAATTACCTTTCACAACATAACTCTTGAATATAACATACCTCATAATATTGATCTACGAGTTGCCTTACAAACTCTATTGAAAGGCTAATATACTAGGATGAAAACACAACACAATTAAGAAGAACTAGTTATGCAAGAATATACTTGTAGGTGGGCATGGATACGAAGTTGCGCGAAATTATAAAGCTAAAGATGTTCCATGTAGAAAGGGGATTCATGGAATTTGAAATAAAGCTTTCATATCAATGAAAATTTCTCATCACTCACGAAAAGAAGATATGAAAACCAACATATAAGACCTACACATTAGGGGCAATTTCTAAAGCATTACTCTCTGTGATTGACAACGAGGAAGAGAAGCATGACTCACAAATTAGGGAAGGAAACATTACAGGACAAACATTTATTGCTGAAGTAGGTGCTCAGGAAATGTTGAGAGGGGCTAATAAAGCTATTAATACCTTAATACAAGGGAAAACTAAACATTTGGATGAAAATGGGAACATCCTGGCTTAAGGGTCAGTTCATAAATTGACTACAACTAAGACACCTACTTTTGAGTAGAATTGTAATGCTCCAACATATACTCTGAAAGTGTTATAGCATGTTTAGGGTATATTAATAAGTGAAAATAATGAATTAAATACATCTAAGTATAGTAAGAGATATAATGATAATTAATGTAAAAGACAAGGGTAAATAGATAATTTGTTTGCTTTGGCATGGACATAAATACTTAGTCGTAAAATTTGTATGGAAATTTTTGATATGTTTACTTGGATTTATGAATGTGATGTGAGGGGAATTGATAAAAGAAGTATTCTATAAGTAATTAGGATGTTTTTGGTTAAATTGGATGTATTTTTGTGTTACTCTTGTATGATAAGACCAAAGTTGGTTGATTTGGGATGTGTACCTTGTTGAATGAATAGGTTCTACTGAATAGATTTTTGTAATTTGGCTATATCTTGGCATATAGACTTCTAAATTGGATAATTTTAATTGAAGATTAAACTAGAAACACAGGTTTAGAACTTTCATAGGTGAATCAAAATCTTATTATGCCTTTAAGAGTTTTGAATTCTGGTTTGAAGTTAAGTTATAGATGTTGTCCTTATTTTCGAACAGCCTGTAGTGTTTTGGGTATAACTCCCGAAATAATTAACCAAATTGCATAAAATTTATTTCATTAGAAAATTAAGACATAGGGGAATGAAATTAATTGATAAGATCATAGGCAAAGGTGGGAATTAAAGGAAGAAGAAGGACCAATATGCAAATTTTTGAAATTTAACATATGGACCAATTAGATTAAAGTATATGTGACCAATAAGATTAAAGCATATGTGTCCAATAGAATTGTACCACATGGTCCAATATAATTTTAACACATGATCCAATAGAATTGTAACACTTGGTCCAATGAGATTGTAACACTGGTCCAATAGGATTATGCATATGGTCCAATGAGATTGAAACACGTGTCTAAGACTAGAAAATTCATGAGAAAGCATATGGAAAAGCATATGGAAAGGGGAAATGGACGACACTTTAATGGATTAACTTCAGATTTTTCTCCTCTCCATTTCACCTTCTTCATCCCAGCATTTTCACTTGGTTATTTAAGCAAAGCCAAAGAGGAAGGGAAGGAAAAGCATTAGAAGAATTACTCTGCCAATTTTAAGGTTTGGGACTTCACTTAATTAATTGCTCCATTTATGTACATTTGAATGTGTAAAAAGATTCATTTGGATCTGGAATAGTTGCTGGGATGGTGCTTTGGTGTTATGTAGCATAGAATTGGCTGAATATGACAAGAGAGTATTGAGTCAGTCACATTGTTTGAGTCATAACCCAACCTATAAACCTCTAAATTGTGTAATTTTAGTTGTATATGAAACCTAAGACATAGAGATAAACATCTTAAGAAGAGACTATGACTTAGTTTTGGCTTTATGACCTTTGAAATTGAGATCGAAAATGGTGACCTGATGTTACCCTTGTTTTGGATCAACTTGTTTTGTCTATATCTCATGATTAGAAGTCTAAATGGTCTGATTATTAGTGCAATAGAAACTAGAGACACAGAGGAACAAATTTCTAGAGGCCTAGAAACCTAGTTCTGACGTTTTCTATATGAATATTAAGGAACAAGTATGAATAGAGAAAGTGTCTGTCACGACTATGGCATTGTTTTTGTTTCCGATTTCTATTATCAAGCATTAGAGAATCTTGTAAGTTTGTAAGAAAGCTCCAAACTATGAAGGATGAGATCAAAAAGCTCTACTTGGACAAAGTTAAAGATGTAAAATATTTCATTAGCAAGAGTAAGGATGACTTAATTACTATTCAGAAGGATTTAAACCTTAAAACTAGGGATGAAAACTTGAAGTTAAAGGAGAAAATGACTCTAACCAACTACTATCAAGCATTAGAGAATCATTAATCATTGATGAGATAAAAGGTTAAAGTTAATTGGCAAAGAGAGGGAGACAAGAATACCATATTCTTCTACAATGTAATTCTAAATAGGAGGAACCCCATCAAAGTTTGTTCTTTGGAAATTAGCGATATTGAAACCATCTAGGTGAAAGAGAAGATTAAAGAAGTGGCTATTAATCACTTCAAAAAACTATTAGGAGCTTCTAACAACTATTGTTCTTATATGCAGGTCTCAAAGGAATTCATTCCTATATTTCTCGGTAATAGAAGGATATGTTTATGGCCCTTTAATGCTCTAGAAATAAAAAGCCATTCAAGTTAAATTCTTAAAAAAAAATTCTTGGCCCTGATGGGTTAAATGCATTTTTCTTCCAAAAAGCTTGGCATTTAACGTATAATATAATAATAATAGTGGTTTTAGAATTCTTTATAAATGTATGACTTTTTAAAGAATTAAACAAATCCTTTATTTTTCTTATCCCTAAAATGTTGAATGTCAATTCCTTAAACGAATTTAGAACTATATTATGTTGTAATGTTATATATAAGGGGGTCTTTAAATTAATTGGAAATAGGTTAAAGAAAGGTGCATAAACTTATCATTAATGTTGGATCCGTTTTTAGTGCCCAATACTTGCTATAATACCATAAATGTTGGATCCTGTTTTCAGAGCCCAAACATCTGGAGTCATAACATAAAGCGTGAGCTTATTACCCTGTAGGGTTATTTCATTTAACCATCAGTTCATCTTCATTCTTATAATATTCCAAAAATTTTCCTCACAATTTGTTCAATGGCATTCCCACACAAATCAGTCACCATACTCAAACTCATTTCTCCTATTTATGAACAGAATTTGGAAATCTTCAAACCAGAATTTTATTTTGACTTCTTCAAAGAAATTGTAGCTCTAAGTCTCTAGTTTGTTTTGAAGCAAGAACCATCTTAATCAGAGCTATATAGATGAAGATATGCTTAAAAAGCCAAAGTGTGTTCATACCCCAATCATGCTCTCCCAACCGACCCCTCACTTTCTCTAATGAAAAGCTTTTCAAATCAACTCTAAAAGATGCCAATTTTTATGGAGAGATAGAAAAATGTCTTAGAAATCTATTGGTTCAAGAATCACTTCATTTGGAGGTCGGATGAGGAAGTTATACCCGAAAGAATCAAATATGTTTATACCCTCAATCATATTGTACCTAACCTGGTGCAATTGTCGTAACGTTCAATAGAGATGTCAGATTGAGTTCGTTCTTAGACGATTTGAAAGAAAACTTTTAGATATACAACTTTAATGAAGACCACAAAGTGAGATTTCGCTATTAACAGGGTCAAAAATGGCGATTTACTGAAACTATCCCGTATATCTCCGTTAAACGGACGTATGTTTGCTAAATGGTTATACATGTCCGCCTAACGGACATTGTCAGGCTTGGGGGCCATTTTTGGCGTGAGAAGGTCTGTTTAATAGACATGATGTCCATTAAATAGACATTGGTGAAGCTGGGGGTCCACCCAAACCCGAGAAGGTCCGTTTAACGGACCTAAAGTCCGTCTAACGGATATAGGGGTTCCCCAAACTCCTCCAAAGCCTCTCCAATGCTTCCTACATCCAATCTAACATCATATTCACTCATAATCTTCCCAAATTCAACTCTTCTAGTTCCAAATCACTTTATATCAATTCAAACACCAAATTTATCTCATAAAACTCTCAATTCTCAACCCATTTAGTTCATCAAAACCACACATTCTCATCAATATACCATAGCTGTCCTGTGCATACACTCCATGCAGCATCACATCTTGTAACAAAATATGCATAGCTATCCTATGCATACACTCCATGCAGCATCACATCTTGTACAAAATATGCATAATCGAAATGTTGCCTCGACTCTTGATTTCTTGATCTCATTCTCTTCACCTGAAGGTGGGATGGAAAGGGGGTGAGCTTAAAAGCTCGTGGGTAACAAGTTTATAACGAATAACAAGCAAAACCATTCAAAAAGTTCTTTATCATGGAAAATTCTTATTGAATCATAAAACACATGTTTCGCAAAATTCTCGTCATGAAATCACATTCACAAACAACACATTCTATGCATCCTTCAACTTGTTCACAAATCATAAACACATAAGTACATCAGAAATGGTTTGGGTAGTCCGTAACAGAACGTGCTACCATAATTTCATAAAATGGTTATGTGTAGCCATGAACAGAGCATACTATCGCAATCCCATATAATGGTTTTACGTAGCCATGAACTTAGGGAGTTCGTGAAGGAGCTCCATGCCGTTAACGGGCTGGTGGAAGAAGCCTTTAGTCATAGTGCACTTGACAGAACAGAATGGACAAAACCAGACCCACATAACATGTAATTCATGACTTGAAAACAGATTGCCCAAATGGCAACATTTCAGAAACTTATTTTTCATGAACATGCAATTTTTCGAAAAACCCTTTCAATTAGCAATTCACAATTCATCATCAAAATTTCATAAACCAAACATGTAGTAATTTCTCAAATCAATCAAAAGCAATAAAAGCAACATTTAATTGAAATCCTTTTATTTTCTTGATTTGGAAAAAAAAACTTTAATGGCTCATTTCTCAAACATAAACATGAAACCCACCTTAATTTCCTTGCTTGAAAACCTTGCTCAAAAAGCCTCTACTCTTACATCTCTTGCCTCTTTTGATTTTCTTCAACATTGACAAAAATCTCCAAATCAATAGGCATTCCAATTGAGAAACCTATAAGACATAATCACTAAAGTTGATCTTAAAAAGCTTAAACTTATGTATTTTCTAAACTTCATGGGCCAAAATCTTTCCAAAAATCCAATAAATAAAAAATGCTCTTACCTTGATTCTTCACCAAATGAGGAGTTTCGTAGCGCTAATTGAAGCTCTCATCCTCCTCTTCCTTTTTTCTTCCCGAATAAACTTCAAAATCACTCTTGAGGGCTTAGAAATGATAAAACCCTAGCTTTTTCTTTCTTCTTTCTCTCCTTCTCTTCTTTTTCGTGATTCTCTCTTCTTTTCTCTCTTCAATCACGTTTTTGCTTCATCAAAATGAAAGAAAACAATTTTTCTTTCCTTTTATACCCTTAATGATTGTACAATGTCTACTTTGCCCTTCACTTAAAACCTTAAGTCTTTCATCCTCAAGTGATCTTCCAAAAATGCCCTCCATACCATCTTACTACCATAATTCAATTAACCGATGTTATATAATCTTACTCACATTAACATGCTAATTAACTCCACAAAATAAAATAATTAAACTATCAAGACCTCAAAATTTATTTAAATCATGCTTAACTCCTTCCGAAAATCAAGACCTTTTTCTAATCATGTAATTGAAGGAATTTGATAGCACTTCCCCTAGAAAAATGTTCCTCATTGTCTTAAGTTTCTAATAACACCAAAATCATTCAATTTCGTTAGGTAATTTGAAAGTTTTCCGAATTGTTCTTATACTGAAACAATATTCTATGGTCAACTTCCATCCCGAAATTGAAATTCTTAGAGATTGAATTAAAACTTGATTTCATCATACAATTTGTAACCCTATTTCTCTAGTTTAATCCAAATTAAGAATCATCTCATTTGGATAGGTGGAGCAAAAGTTATGGCTAAAATACCGAAGTACACTCAATGAATATGTTTCAATTACATTTTCCAACTTTTAACTTCCAACATTTCACATATAACCCATCTTGTACCTAAACCATCTTTTCTACTTCATTTCAAATTCAAGAATTCTCCTTTTCTTTACACATGAATAATCTTCAATAATTTCCCATTTAACAGTTCTAGCTTCCGAGAAAAGTTCGAGGGTCCAACAATTCTCCCCCCCGTAAAGAATTTCGTCCTCGAAATTTTTACATGAGTGATCAAACAATTAAAGGTAATGTTATCTTATGTTTTCCTCCGTCTTCCAAATAACTTATTCACTCGAATAATTTCTTCCAAATGACTATAGTCAATAGACTCACTCGATCTTTCAGTTACTTATTTAGTCATTCACTTTCTTAACTAATTCCTTAATATAGATATCTCAGATTACTTACAATTTTTCACATCCTGTGTCAATAACGCCAATACTAGATCATATTGATATTTCTTAGCATACTCACATATAACACATTATGGATTTATGACATCTTTAATAGTAGTATTAACTCACAAGTCAATGGTCCAATTCTTAACAACTTTATATGGATCAATACAATTCAACTAAACCTTTTGAACTTCTATTTATGTCTCTATCATTCATCTCATCTTTCAATTATCCTTTATTGAATCTCATATATGTATATTCAAAATCAAATTCAAAATTAAAGAAGTATAATTATCATGAAGTTCTGATTTCAATTCCACTAACACATTCTTACGATCGATCATAACTCTTGTCACCTTAATCAAACAACCACTTTGGTTCTAATTTCATCTTCTTAAGATCATAACAATTTCTGTTTTCATTACATTCCGCTTGTACACTTTAATCTCATCATTTCTACTTATATCCTTATCTTCCTCAAACAATCCATGATCATACATTTACATCTATATCACATTCGGGGATATATCACCACCATGCCATACAATGCATCCCCCACTACAAATACATTGAATCATTATCTAGCACATTTACCCATATAATATTTCTCCTTTCCGTTTATCCAATGAAAGAGTATCATTTTGCTCATTAATTCGATCAGCTCAAACTTTTAACAATTGCTCTTGCGTGTGATTCATACACATGCGACTCAGACTAGGGATCAGTCACTGCTGAATGCTAAGACATATTCACAATGCATGTACCTTGAGACATAATTCGAAAAACGCCCATATAAGATAGTAATTCTGGGCTCTGATACCCCTCATGTTGGACCCATTTTCGGTGCCTAACACTTGCTCTGATACTAGAAATGTTGGACCCTATTTCTGAAGCCCAAACATCCAGAGTCATAACATAAAGCGTCAGCTTATTACCCTATAGGGTTATTTCATTTAACCCTCATTAACCACTATCATTTCATCTTCATTCTCATAACATCCCAAAAATTTTCCTCATAATTTGTTCTATGGCATGCCCACATAAATCAGTCACCATACTCGAACTCATTTCTCCTATTTGTGAATAGAATTTGGAAATCTTCAAACCAGAATTTCAATTTGACTTCTTCAAACAAATTGTAGCTCTAAGTCTCTAGTTTGTTTTGAAGCAAGAACCATCTTAATCAGAGCTCTATAGATGAAGAGATGCTTAAAAAGACAAAGTGTGTTCATACCCCAATCATGCTCTCCCAAATGACCCCTCAATTTCTCTAATGCAAAATTTTCCAAATCAACTCCAAAAGATACCAATTTTTATGGAGCGATAGAAACTTTTTTTAGAAATCTATTGGTTCAAGAATCACTTTATTTGGAGGTTGTATGAGGAAGTTATGCTTGAAAGAATGAAACATATTTATACCCTCAATCATATTGTACCTAACCTGGAGCAATTGCCATAACGTTCAATAGAGATGTTGGATTGGGTTCATTCTTGGATGGTTTGGAAGAAGACTTCTAGATCGACAACTTTAATGAAGGCCACAAAGTGAGATTTCACTATTAGGAGGGTCAAAAATCGCGATTTACTGAAACTGTCCAGTGTATGTCCGTTAAATGGACATGCATGTCTACCTAACGGACATTGTCGGGCTTGGGGGTCATTTTTGACCCGAGAAGGTCCGTTTAACGGACATGGTCTGGGAGGACCCCCATCTTCACCAATGTTTGTTTAACGGAGTCCTCCCAAACCCAAGAAGGTCCGTTTAACGGACATAGGGGTTCCCCAAACCCCTCAAAAGCCTCTCCAATGCTTCCTACATCCAATCTAACATCATATTCACTCATAATCTTCCCAAATTCAACTCTTCTAGTGTCAAATCACTTCATATCAATTCAAACACCAAATTTATCTCATAAAACTCTCAATTCTCAGCCCATTTGGTTCATCAAAAACCACATATTCTCATCAATATACCATAGCTGTCCTCTGCATACACTCTATGCAGCATCACATCTTGTAACAATCATATCTTTTCACTCCTGTATCCAAAAATTACAAACTTTATATCGTTGGAAATCTAGAAAGATCATCTACAACTTTCAAGAAGACAACTTTGGCTAATTCTACCTACATAGATACAGTTTTTCCTTTGAGTTCAGAACACAATTTTCCCTTATGAAAAACTTGAAATTTGTCCCAAATTCACTTCCTTAACTAATACAACATGATTCTTATCCATTCATAATTCTTATCCTTCTTTTCCACAACATCTCAGTTACGTGTATATATATATATATATATATATATATATATATATCATAAAAATTCCTGTTCAAAGTTCATCAACTCAAGTGGACAACTTCTTCAAGTGTACTTAATCCAACTTAACCTCATCCTTAATTAATTCATATTTCAACTCCACCTCATCCATACCCAATTCATATTTCATTAACATTATAAGATAAATGTTTGCAAAGCTTTAATGGCATCTCATGCCACAATACATGATCAATATAAAAATCCAAAATATAAAAGATGCAAAATCCAATAGTTCTTGAAACGCATCTAAAGTCTTGCTTTTACAAAATCTAACTTCAAATACAAAATATGCATAATCGAAATGTTGCCTCAACTCTTGATTTCTTGATCTCATTCTCTTCACTTGAAGATGGGATGGAAAGGGGGTGAGCTTGAAAGCTCGTGGGTAACAAGTTTATAACGAATAACAAACAAAACCGTTCAAAAAGTTCTTTATCATGGAAAATTCTTATTGAATCATAAAACACCTATTTCTCAAAATTCTTGTCGTGAAATCAAATTCACAAACAACACAATTTATGCATCCTTCAATTTGTTCACAAATCATAAACACATAAGCACATCAGAAATGGTTTGGGTAGTCCGTAAAAGAACGTACCAACACAATGTCATAAAATGTTCATATGTAGCTGTGAACAGAACGTACTATCGCAATCCCACATAATGGTTTTGCGTAGTCGTGAACTTGGGGAGTCCGTGAAGGAGCTCCATGCCACTAGCGGGCAAGTGAGAGAAGCCTTTAGTGAAAGTGCAATTGACAGAACAGAACGGACCAATCCAAACCCATATGACATGTAATTCATGACTTGAAAACAGATTGCCCAAATGGCAACATTTCAGAAACTTGTTTTTCATGAACATGAAATTTTTCGAAAAACTCTTTCATTTAGCAATTCACAATTCATCATCAAAATTTCCTACTCCAAACATGTAGCAATTTCTCAAATCAATCAAAAGTAATAAAAGCAATATTTAATTGAAATCCTTTTATTTTCTTGATTTGGTAAAAGAAACTTTAATGGCTCATTTCTCAATTATAAACATGAAACCCACCTTAATTTCCTTGCTTAAAAACCTTGCTCAAAAAGCCTCTACTCTAGCTGCTCTTGCCTTTGTTGATTTTCTTCAACATTGACAAAATTTTCCAAATCAATAGGCATTCCAATTGGGAAACCCATAAGACATAATCACTAAAATTGATCTTGGAAAACTTAAACCTATGTATTTTCTAAGCTTTATGAACCAAATTCTTTACAAAAATCCAACAAATCAAAAATGGTCTTACCTTGATTCTTCACTAAATGAGGAGTTTCTTGGCCCTAATGGAAGCTCTCATCCTCCTCTTCCTTTTTCCTTCTTGAATAAACTTCAAAATCACTCTTGAGGGCTTAGAAATGATGAAACCCTAGCCTTTTCTTTCTTCTTTCTCTCCTTCTCTTCTTTTTCGTGATTCTCTCTTCCTTTCTCTCTTCAATCACATTTTTGCTTCTTCAAACTGAAAGACAACAATTTTTCTTCCCTTTTATACCCTTAATGATTGTACAATGTCTACTTTGCCCTTCACTTAAAGCCTTAAGTCTTTCATCCTTAAGTGATCTTCCAAAAATGCCCTCCATACCATCTTACTACCATAATTCAATCAACCTATGTCATATAATCTTACTCACATTAACATGCTAATTAAATCCACAAAATAAAATAATTAAACTATCAAGACCTCAAAATTTATTTAATCATGTTTAACTCTTTCCGAGAGTCAAGACCTTTTTCTAATCATGTAATTGAAGGAATTTGATGGCACTTCCTTCTAGCAAAATGTTCCTCATTATCTTAAGTTTCTAATAACACCAAAATCATTCAATTTGGTTCAGTAATATGAAAGTTATACCCCAAACAAAATTGGCTCACAAGCACACAAAGTCAAATAAAAGGTGAGATGTGAAGGATGCGAGTGTATGGAGTGTAAAAGTATGTATATCGATGTGTATGTATGGAAAAATGCTAATTATGGAAAATCAAAGTATGAAAGTATGCTTTGTTTGTGTTTTCAAAATTTATGCTATGCAAAGAGAAATTAAAAACCTATACTATTGACAAGTATGAAATAAAACTACCCAAAATTAAATGTAAAAGAAAAGGCTCCTATTATCAACGACAGTTAAAAATGACAACGGCTATCCTAAAGAAAATCAATTGCTTGGTTCCTCGGCAATGTCGTCATTTTGATCCACGTATTAGTCTTTAGGTTACTCCCTTAGATACCGAATCAAAAGTTTAATTCCAAGGATTGCAATATAGAGTGCAACCTCGAGTCGTCTCACTTAATCGGAACCTAGCACAATTGATTCAAGCTAGCCTATTTGTCAAGTAATGCAAACTAAATTAATAAAAAGGGGGTTTTGGATCATTGGTGAAAACTTAGTAAATTGGCTAACTAAAAAAAAAGTGTATAAAAGATATTTTTGAAAACTAAATTGACTAATTGAAAAAAAATGTATAAAAGATATTTTTGGATTTTTGGGAAAGAAAGTTTAAGACTCAAACGATAATCAAATTGATAAAATCCTCTTGAAAACGAACTTTGGCTATTATAGTTCAAAACAAATCTTTTTGGGAGCAAAAATCACTAAGTTTCCAAATGATGAACCTTAAAGAACTCTTTAAGTCCAAGGTTTTAATCAATGAACTCCATTTATCAAAACCTTGTTAAATGCATCTTAGTGTGTGTTAATGGATAAACTAATGCAAGTGGTCAATATGGATCAAGCATAATCTCAATATTAAACACAACTAGGTAGATAAAAGAGAGTTAAAACAATCACCACATATATGAAACTTCATATATTAAGCATCCAAGTTTTATATAAACAAATCCATAACACAATACATTGTTTAACACTTGATTAAACTCTAATCAAGGAAATCTAACTACAAAGTAATAAATCCTAACTCAGGAGTTCATAACAATGTAGTTAAACGTGACAATGTAAAACTACTCCCCTTTGAAGCCCATCGAACTCAAGCCATTGCTACATCTTCAAGAGGAAATGGTGCTTTAGCCAAGCATCTCTTCGGGGACCCTCACGACTGTAAGCACACTGAAAGCATCCATGGCAGCAGCAACTGACGATGAAGTAGATGGTGAAAAGTGAACGGAGTTGATGGATGAAGGTCGAGAGAGAGAGGAATGAGTGTCGGCTGAGGAAGTGAGTGTTTCTGTGTGTATTGATCGTCTAGGTTTTTAAATGATGGATCGGTGGGTCGGGTCGAATAGTGAGAGAATTTTCCAAATATAGTTTGGGTTTTCGACAATTCACCGTAGCGATAGATAAGTTTCGCCGCGGTGTACTTTTCCCGAAAGGTTTTTGCTCTTGCTGGATTCTTTGCCAAAGTGAAATAATTAATTTACGCCGCGGTGAACTTTTCCCAAAAGTTAGCCCAAATTCTTCATGTTTCGCCGCGGCGACAGGGCTGTATTACTGTGGCGAAAGTCTTGTAGCACCTTTGCTCTTTTTTTAGCACCTTTGCTCTTGTTTTAGCATATTGACTCCTTTCTTTTTGAGGTCCTACAATCAATAATAGCAATTTGCAGTATCAATTGTTCTCAGAAAAATTAATAGTGCAATTAATGTCAATTTGTAATCATTTTTACTATCAAATTGCATAAAGTACAAGCACACACTCAAGAATTAATTTAAGCACAAAATCAAGAATTAGGAGTTCAAAAGTATATTAAAAGTTATGAAAGTGTCGCCAATTTATATAGTAAACTTGGATTCAATCAAATTCCCCTACACTTAGACCTTTGTACTCCTGGACAAATTTTATAAGAGTCAAAGAGACATAAGTGTAAAAGAAAAATTTCGACCATGCTCAAAACAATAATAGGAAATTGACAAAAATCACTTTGTCAGAAATCAATCAAAGCAGACTGAAAGAGTGTTAAGAAAATAAACACTAAAAAAATTTAATCCAAGAGATTGAACAAAAGATGTTGGGACCCGATCTCGGGATCGGATCCCAACCGGAAAACAAACGGAAAACGAAAATCGAAAACGAAAGAACGAACAAAAACGACGAAAGTGAAAGAAGCAAAACCGAATTGAATATGAAACGGAACATAAGGTGAAGGTCAAAGAAGAGGAATCGAATACAAATCGAATCGGAAAAATCGGATACAAAAGCGAAATACAAATCAAAAGCGGAATTCAAAAAATCCAAGGAACGGATTCCGAAGCAAAACTAATCGGAAGCAAATCGAAACGTAACTAATGTCCGACATCCGGTAACGAATATTTTAGAACATCCTTGCGTCTCGCGTTGGATACCCTAAGACTAATCCAATCCGAAAATCCGGTATAATTTTTTTTTCATAATATTTATTCCTTTTCATCTTTATTCAATCTTATTCAAAAACAAAACTAATCCATATTCAATTTCCTGATCAAAATTTCCATTTGGACAATCATCCATTCGAATCTCAAATTTCCTTTGCCATAATATTCCATAATCTCAAAGTACTAGATTCTCTTAATCATGCATATCTTAAACTCATCTTTAAAACTCTTATTCTAATTTTCCTTTGCCATAAAGACAATCACACATATCTTATTTCCAACCAAGCCATACACAAATTAACGAAATTTCGGTAGCATATCGGCTGCATTTTCGGAAACCCATAAATCTGCAAATCAAAACACACACTTCTATATATCCAAACCAATCACACATTCATCAAATTCATCGAACCTCCTGTCCGGAATTCCAGCATACACAAACACAAGTCTAAACCTAGCACTTCAATAGTTCTCAATCCTAAAT
The DNA here is from genome assembly GCA_025629825.1 of Erythroxylum guanchezii. NCBI lineage: Eukaryota > Viridiplantae > Streptophyta > Magnoliopsida > Malpighiales > Erythroxylaceae > Erythroxylum > Erythroxylum guanchezii. The sequence goes on along the minus strand of JAOTAX010000005.1, from coordinate 13,673,392 downwards.
CACATCCCATCATCATACACAAACTTTGTACCTCAACTCAATACATAAATCCAAAATTTACTTACATAATCCAGTTTCATAATCATACATAAACTCAATTCCATACATAATTTTATAATGCATATACATCATGAATTAATGCTTACAAAAATCTTAATGGCATTCCAAGCCATATACAAAACCTAAACTCCAAAATTACACAAAACACAAGATAAGCAAAATTGAACAAATGCGTCGACTTTCTTTCATCCGATCTCCTGCTCGA
>JAOTAX010000005.1:13661976-13673027 GCA_025629825.1 Erythroxylum guanchezii | reverse complement strand
TTGAACAACCTCAAAATCTCTCTTGAAGGCTAACACAATTGAAACCCTAGCTTGTTTTCTCTTCTTTCTCTCCTTCTTTTCTTCTCTTCGTATTTCTCATTCTTTTTCTTGACACTTTCTCTTTTTCTCTTCAATTTTTGTTCTTCTCTCTTCTCAAAATGCAAGACCGCAATTTCTTCTTCCTTTAATGCCCTTAATGAGTCCAAAAAGTCTCATTTGCCCTTCCATTTATGCCTTATATCTTTTGTGCTTAAGTGCCTTACCAACAATACCCTTGAACATTTTGACATAACACTTTCTTTTAGAAAAATGTTTCTCATTGTCTCAAGTTTCTAATGACACCCAAAATCATTCAATTTGGGTCAAAATTCTGAAAGTATTGCCCCAAACATTTTCAGACTATTTTTAGACTGAAATAATACACTATTCCCTATTTCCATACATAATTTGAAAGTCTTAGAGACTAATTTACAATTCACTTCCTTCAAAAAATTTGTAGCTCTATGTCTGTAGTTTATTTTGAAACAATAATCATCTCATTTGGAGTTCTACAGATCAAGATATCATCAAAATACTGAAGCATGTTTAGTAAAATATCCAATTCATACTCTTCCAATCGAGACCCTTACTTTGATTCAAATAATCTTTTTCGAATCAACACCAAAAGCTATAACCTTTTATGGAGACATAAAAAGAAATGTGTTAGGAGTCTATTAGTCCAAGATTCACTTCAATTGAAGGTCGGATAACAAGGTTATGGCCAGAAGAATCAAGCAAGGTTTGGCCCTCAATCATATTGAACCTATCTTGGGACAATTGGCATAACTTTCAATAAAAATCTTAGATCAGGACCATTCTTGTATGGTTTGAAATAAGACTTCAAGATATACAACTTTCATGAAGACCTAGAAGACAAAACCGATCATATATAGTGTCAAAAATAGGAAAAGAAGATATGACATCACTTATAGACAATATGGCATCATCAAACGATATAGTATTCGGAAAATTGCCAACTTCCCCTACAGGTATCAGATTAAGGTGTTCTTTGGATAGATTGAAAGATAACTTCAAGCTATACAACTTAAATTAAGACCTAGAAGACAAGTTCGATCATCTACAAGGTCAAAAATAGGAATAGACGATATGACGTCACTTATAGACGATGTGTCGTCATCAGATGATACAGAATTGAGAAAATTGCCATAACTTTCCATAAAGATATCATATTAAGGTGTTCTTTAGATAGTTTGAAAGAAGACTTCAAGATCTATAACTTTTATGAAAATCTCGAAGACAAATTCGGTCATCTATAGGGTCAACAATAGGAACAGATGATATGACATCACTTATAGACGATGTGAGATCATTAGACAATACAGAATTGGGAAAATTACCATAACTTTCCCTAAAAATATCGGATTAAGGTGTTCTTTGGATGGTTTGAAAGATGACTTCAAGATATAAAACTTTTATGAAGACCTAGAAGACAAATTAGATCATCTCAAAAATAGGAACAGACTATATGACATCACTTATAGACGATGTGACATTATCAGGCAATACAGAATTGGGAAAATTACCATAACTTTTCCTACATATATCAAATTAAGGTGTTATTTGGATAGTTTGAAATTGGACTTCAATATCTATAACTTTCATGAGATCTCAAAGACAAATTCGATCATCTACAAGGCCAAAAATAGGAACAGACGATATGACATCACTTACAGACGATGTGACGTCATTAGACGATACAGAATTGGAAAAATTGCCATAACTTTCTCTACAGATATCGGATTAAGGTGTTCTTTAGATAGTTTGAAAGAGGACTTCAAGATCTATAACTTTTATAAGGACTCAAAGACAAATTCGATAATCTACAAGGTCAAAATAGGAACAGACAATATGATGTCACTTATAGACGATGTGACGTCATTAGACGATATAGAATTGGGAAAATTACCATAACTTTCCCTACAGATATCAGATTAAGGTGTTCTTTGGATGGTTGGAAAGAGGACTTCAAGAGCTACAACTTTCATGAATACCTAGAAGACAAATTCGATCATCTATAGGGTCATAAATAGACCAGACAATAGTGTACAGAAGGTCAAACATAGAAGAAGTAGAAGGTCAAACATAAAAGAAGTAGAAGTCAAACATAGATGATATGACATCATCACAGATGATACATTTTACAGACGATATAATGTCATCACTGATGATACATTTTTACAGACGATATGACGTTATCATAGACGATACTATCCATACTTCTGAACCCCTCCACTTATAAAGACCATAACTTTCAACTCCAATGTTTAAAATTCTCATACTATCTACCGTTAGAAAGATAAAAGAAAGACCTACCACTTTATAGAAGACAAATTTGCCTAATTCTATCTAGATCAATCCAGAATTTCCCCTGAAGTCAGAACATAAACTTTACATTCCTCCAACAATGTACTTCACCCAGTTCTCAACTTCATAACAAATTTTGAGATTTTTAAAGACTGAATTTAAATTCGATGTATTCATAAGAAATGTAGCCATATGTTTCTAATTTAATCCAAATTAAGAATCATCTTGTTCGGATAACTAGAGAAAAAGTTGTGGCTAAAAGACTGAAGCATACTCAGTGAATATTTTTCAGATCAACTACCCATTTTGCTTCAAAAATCTTTCCTTATCACAACTCATACCAAGGTCACCTTTTCTACTTCATTTGCTCCTCATTCTCAACTCCATTATCATCCATAAAGAAATTATAGCTCATGACTAATCATGAACATCAATAACAGAACATACACATATATACATATCCTTCATCAACTTACTGCACATATTCAACTTCATTTTTTCTTCCATTTTACTTCTAACCTTAACCTTAATTCTTCCCATTTCAAATTCTCTGATCCACCAAAAACACCAAAGCAAAACAAGAATCTATCCACATTTCCCATTCAATAGTTCTAACTTCTAACAAAATGTTCGAGGTCCAACATATGGTATTGATATATTAATCATACAATCGTTGATGCTAGAGTTTTAAATTATTGTCCACAAGTTTATTTTGAGAGTTCTTATAGTTTGTCTTAAGTCTTACATTTTCTCATAACACTGTCCACATGTTTTATTTGCTCCATTTCTTTGTTTCTCACATTATCATACCATGGAATAAGTCATAACTACATACATATTTAATGTGAATATGGTCAAATATTTGTTATACTCTTTCTAACAAGGTCTCAATATGAAACTGTTTTGAACGAAAAGATAAGACAAAAGCATCTCTTTTGTCGCATTAATTACTAATGAAATGCTTAAGCTCGCCTATTGAAACTGAAACTGACCAAAATTAACTATTAAGTAAAAAAATGACTTCAACAAATTAGGAGTCATTAGTGCCACAATGTCCTTTTCATTACCAACCTAATAATGAAGTTTGCAAATGAATCATCATCATCACAACATACTACTTGCATATTCAATGGTTTCCTTGTTCTTTCAAGACAACATATTGCTTGTAGTTGCAAAAAGAGAAAAAAAAAATTACATTTCAACTTTTAACATTGACAATGTCTCCATTGTTCTATTTACATCTGACGCCCAAGTTGTGAAACCATATGGGACTTATAAAATAAAGATATAAACATAAATATTAAACTTATGATGAATTTGCATTACACAGATGAATTACTACATATACTTACTTCTTACGGACAACAATGCATCTTGTGAATGAGACTCTTACCCCAACACACAAAAGAAGTTTGACATATTTTTTGGAAAAAAAACCTTTATCTTATTTACAAATACTAAGTACCTACATGACACCTTCAATTTGAATATTGATTAAAATATTTTATACTAATGGTATTGTTAAAAAATAATAATTGAAATATTTACTTTTCTATTAATGCATTCTTAAAAATGTTAACCAATGTTTAGCTTAGCATTTGATATATGTAACTTCATCTTCTTATTACAACTGGGGCACTCACTATTCAAAATCTATATATATATATACATATATTTGAATACAATTAAAATATCACATATAAAAATAAACATATATATTAAAATTATTTTACTATTGAACATAACGCTTTCTCTAAAAAAAAATAGAGAATATGTCTTTTCAACTTCTGCTACATTATCAAAACAACAATAAATAGCATCCTTGAATCCATTAACATTACCTTAACACTCTTCCCATGTCAAATATATACCAGGTGTATAAGCAATAAAGGCTACATATATTTTATTTCTACCCATATTTTTTATCCTATTACAATATCATCATACAAATATTTAATTAGTAACTTAAATGCATTTGAAAAGAGAAGTTATCTACTTAAAAGTTACTTTTATAAAAGAAGTCAGGGTGATTTGCTTAAATTTGAAAATTCTGATCATTTATTTATCAATCTAGTGGCAACACCTTTGACTGGATCAAATAATAGATCACTAAGAAGAAATTAGGATTTGTTGATGACAAGGCTTGAGTATGATTTGATTAAGTGATTGATTGTAGATGGTAGATTATATGGTGACATGGAGGATATTAAATTCAATTTTAGAGGATTTGGTAGAGGTATTCATGTATATTACATCCCCTTAGAATTTTGGAATCAAGTACATGATAGATTATGGGATGAGTTGACAAAGTTACTTCCTTAACCACATTCTAGTTATGGAGTAATAAAATAGATTGAAGAAGTAAAGAATATGAATATATTGATGCTATTCTTGATGGAATTATATGAAGGATATTGATTAAATGAGAAATCGAATGGTATTACATAATTCTTTACCTACTATTAACAAAGATTATTCGACGATATTGAGAGTATAAGCTTAAAGAGAGGTTCAAAAAAGTTTTGAAGGCTTGAGAAAAGCGATCAAGATGGGAACATATAATGAGTAATTGAATTGTCATAAAATCATAAACTTATTTACCAAAAAGAGATAAAAATAAGTTTTTAAGTTAAAGAAAGACAAAGGTCACAATGATTATTGTGATCAAGATGAGTACATAAATGATAATTGTTTCAAGCTAGTAAGGTTGGCAGTTAATGTTAACATTACAAAGCTTACCATTTGGAAAGGAAGTAGAAGGAGAAATTTCCAAGTTAGACTAACTGAGTTTTAGAGTAGAAGACATCATGAGATTGCTTAAAGGAAAGGGAGGGATTTTGCAGCACTATCAATGAAAAAAGAGTGGACAGATAGCTATTTCTTTTGTTGATAAACCTGATAGCTTCTATTTTGTAGGCTTTAGATGTAAGCTCTTAGATCATTGATACAAAATTTACACTAAGTCCTAAATTGATTGTTTACCAAAACTTATTCAATCTTGACATAGTTTTCTTACTTGATGAATTTTGATAAAGTTGGAAATGTTCATTTAACATCAAAATTCCGTTTATATGATTCTTTTCTGTACTTATGTTTGTTTTTTTTCTTTTTGTTAGTGAATCGATAAAAGTTGGGAATGTTCATTTAACATCAAAATTCCGTTTATATGATTCTTTTTTGAACTTATGTTTGTTTTTTTCTTTTTGTTAGTGAATCGATAAAAGATCGTTGCTTGACTATTAATATTTACTTGGAAGAAGATGCTAGTCATTAGAAAGAAAAAAAAAAGAGATTTGTACATATTATCTTACTAAGTTTTTACCTAAAATACATAGATAAACCTAAAATACTAAGGTGGAAATTCCTTCAATTCTACTAAGTAGAGAAAACACAAGGTATGTTTTTCTACAGAAAAAATTGGGGATACATATTGCAAAAGGTTGTGTTTGAAAGAAGAGCTGCAATGATATGACCTTCCAGCAAGACATGAATAACACATAATAAGTTCAATTTTTTAGACAACATTACAGAAATTAAAAGATAGAGTATTGAGTAAAAGTAGGTTGCATAACAAGAATAGGTGTGGACAACAAATATATCATGTCTAAACCCATCTACATTACACACATCAACATAGTCAATCACCCTCCCTTCTCATACTTGGTATGAAACTCCTACTGCAGCTACCGGTTTACTTGGCGCTAACACAGATGACAACAAAGAATGATGTGCGACAGTTTGTAGCTGGTGTAGAAAGGGGTCAAAATTATTTATAGCTAGTCTGAAAACACTCTATCATGGGAAGAGGAGCGAAGAAAAGGTGTGCGACATGAAATCCCAATCTGAAAGGGTAACAATATGAATGGGTAATTTAGGGTTTTAGTCCTTTTCTTTTAAGTTTCTTTAATTTGCTTAATTTTACCTAATTTCTTTAATTAAGTCTTATGTGTACAATTTTATACAACTGTAATTAGAAGTGCTTAGGGTTTTTATCTTATATTGACTTGTTACATCAGCAATGTTAACAAAGATATTGATGTTGGGTTAGATTTGAAAAAATTAAAAGATTGAGTATTTAATTGTCACTTTTAAAGTTTGGATTAAATTTGTAAAAGTGAGTAAAGTTTGAGATTGTTTTATAACTAATCCTTAATTTGATAAAGGATAGTTTATAGAAGCCACTTGAATAAAGATATAATGTATAATATTTTAGAGTTTACTGCTATTTTGTGAATTTAATCTATTTATAGATAATCTCATACTTACACTTGATACTATAATAAGCTTTCTTAAAGATGGAACTTTATGTTTATATAAGAATATGATCATGCCTTTCCTAATAGAAGTCGAGTATCATTTATAAAAAGTTATTTTTATATATTTGTAAAATTCATAATTTGTATTTGAATACTAAAATTTTGTGGACTTTAACCCTGCATAGCTCATAGTTAATGGGAAAAGTCACATAATAAGACTAAGAAAAAGATATGTTTTAATTAACATTAAAAATTTTCCTTATCAAATTGTATGTTAAAATTTTTAATCTCGTTAACTTTGTTTTACCAAATTAAATGGTTAAAGCAATTATAACTAGGTTTTTGTAGTTAAGCATGTTATATATATATAAAGACCGGATCTAAGACAAAGAAAGCAAGTTTTTGGAAGATAAGAATATTAGTTAATCGCAAAAATAATTTATAATATTAAGTCAAACTTTTAAAAATGGTATTAAATATTTAAACTTTTTAATTTTTAGAAAAATAATTTAACGATAAGTTCTTGTTAAGGTCGATAATGTGACGTGCTACATTAGATCAATGCTTTTATCATGTAGCTTTTACTCCTAATTACTGCATATCATGTAGCTTTTAATCAATTACTGCAAGTAGTCCTGTAAAAAAAATATTAATATGATGTGGTCAGTATTAACAATGAACTTAATGTCTGGTGTGGTCAGTATTAACAATGAACTTAATGTCTAATTATTTTTTCAAAAAATTAAAAAATTAGAGTAAGATTAAAATTGAAAATCCTTTTTACAAGTAAAAGACAACTTTTGTCAAATATTGAAGGAACGGTAAAACCCAAATTGAATAGGGTGAGATGGGTTCGAACTCAAGACCTCAGGATAACTAATGTCAGCTGTGAGAACATTGGGCTAGCCATCTGTACCACTACCCCACACGCCAGTCTAATATCATTCTATTAATATAAATATAATTTCAACATTCCGCAACACAAAGGTTAGTTCCAACCTGCCGCTTCATCTGTCCACTCTGATATTCAGATCACAAAGCTTTTGGCTTACCTATTCTATCTGATAAGACGTTGACGATGATGAGGTACACTTCTTTCTTACTTTTTAATTCTGCTTGTTCTCTTTCTCGGGATTCCTTTACCGACACCCTGTTTAAAACTCGGATCAGTTTCTTCTTATCACTTTAATCCTACCATTTTTCTTACAAATTTCTTATCTTTTATATGGGAACCCAGAGATTTCGTTTTTGTTTCTGTGAAAATTGAATTGGTAATTCTGGAGTTTTTCTCGTTCAGTTGCTGCTTTTATGATTTCCTATTGTGTTTTGTGGTTAATGTCATCTGTGTCTCAAGAGAATGAGATTGAAACTCAATTAGCTTTAGTTTTCCCCTTTCTTAAAAAATAATTGTGCTGAGAGGGAGATTGAGGAAAACTAGTTTGTCATTTTCTAGATCAGTTCAAACGCTTTGATGGTCAAACTGCTTAACATTGTGGTGTTGCAGATGTTGCAAATGACGCTTTATTCAAGGAATGATTGGATAGTGGAGACGTGGGACTAAAGGATAAAGAAGACTAGTGGTATTGCGTGAACCAGACAAAGAATTGCCATTGGTAAGGATCAGAACAAGCTGAAGGCAAACCTTATTTTGACTTTTTATTCAATTTTATTATGCAGGTGGTATTGTTGTACAGAAATGGAGCTAGGGCAAAATATGAATGCTACTGAAAGGCAAGAGAGTTTACAAGTGAAAACCTTTGAGCAACAAGAGCGCTCTAGAAGCCGGAATGATGTTATGATCCGTCGCCTGAAGAACCGAGAACGGCAACGTAGATACAGGGCCCGGAAACGCCTCGAAGCAGAGATGAATAGTACGTATGTTTCAGACCCAATGGCAATGAAAAATAATGGGAATGACTACAATTTTGTAACACTTGGTCATTGTAAAAGAAACTGGAAAAAAGATGCCAGAAGAGCACATGCATGTTCCGATCAAACTCCCAGCACTGCAGCTTTATCTTCTGTGGCCTCAAATATTGAAAGTCAGACACTTTTCTCTGAACCTGGAGTAACGACAGAAGCCCAGCAACCGAGAGCAAGTCATCCTGAGAATAGTCTGAGCTTGAGGAATAGTGAAACTCAAAAACCCAATCTTGGTCGACGAAATTGGAAGGCAGAAGCAAGAAAGATGACAAACTGATTATAACCAGGTTGTGGGTGTGATGGCATCCTTGAGACTGATATTTACATCATAGAATCCTGTGGATAATACTGTGGCAGTAGTCACTGAAAACTATGCTAGCTGTGCGATTTCAAACTGTTTCCACCTGAGGATGAGCTTCTATTCCCTTTTTTGTAAGGTAACATTTTGCTGTTTCTAACTGATGTAAGGGCAGCTAAGATTATATGCCGCAATTACAACTTGGTTACTACCGTTTGTAATTGCAAGAAGAACGCCTGCATTGGAATTTAGGCCTTGACACTTCCTTTATTATCAAAGCTCAGGTCAGCTGTCTGTTACGTGTGGTGGGGTAATTTATATATGGTATTGTACACAGGTCTTTGAGATTTCCCATTTGTGCTTCAGCATTGAAGGATAATTTAGTAGGGAACAGCGCTGATTGAAGGAAATGGATTTCTATGGTGCCTCTTGTCCTCTCTCTCTCGGAAGAAATGAAATTTCTTTTTGGTATTTTATTGAGAATAGATTATCTGGTTGCAATATTGTTTATCTCTGTGTTAATATGTGTTGACTTTTGAGAATTTGAAGGAAAGATGCACAAGGAAGAAGGAAAGCTGAGTTTTAAAATGTGAAAAGCTCTCCCAGCATTCATGACACTAATCGGTATATATACAGAGTAATGGTTATAAATTACAACAGAATACTAACTAATTGAACTAATATACAGCTCGTCTAATTAACTTATACCAACTTTAATTCTTCTCTTTCTCCTATAAGTGGAATTTCATATTTCTCCTCCCACTCCCCCTTAAGATGAGCATGAATGTTGATCATGTACATCTTAGCGATTAGAAAATTGAATTGGGGTGATTTGAGTGTCTTTCTGTAAATAATTTAAGCTTAATTGGCATATATTCTACTCTCACGGTCTCTTCTTCAACTTTTGCCCTAATAAAATGGCAATCCATTTGAAAGTGTTTTGTCCTCTCATGATGTACATGATTTTTACATATTTGATGAGCAGACTTATTTTCATAATACATCACAATTTCTATACTTTACCATGAAATCTTCAAGTAAATTCTTTATCTAAATAATTTTACAAGAGTTACAACTTTATACTCAGCTTTAGTTCAGTTTCAACATTCCAACTCGTCATATCTCTTTCATACAACACATAGAAATCAGATACAGATCTTCTAATATCTAGACATGTGCATCAATCACTATCAGTGTAGTATTTTAACGGTGAATCTTTCTCAGTGTTCAATATGATTCCCTAACTTGGCGTTCCCTTCAGATATCTGACTAGTTTTAAAGTTGTCTGCAATGTTCCTTGGAAGGCTTACTCATGAATTGAAAAAGAAAATGCACTGAGTAGTAGAGATCAAGCCTTATAAAGGTGAGATATATTAGGTAGCCCCTAAGTTGTTGCATCATCTAGAAAATTCTCTTCCATTTTTCTCATAACATGATTTGGTTCCTTGAGAATTGGACTCAGTTTTGTACTTAATAGGCCACTTTGTTCAACTCTAAGAAAGAACTTAGGTTGTCCTAAGTTTTTAAGCTTAAACTCTGTACTCATAAAGGTGAGTTTTCTATCAATCCCTTCATGTGTTTCGCATCCAATCAGAATATCATCTACATAAATCAGTAGTGAGACCACACAATTAGAATAGAGGCTATAGTGACTAAGTAATAGTTTGACCTAGATTTAGAGAAACCAATCTCAAGTAGAGCTTTGGTGAACTTAGAATTCCATTATCTAGGAGTTTGTTTAAGTTCATAAAGTGATTTTTTAATCTTACATACTAGATGACCAGCTTTACCAAGTTTCTCCCCTTTCACTTGATAACCTTGAGGAAAATCTATTTGATAACCTTTAGGAAAATCTATGTATACATCTCCATGGAAATCACCAATTAAGAAAGCATTATTAATGTCAAGTTGTTGCACTTTCTAGTCATCCTTTGTAACCAAAGTAGGAAACAATCTCACAACAAACTACTGGACTAAAAGTTCCATGATAATCAAAACCAACTTTTTGATTGAACCCTTTTCTACAATCCTTGATTTAAGGGGGCGTTTGGTTTGAGGGTTTGGGAATGAAAGAATGGAATAATTGCGAAAGATAATGTTTGCTTTGGGGTTTTCAATTCCAAGGGAATGGAATTATTCCATTAAATTTGGGAATCTACTAAACCCTTCAAAGGGGGTGGGTATCAAGTTTTCATTCCAATCTAGTGGTT
>JAOTAX010000005.1:13644208-13658258 GCA_025629825.1 Erythroxylum guanchezii | reverse complement strand
CGAAAATTATTTTGAACAATGATAACCCGAGCCGCATTTTCAAGAGAGCTTTAGTAATTTGATTTCAATCATAGTTATTTTCAATTGTTTAATTTCCCAAAAAAAAATCCCAAAATATTCTTTCATACTTTTATTTCTCTAATTTTCAATCAATCAAACAAAACCCCTTTTAAATTGCTTTAATTGCATCATTCAACTTAGGCTAGTTTTAGGATTAATTTCCAAGTGATTCCATCGAGAGAGACGACCTGAGGTTCAGCTTGCTGCAATCTTGGAAATATTTTATTTTGACCGGTTTCCAAGGTCGATTTTCCTAATCGAACGACAGAGCCGTGATCAATACTAGAGTAGAAGATTCAATTAAGGGTTGAGATAGACTTTGTATCAATCTCCTAGACATATCTCTCGTCACTATGTAGTATGCCTCTTCTAAGGTCGAAAAAGGCTTCATCAATAAAAGTTGTGAATTCTAATTAGAGTATAACTCATTTAATCCATTCAAGAACTTAAAAATAATACCTTTTAATTGTTAATCCACATAATATTTAAAACACTATGGATTGCAACTTCCAAACTAGCAGTGAGAATAAGGTCTACAATATCGAAGTTCCTCAAGAATCATGGTTAATTCTGTATAATATGCATCAAAAAATTTTGTTCCCTTAATTTAACATAATAGATCGTATTGCAATTCGCATATTGGATGATCATCAGGTTGAACAAAACATTTTTTGAGCAATTCCCATATCCTAGTAGCTAAATTTATGTAAAATACAAGGCTAGATACTGACTCGTAGATTTCAATAACTAAGAAATGATTAAATTGTTACATCAAATCCATTCATTGTAAGGTTTATTATTGATATATAGTTTAGGAATCATACCATTAATGAAATTGATCTTTTTTTATTAAAAAAGATAGAATAAATTATTTGCTCTATGTTGCATAGTTCAGTGTAGTGAGTTTTGGAGATTTAACTAAAGTGTTGTGATTATTTGATGGATGAATGAAATAAGGAGACTTTGAATATTCCATTTTTGACAAAATTTGTGATGAAGCTGAGCTTTGATTCGACATAAGAACTTTAAACAAGTATAGTAGAGGAATCTTACTGTGAAGCACTAATGTATAAGAAAAAGAGTATTGATTATGCTATCCTTGAAACGTCCAATCCAAGTAGCTCTAATACCATGCTAAGTTTTGAGAATTTAAAGGAAAAATGCAGTAGGAGGAATGAAAGTCGAGTTTTAAAATGTGAAAAGCTCTCCCAACATTCATTACACTATATCGAGTAGTAGTTATAAAATACTAATTAATTAAACTAAATATTTAATATGTTATGTATAGCTCATCCAATTAACTTATACCAACTTTAATTCTTCTTTTTATTTTATAAGTGGATTTTCTTTTTTCTTCTCAAAATTTGTTTTAGTGCAAGATTTTCTTTAGCTCCTTACTGAAGAGGGAATTGGTGTCAACCTTCCTGCTCTGTAATTGGTCTTACCTAAAATGAATGACTTACTTTCGAATTTCCTTCGTCTTGTTTTGTCATTGGAATTGAACATTGCTAGATTGCATGATAACATCTTAGAGTACCTATTTTCCTTAATTTATTTTGATAAAATATATAAATTTTTTATTAGTAATATTGAAGTTTGAAGTATTATAAAGTTGTCATGCAACATAAATGTCTAGTTTCTTTTGATAAAGGAAGAGATGAGGATGTGTCTAGACTCATATGAAGGATGGTGTACTTTTTATTTGTTTATTTTTCTAAAGTACTGAAAACTCAACCTTTTATTATTCAAATGTTTAAATTATTCACATATATAATTGTTTTATGATGTCATTAGTATCTTGGACAACATAAATTAGTACATTGGTTATAGTTTAGCTAAATCTAGATGGATTTTGAAAGAAATAAGTTGTTTTTAGAACTTCAACCATTAAGCTCAATTACTTTATTTTGTTTAAACGAAACTTAAACAATTCTAGAGGTTTTGTCCACTTATATTTGTTAGTTGAAGCTACAAATTCCATTTTTCTCATTGTTGTGTGTGTAAGATAAAAGTTTTTGGAAACTTTGGTGCATCAATGTCTGTTGGTGATATGCCTTAGAATTACAGCTGAATAATAGATTTGTAATTGAATCATTTGTCAATAGACCAAGTCCTTAGGAAATTTTATTTTATTACTTCTTTTTAGGAGTCAGTTAGAATATGCCTTGATATTTGTAGATTTTTTGGCTTATTGTTATGTATCAGTTCTATTTATTGAACATTGAAGTGAATACTTCTAGAAACAAAAAAGGCCCAGTTTTACTATCTAATTCACATTTTTTTGTTCAGTTTTTATCCCAAATAACAATAATTTGGTATCAAAGCCCTATATCTTGTGGGATCTTCGATTAATCCCAAACCTAAAAAACCACAAAAACCTAAACCCAGAAATTTAGAAACCCTTGAAAATGGAAGCTGAAACATCATTCTCTAATGTATCCCCACCATTAATTTTTGATGTGATAACTATCATGCTTGGGTTATTAAAATGAAAACCTATCTTAAAGCACTAAAACTTTGGGAAGTAGTAGATGAGGAATAAAATGTTCCATCTTTGCCTATAAATCTAACAATGACATAAGTAAAGCTTTACAAGGAGAGAAAGACAGAAATCCAAAGCTAAAGCATGTTTGTTCTTTATTGTCTAAAAAAACTTATTTACAAGGGTCAAGAACTTGGAGTTAGCTAAGACCATTGGGACCACCTCATGAGGGAATACTAAGGCAATGAAAGAGCAAAGAATATGAGATCGCTTAATCTAGTTAAGGAGTTTGAAATGCTGAAAATGAAGAAGATAGAAAAACATCAAAGACTACTCTAATAAGTTACTAAGAATAATAAACAAGGTAAGATTGTTGGGTAAGGATTTTTCTAATGAATGAATTGTGCAAAAAGTTCATGTAAATTAGCCAAAAAAAAAAAGAGTCTAAAATTTCTTCAATAGAAGAATCCAACGATTTGTTAAGCATATCTTTGGCAAAGTTAGTGAATGCATTGCAAACCCAACAACAAAGGAGAATGATAAGAAAAGAAGAATCTGTGGATGGTGCTTTTAAAACAAAGCCAACAAATTTAAGAAGAGGTAAAGATAAAAAAAACAACAATAAGAGGAAGAGTGAAAAAAAAACAACATAAATGAGATGTATCTATCTTGCCCGCATTGTAAAAAAGCAAATCACTTATTGAAGAAGTGTTTGGAGGCTTGTTATTAAGTGAAAAAATATATGGATATATTAGGCACATAGAGAAGATTTGCAAGTCTCAACAGTAAGAAGAAGTAAAAGCATATATTGAGCAACATGAAGAGGAGCATCTTTTTGTTAATACCTCTTTCTCTATAAGCAGTAACTCTAATAATTCTTGGCTGATAGATAGTCACTACACAAATCATTTGACCAATGACCAGAAGCTTTTCAAAGAGCTTGATAAACCTGTAATTTCCAAAGTAAAAGTTGGAAATGGTGATTTTATTTTAGTTAAAGGGAAAGGAACAATTGTTATTAAAAGTTTAACATGTTTGAAACATGACATTGACCAAAATTAGCTTAATGTTATGCAACTGGTTGAAAAAGATTTCCAAGTCATATTTTAAGATAAATTATGCTTGATCTAAAATGCAAAAGGCATGGATGTTTCAAAGTGAAAATGAGAGTAAAAAGCTTTGCTTTCAATCTAATGGAGGAGAAGCAAATAGCTTTTTCAAGTGCTGAAAGCAATGTAGAACTATGGCATAAATGACTTTAGTACTTTCATCATAATAGACTTTTGTATACGAAAAAATATAATTTGGTGAAGGGTATATCATTATTGGAAGAAAAGTTGGTTGATTGCATGACTTGTCAATATGACAAGCAAGTTAGAGGCCCTTTACCTTAAACAATAAAGAGCCAGAAGTTGGAACTTGTACACATAGATATTAGAGGACCTCAGAAAATATCATGTTTAAATGGTAACATATACCATATTGCATTTATTGATGATTATAACTTTCTCAAATTCAAATATGAGGTTACTAATGTATTTCAAAAATATAAAGCAAGGGTGGAGAATCAAAGTGGTTGCAGCTTGCACACAATAAATTCGTAAAGTAGGAAAGAATATAAAAATGCTACTTTTGACAAGTTCTGTGAAGAAGCCGACATTGAGCACTAACTTACATCACTTTATACTCCATAATAGAATGTAGTAAGTGAAAGAAAAAAAATCAAAGTATTATGGAGATGATGAGGAGTATGCTACTTAAAAAGGAGTTACTAAATAAGTTATGGGTAAAGGCTACAAATATTGATGTTTTCTTGTTAAATAAACTACCTATAAGAGAAAACTCCATTTGAAGCTTAATTTGGATATAAAACAAATATGCAAAATCTGAAACCTTTTGGTTTTTGCTGGTTTTCTTATATGCCACGAATGAAAAGAGACAAAATAAGAAGGCATAATCGAGATTTTTCATTGGATATAGTTGTTCTTCTAAGGTATGCAAAATTTTCCAACCATAAAACAGAAAAGTTATTGTAAGCAAAGATGTTATGTTCAGAGAAGGTAAACAATGGAGTTAGGAGGGGACAATAAAAAAGCAATTGTTAGAGATTCCACAATAGTTTAATGACAACATTATGATGTCCCAATTGGAGGTACAAGGTCCCTAATTGATGTTTATGAAAAAAAAGCAATATTGTTGTCTTTAAACCTGTAGAATATAAAGAGGCTGAGAAAGATCACAAGTGGATTGAAGTAATGAAAGAAAAGCTTCAGCTGATTGATAATAATGATAATTGAGAGATAATGGACAGGCCTCAATATAGAAACATCATTGGGTTCAAATGAGCTTATAGAACCAAACTAAATGCAGATGATTCTGTCAACAAATATAAATTCAGATTAGTTATGAAAGGGTATAGTTAAGTGTTTAGAGTGGTTTTCCTATAAACATTTGCTCTTGTAGCATGCTTGGAAACAATTAGAATGTTGTTTACTTTGGCTGCACAAAAGGGGATGAAGAACATATTAGTTGGATGTAAAATCTATTTTTTTTAAATGGTCATCTTTAAGAAGAGATTTACATAGAACAACCTAAGGGATTCTACGTCAAGGGACAAGAGGAGAAGGTCTAATTGTTGAAAAAAGGCTTAATATGGCCTTAAATAAGCTCCTAAAGCCTAGTACAGTAGGATTGATCAATATTTTCGGAGTCTTGGATTTGTTAAAAGTCCAAGTGATCCTACATTATATGAAGGGAACAGGTGCTAACTTGATTATAGTTTCTATTTATGATGATGAACTCCTTGTAATAGGAAGTAATGAAATACTGGTGAAAGAATTCAAAAATAAAATGCCTGAAGCATTTGAAATGACAGACCTTGATTTAATGACCTATTCGCTGGGCATGGAGGTGAAGCAAGACCATGACTTAGTTTTCATCAACTAAAAGAAGTATGCAAAGGAGGAACTCAACAAGTTTCACATGGAAAATTGTAAAAGCACCAACAAGCAATGAAATTAAAGGAGAAATTTATTAGAGAAGATGAAGCTCAAAAGGTTGATAAAAGTCAATATGGGAGTCTAATTAGTTACTTGATGTATCTCACAACCACTAAACCAGATATCATGTTTCCAGTATGGTTGCTCTCAAGATTTATACATTCTCCTAATGAAATTCATCTTTAATCTACCAAATAGATTAAAAGATATATCAAGGGCACAATAAATTTTGGCATCAAATATTTATGTATTCAAGTTTTTTAGCTTTATGGTTATTTTGATAGTAATTGGACAGGTTCTTTTGATGACATAAGAAGCATAACAAATTTTTGTTTCAGTTTTATATCAGAATTGTTTTCCTTGAGCTAAAAGAAGCAATATGTGATAGCTTAAGGTACAATAGAGGTAGAGTATATTGCTGTAAATGCTACTATAAATCAAGCAATTTATATATGAAAATTACTTGCATATTTACACATGAAGCAAATTAAGCCAACTGAGATTCGTGTGAATAACCAACCTGTAATTGCAATTTCAAATGATCCTACTTTCCATGGAAGGATAAAGCATTTCAAGATCAAGCTATATCACTTGAGAGAAGAACATAAGGCTAGTGAGATTAAACTAGTCTATTGCAAATATAAAGTTCAAATTGCAGTTGTGTTAACCAAGGCTCTTCCAAAAGTTAGATTTGAATTCTTAAGAAGCAAAATAGGTCTTTGTAATTATTGAGACAAGGAGGAGTATTTGTGATATTCCTTAGAATTACAGTTAAATAATAGATTTGGACTTGAGTAAGTTATTAATAGACCAAGTCTTTATGAACTTTTGTTTTATGACTTAGTTTTAAGAGTCAGTTAGAATAAGCCTTGATATTTGCAAATTTTTCTCTCTTCTTATTATGTACCAACTCTATATATTAAACATTGAAGGGAATGAATTGAGTGTGCTTCTAGGAACAAAATCCCCAGTTTTACTATATGATCTTTTTTTCAATTCTTGTCTCAAATGACAACAGAGTTGAGCATAATGTTTTCTTTTACCTTATTTATTATATGATTTTGTAATTCTTAATATTGTTTTTATCTTCATTGAACCTTCATAGCTATTTTGATCTAAAATGTTTTAAGTTCTGCTATGTAATGTAACAAAAATCATTTTCAAAGTCATAAGAAACGAGTTTCTAACATTGGCATGTTATCATAACTCATGTTATGTAAAATTAAGATCATGATGGTGTAGACTGATGAGAGAGAAAAAAGAGGCTTAGAAATATCATTTAATCTACTTTATCTCATATATTTTCAAGTATTTTGTCATCCTTTGATTCATTCTTATCCAGATACTAAAATATTTAGAGTCTTCATTGTTTTATAGTTGGGTTTTTACTGTTGGGAATGGAGTTATTAACATGTCACTAAAATAAGGTAGCCTTTTGGTTATGTTTTTATTGACAATGATTTCAAAATCATACCCAAAATCGTCGCCAAAGGTTTACCATTTTAAAAAATCATCGTTAAATGGCAAGCCTTTGACGATGATTCAATGATATCATTGCCAAATGGTAAGCCTTTGACGACGCTTTTCTTGAATCATCACAAGAGGCTTATCCTTTGGCGACGATTTTGTTAATCGTCATGAAATATGTCACCTTTGGTAATGATTTTTGAAATCGTCGACAAATACTTAACTAACAACATAACTCCCTTATTTATAATTATGAATTCACTAACTTTTACTTGATCATTTTGTAACTGAATGTCATATTAATAAAAGAAAATTTTAATATTTTTGGCAATGATTCTAATTCTAAAAATAAATTTAGCTAATAATAATGTCAAATTATTTCAAAAATTTATGTAAATATAAACTCAAAATTAATTAATATTACATGAAATTATATTTTTTATTTTTCTCTTTTAAATTATTTGATTTGACAATTTTATATGGTTTTACAAAATTTTCAAATAGTTTTAACATGAAGTTTGTAATATAATGATATATGATTCTTACAGAAAAAAAATTAAAGAATAATATATGGTAAGTAATATAATATAAGGTTAATTACCAAAAAAGGTCTAAACTTTTCTCAAATTTTCAACTATAGCCCGAACTTTAAAAAGCAGCAATAAAATCCCCAACTTTCAATTTTTTAATTCTAGTCCGATGTTAGTCCCACAGTTATCTTTACTGAGGTGGCATTGCCACATGTCAATAGACCCTCATTAATCAAACATGTTAGCATCATTAGAAGAAGTCAATCTAATTAGTGAAACGACATCATTTCTTGATGATACTAAAATGATGTCGTTCTCAACCTACATTGGAATCCTACGTAAGAACAAATAGGAATACTAAAGATGCTATATAGAGGAGGAATGAGAACACCAAACATGTAGCAGATTGAACAAATCACTACCCAACTAGGAAAATATGACAAAATTGAAGGTAAGAATGTATTTTATTGGTTTCAGAACCATAAAGCATGCAAGAGACAAAAGCAAAAGCACAACAGCCTTGGTAGAAGCCATATTATTAGAACACTAACCTCACTTGCTACCATATCATTAGACACTAGGGTACATCATAGATCTTTTAACTTGGTTTCTTTCCCTTTAATACCTACCCACCTAGCTACATTTTGATTCTTATTGTTACTGCTTATTCTATAATACAGAGAGGATTATTAGAAAGAGATGAGGGTAGTCCATATAAGAGAAAGTGCAGAAGTTAGGGATTTGAGAGCTTGGAATTAGAAGAAAGTGATAGGTCATCATGTAAAGAGGATCAGCGAGATGGAACCCTGAAGCTCTTCCCATTACACCCAAAAGGCAATGAAGGGGTTTGAACTTTGAACCAAAAGAAGCAAAGTTAGGGAATTAAGGTTGAGAACTATGACTAAGTGAGAGTGATTTCATCTTCGTAAAACGATGTCATTTTAGTATCATCCAGAAACGATGCTATTTCACTAATCTGATTAACGAGGTTTCGTTGACACGGGGCAATGCCAACAAAAATAACAGTGAGACTAACGTCGGGTTAGAATTGAAAAAAATTTGAAAGCTGGGTCATTTATTGTTACTTTTTAAAGTTCGGGTTATAATTGAAAATTTGAGAAAAATTTGGGCCTTTTTTGTAATTAGCCCTATAAGATAATGATATATGCTAAGTAATAAAATATTTTAATTAGAAATTTAACAATTATTACAATCAAAAAAATAAATAAAAATAAAAGGATAATGAAGTTCACACATATTCCATTAAAAAGAAAAAGATATAATTAATTTTCTAGATTCCAAGTAACATGAGACTTCTTAGATAAGGCAAAGGAGTTTCCTATGTATAGATTTCCAAGAAGGTTTTTTGCACGTTCGAAGGCATCAACTGAAATATACAAAGATCTTCCCCTTGAAGTTGGTTTAATGACAACCTTTTTTAACAACTTCTTGGTTTTAACTAAACTAGCAAAAGATACATTGAACAATTTCCCAGATGCAGTATAAAACAGTGAATTAGATGAATCACACGTACCATGTGCTTCACCTAAGGAACAAACAGTATAGAATAATCACCTTGATTTCTTCACAATCCTTTGAAAAATTAAATCCTAAAAACTAAAAAAGCTAAATCAAATGATATAAGGAACCCAAATTCAATCACATGTATACCCAATTGAATGACTACATCATTGTTACCATGAACAGGCATAGTTTTTGCAATTGATGATTGTTTAAAAACAAATTACTTGCTTGATCCTGTATGGACTAGCAAGACATCTCCACTACCTCCATTTTCATCATTGTTCTCATGAACATTTAAGGAAGCTTTACACAATAAATAGTATGTACAATGACACATTCATCTAATAGATTCTTAACAGAAAATGAGGTACAGATAATAAAGAAAGAAAGAAAATTTGAATGATACTAAAAACCTTGAAGAAGAAGATTGGACATTGAAAGCAATCAGTGATTAGCCTCTGTTGAGCATATTTGATGTGCATCGATTTGTTCTTTCGCAAGGAGAATTCTGCCAGACACCTCCCATCAAAGCTCATTTCTACCATCGAAAACTATCTACCATATTGACACTTGTGATGAATTTATGTTAATGGTTTTATTTTAAAAAGGAAATATAAATAAAAAAGTCATAGATATAATCAATATAGAAGTAGAGTGTACAATCAAATAAGGAAACAAAAAATTATATGAAGTTATATGCAATTAACAAAATATTCACAAAAGAAGCAAGGATCATAGGAATATAATTTTTTAGCCAGCCATAAATCCGTTATACAAGCACACTCTAAGTTTGCCACTCACCCTTAAAGATTAATAAAACCTAGAGCACATGCCACAGATTAATAAATGATCTAACATATTTAAGGATAAAAGAATTATTATTTGAATGTTCTTTCCATATTTGACACACTTCTAAGATTATTAATGGACATTAATAAGTCGGTATAACTAGTTGAAGTTGAGTTTATAACCTATTCATATAAGAAAAGAAAGTTTCTGTTACACACATAAGCAGTACTTTTATACATTATCTATTCCAAACACAAGTCATAACTTACATAAATACACTACGAAATTATATAACATATGTCGTACAAATTTTTTAAGTCTTCTATCATCAAATCTAATACAAAGATGCTTATTAATCAAGGTAAAGTTCATTACTTATCTTTATATTTGTGAACAATCCATGCATTAATTTTAAACATGTGTATAACTATAATGCATTATTTCTTACCAGAAGCATCAACAAGAGAGAACATCTTAAACTTGAACTTATAACAAATAATAGAAACATTGCAAATAAGAAGAAATGGTGAGAAAATGACTTTGGAGATCTAGGATAATCATTCGTGCACATAAATATCCCACTTCCCCACTAATTTTCGATATGAAATTGCCTTCATCCCTATATCATCATCATTATTATACACATTTGTTTCATTTATTTAATTAGGAAAGTTTGTTTCAAAATTCTAGTAATGTTAATTTTGTCTATTAAAATTAAATGAAAAATAGAAACACATGCAAAGACAACCAAGGCTTACACTCACCCAGATGAAGCCCAACACACTATGTATAGGAATTGTGGAAATGAATAACATAGAAAACCAAAACCCTTATGTGGAGACAAAGACAAAGACACAAACTGGCAACGAGGACAAAGATGCACAACGGAGATGAGGACAAACAATTAAGACGAAGACCAAGCTAGGAACTCAGGCACTAAACTGGAAGAGAGTTTATCACAACTAGGAAGACAAAGACAGGACGTTCTATCTTTAAGTATTTAGGTTTTCAATTTGATAAGATGATGTCATTTTGGGGATATTTGGTAATGAATACAAAAATTGGCACTAAAAGGTTGCACTTTCGTGACAATTGCCAATTTCCAAAATTTGTCACCAAAATAGGAAACCCTTTGGTGACGATTTCGAGAAAGCGTCACAAAAGGCTTCACCTTTGACAATGCTTCTCCAAATTTGAGGGCAAAGGCTACCCTTTAGCGAGGCTCCAATGCTTAAATAACTCTCTTATTTATAATTATGAATTCACTAATTTTCACTTGGTCATTTTGTGACCAAACATTATATTCATAAAAATATTATTGACAAGTTTATATGGTATCACAAAATTTTTCAAATAGTTTAATTTATATTTTTAACTATATTGCAATTATTTTTAAATATATTGTAATTAGTATAATGATATATATTAATTAATATAATGATATATATATATGAATTCGTAGATAATAATTGTAATTAATATAATGATATATGAATGATAGATAACAGACAAATTTTCTAAAATCTTAGTTATTATATTAATGTTTTTAATCATATTATTCTATTTATTATATATAAACTCTGTAATATTACGTAGAATTTCCATTTTATATAAAAGTTTACAATATGTATATAAAAGAAGCTTTTTGCGACAAATTCTAAAATTGTCGCCAAAGGGAAACCTTTTATCAATGAACTCATGAAAGTGTTGCGAAACATGAAGCCTTTGCTGATGCTTTACCAAAATTGTCACCAAAAGCTCAAACTTTTGTGATGCATTAGTATAGTCGTCACCCAAATTTGTTTGAGTATTTTATACCATATCACCACATGATGATCATGCTACTACTTGGAAAACAGTTTAGTGAGAGAATTCTATAAGATTCTCTACAGTGAGTACTTACTTAAATTATAATTTTCTTCTTTATTATCATCATAATTAAGAAAAAATCCCTAAACATGTACTTGGATTTTTTATGAGACCTTAGTTATTTTTACATGTTAAATAGCTCTAATGTCTAGGAGTACATTACTATTTAGACAGTGCAAGGAACTATACGAAGTTCATTATAGAAATTATTAATCCAAATAATCATTTCTAATAAATGAAAATAGTGTGCAGAGTGCGATAGGCGATAGCGATAACGAGAGCAACATGCAGAGTGCGACAGGCGATAGGCGCACAGACGATACCGAGAACAGAGTGTAGAGAGCAAAAAGTGTTAGGCGTTATGAAGACGAGGACAGAGAGTAACGTTTGGCGAGTGACTGGGGCGACTTACTCAGAACCTCGAAGATCTGTCGGCTGGGCGACTTCCATAGCTTCTCTTGGTCCCTCTTCACTTGCCCACGCCCCTCTGCCCAAGACTCCCGAAATCCCTACCCATAACCTTCCTCAAAACCAAAACCCCAATCTTCCAGCACCCTTGACTCCTACTCCTGTCCCCAAACACTCTTCAAATCAGCCTTCCCAAAGAACCCTAGGTGCTGACGCCTATGGATTGTTCAAAACATCAGATGCGGCAAACTCAACTGTTCAGGGAGTTCACAGAACATGGAAAGTTGTTGTTGCAAATGGGGAAAAAACCACGACTGAACCTGCTCTCACCTATTTAAAGTGAATCACACGTTAATACAATACTTAATATACGAAATACAAATGCACAAGAAGGGGGGTTGAATTGTGTATTCTTTTTCGTTAATCCCCTTGTGAACAATTTCGTTAAAAGACAGTTATTCTTTTCACAAAACTACTGAAAATCAATGTTGTAAAATATTTTCAAAATTCTCATATGAAAATGGTAAAATCGAAAATTCAAAGTTAAAAGAGTTGAGAGTTAAGAGATTTTGACACGACAGATTTATCCTGGTTTAGCCCAAACCGTGGGCTACGTCCAGTCCTCAGATATCTTTCTGAGGTTTCACTATCTCTCAAAATTTGCAAGTATTATTTGATTCCGAGCCTCATCAGGTCTCTTACACCAAGTATTCTTTTACACTTGGCCTCTTCAGGCTATTTACTCTTCTTTCAACTGAAAGGTATTTTGAGCTTCGTTACAGATAAAATACTTCTAAGTTTTCGCACAATAATATTTCTCAGATCACTCAAGCTCTTCTGAATTGCTAAAAAAAATCTTCTTCAGTCTTTGACTTCGACTCATATTTATAGCCTCTGTCTTCAACTGTTTCTTGATAACTCCTTCTTTCTTCTTATTTCTTGATCTTTCAAGAATCTGTTGTTCAGTTGAGTTCTGTAACCAACTCAAGCTAATTTGTAATCTGACGTGGTATCGGATCTTCCATCTCACTTTCTTTCGTCCGATGTTTTTCTCCTTGCGCTTCGTCTCATTTTTACTTTCGCGCCTTGCGTATGATTTTCTTTCATCTGTCTTTTCTATTATGTGACTTTCAGCTTCACGCTTCCGTCTACTTTTTGTCTTAGCGCTTCCATCTGCTTTTCGTCTTAGCGCTTCCATCTGTTTTTCGTCTTAGCGCTTCCATCTGCTTTTCGTCTTACTTCTTTCATTATTATTTGTTCTCCATCAAAATTATTTACGTAAAGTTATTTTGACTTAACAATCTCCCCCTTTTTGATGATAACAAATAATCATATTAGTAAGATAGAAAAACATAATCATGTTCTGATTATATACACGAAGAAAAAACAGAACTAAGAACAGATCTTTTTTTGAACAGATCTTCTTCTTCTTTTCTCCCTTTTTTTATTCTTTCTCCCCCTATCTTTTTCTTTTGAATTTCTTCTTCTTGTTCATCTTCTTTTCTCACTTCTCCCCCTATTTATTATTGATCAAAAATGATTATGACCGAAGATGCTTCAATATTTCTATCATCATGTCCTTCATCTCCTTTACTTCTCTATCGAGTGACTTGAAATCTTTCCGTAGTTGAACTCTTTCCTTTCGTAAGTCACTTGATAAAGTAGGTCAATCATCATTCTTCTGTTGTTCTTCTTCAAGGGCAATTGTGGTGCTATATGCATCTGAAGATAGAACAAGTGTTTCTTTTATAACAATGGTCAGAGGTTGAACAGATAGGTTCGGTTCTTGAAGATTTAGATCATCAGGAATTGGTAGTCGCAGGACTTGTCTTCCAAGCAAGTGTTGAACTTCTCCAATTGAAGATATAGCACATAATGGCCTAATGCACAAAATCAACTGCACAAGGGTCTCAGTTACATAA
>JAOTAX010000005.1:13632651-13644108 GCA_025629825.1 Erythroxylum guanchezii | reverse complement strand
CTTCGCTAAGCTTCCGTCTGCTTTTTCTCTGCTATGCTTCCGTCTGCTTTTCTTTGCTAAGCTTCCGTCTGCTTTTCGCATGGCATTCGTCTGCTTTTCGTACTTCAGCTTTCGTCTGCTTTTTGTACTTCAGCTTTCGTCTACTTTTTGTACTTCAGCTTTCGTCTGCTTTTTTTTTGCTAAGCTTCCGTCTGCTTTTCTTCGCTAAGCTTCCGGCTGCTTTTCTAGATAGCTTCCGTCTGTTTTTCTAGATAGCTTCCGTCTACTTTTCTGGATAGCTTTTATCTGTGTTTCTTTTGAATAACTTTCGTCTGTTTTTTGTTATGGTATAGTTCATCTACTTTTCATTTATCTACTTTTCGTTTTCATCAAAATTATTCAACACGTAAAGTCAATTTGACTTAACACTTCCATGTGTCATATAACATCCCCAGGATTTCCTAGTACATTCATTCAGTGGATCAGCTAATGCTTCACTTCTCCTTCTTATAATATCCTTTTTAATTGTCAACCTACAAATTCTTTTAAAAGTTACAAAGGAATTCATTAAGGTGATCCCATTTCTCCTTATCTCTTTGCTCTAGTTATGGAAGTGTTCAATAGACTTCTTAAAAGGGTTATAGAAAGAACCAAGAGGTTTTTTTTTTCCTTTCTAAGAATGCTACAAACCATGAATCAATCATGGCTTTCATTACTGGTTTCAAACAACAACCTTTTTTAGTTATATACCTTGGCATTCCAATAGCAACTTCAAGGTTAAACTCAAAAGATTTTTTTTGTTTGATTGATAAAATCAACAACAAGTATCTTCATGGAGTCTAAAAACCTATCCACTACTAGTAGAGCACATCTCATTGCGTCTATTTTAAATTCCATCATTGTCTATTGGGTAGCTTATATTGCTTTTCCTGTTAACATCATCAAAACTATTGAAAAGATCTTCAAGAAGTTTTTATGGTATGGTTGTAAAGGAACTCCTAACAGGGTCAAGATGAAATGGGGGATGTGTTTATTCCTAAAGACCAAGGAGGCCAAAACATAATTTCTCTCATAGCTATGAATACCGTCATGCTAATACCATCATGCTTACTAAAAGGTTGTGGAGACTTATATCTAATAAACAAGTTATAAAGAACATAAATGTTTGGAACTTGAATGTGAAAAACTATGCTTCTTCTTCTATGAAAGATATATTTAAGATGGGAGAAAGATTCAGTTCTAATTTCATTCATCTCATTGGACATGATGAATCCACTAGCTTTTTGCAAGATTACTAGCTATTTACAGGTCCTATGGAGTAAATAGTTGATGATATGGTTGAGCAATTATCATATTTAGGTGAGTTTACACCTAGCAAACACCCAAGTAATAGAAAGAAAATGAAGTTATGTTGATCTTAATTGGAATGAAGAAAGCATGTTTTTCAATTTGCCATATTAGAAGGAATTGCTATTGAGACATAATCTTGATGTGATGCATATTGAAGAATAACATTTATGAGAATATTTTAGGTACTTTGATGGCCATTGATGGTAAATCCAAGGACACAATTAAGGCTATATTAGACTTGGAAGACATGAATATAAAAAAAATTTGTATTTGAAAAGAAGAGAAGGCGGGTCGTACATGATTCCACCAGCATGTTACACATATCAAAAAAGGAGAAGCAAACTTTTTTGTCAATTTCTTAAAACAATCAAGTTTCGTGATGGGTGTGCATCTAATATAACCCGTTGTGTCAATGCAAATAAGGGAAAAATTTTGGGGTTGAGAAGCCATGATTGTCGTGTACTTCTGCAACGATTACTTCCTATTGAAATATGTGGGTGTTTGCCAAAGAATGTGTCAATAACTTTGGCACAATTGGGTGAGTTTTTTTAAGAAATTATGTTGTAAGACATTGAAAGTAGAAGAGCTTGAAAAAAAATGGAAAAAGACATAGCTTTGGTTCTATATAAGCTTGAACTAGTATTCCCCCATCCTTTTTGATGTTATGGTGCATTTAGCACTTCACTTAACATATGAGGCAAAATTGTGGACCGGTTCAATTTCAATGGATGTTTTCCATTGAAAGGTAATTTCTATTAACTTATACTTTTTTTCTTAATTTATTAGATAGTAACAATTGTTAATGTTTTTTATTTTGTTTAGGTTTTTAGGCTCTCTTAAGTGTTATATACGTAATATGCTTAACCTGAAGGCTCTATTGCAGAGGTTTATATATCGAATGAATGCTTGAAATTTTGTTTGATGTACTTAAATGACATCGAGAAACAATTAAATAGAGAAGCAAGTAACTTTGATTTTGATCAAGATGGTGGCTTTTCAGTTTTCTCCTAAAAAGTAAGGCCACTTGGAACAGGAAAATATATGGAGTTAACTGGAGACAAACGTGAAATTGGCCATTGGTATATTTTGAACATTTGTGAGGAATTCGATTTGTATATAGAGTATATA
The DNA here is from genome assembly GCA_025629825.1 of Erythroxylum guanchezii. Classification (NCBI taxonomy): domain Eukaryota; kingdom Viridiplantae; phylum Streptophyta; class Magnoliopsida; order Malpighiales; family Erythroxylaceae; genus Erythroxylum; species Erythroxylum guanchezii. The sequence continues at coordinate 13,641,651 of JAOTAX010000005.1, read as the reverse complement.
TATTACTTCTCATTCATTATTTCTTAGGTAAATATAGGATTCAACTCGTATTTTCTTACATCTATTTATTTTTTTAAATAGAGAGCACAAAGATAAGATTAGAAGCAAAGGGATTATCAATGTTGAAGGAAGACATAAGATTAACTTCCCATCATAGTTTAGGACTTCAGTAAGTTATTGATGGAATATTATGAACTTATGGCAATTTGTAGGTGAAATTAACTTCTAATTATATTTTTTTCCTACATATGATACGATTACATAACCGTAAATTGCTAGAGGCGACAACAACATTATATGCTTTGGCATATGGGCCTCATATGTGTGGCAAAAAATATACAAATCATATTATTAATAGAGTTAGATTTCACATAAAAGACCATGACAGTCGATTTATAAGCCAAAATTGTGGGGTTGTTATTAAGGAACAATATAATGATGATTTTATTAATAGGGTTTCATTACATTTAAGATAAAGAGGTTTTTCTATTTAAGTGCAAATGAATTAATCTTGGTGACAAAGGGATGAACATAAAAGTGAATGGAAATATTAATAGCATTAGTGTTAGTAACACATTGTATGATAATGACCCTTTTATGCTTGCAATACAAGTGAAACAAGTATTCTATCTCAACAACATTGTATTGGGCAATAATTGGAAAGTTGTTTAAAAGTTTCAACACCGAATAATCTTTTTTATTTTTGTGACAAGAAAAATGGTCTAATAGGTTAAGATGGTGATGAAGTATATTAAAAGATTGAATCGGAGTTGAATAATGGAGCCCTGCGAATAGAAGATGCAGATATATCATCATTCCATATGAGGGATGTTGAGCCCAATTTACTAGAAGCAAATGAAGTACAAGTCAATATTTTCACACAAAGAGGTTAAGACTATATTAAGGATGAATTATATGACAATGATGATGCTTTGGCCGAACATAACAATGATAAAGAGTCAAATTATGATGCAATTAATTATGATGATTTTCAAGATCTTAATCACGATGATTGAAGGCAATAAAAGTGTTCTTTATATTGTTTTAAATGAAATGTTGGTAACATTTATGTTAATGCGTATTGTTGATGTTTGAGTTATATTAAAGTGGGTTGTTGATGATTGAGATATATTAATGCATGTTGTTGATGGTTTACTTATGTTAATATGGATTGTTGATGATTGACTTATATTAATGCGTATTGTTGATGAGTGCCTTATGTTAATGTAAATTGTTGATAATTGAGTTATGTTAATACATATTGTTGATGATTATCTTATATTAATGTGGATTGTTAATGATTGAGTGATGTTAATGGGATTAATGTTAATGATTGAATGTATGTTTGTAATGATGATTGGATGTATTATAATGTTAATAAGATTTATGTTTATAGATATCCAATATAATCACACCTGATAAAAACAAAGGGAAGAAGGTGGTAGGTGTCGAAATTGTAGAAAGAGGGATTTGCAACTTTGACCAAATCAATCAGTTCTTAACTAACAACAACATTCAACCTCAGCCACTTATGAAATTAGTCAGGAACAACCTCATTCTTCCTCAACAAATAATGAATCAACTAGTACAAAGGGATCTGCAGGTTTAATCTTTAACACCTACAAATAGAATTATGCTCAAATATATATTTACATATTTAATGCTTATTTTCTTATCATTATCGATTTGTTGTCAGGTTCCAGTGTCAATATTAAAAAAAGATGTAGAGGTATAACTAGAGATTGTGAATTGCAATGAATAGCAAGTTATCAATACACATTAATACTTCACAAGGTCGTCTTATAGATAAGATCCAATCTACAAAATTGTCAAGTGAGTTGGGGATTATTGCGAGAACAGAATTACCTTGCTTAAAGCATGCTAAGGACTTGAAGGAAGATAACTTGCTTGAAAATGTTTTAGATAAAGTTGCAATAATTTTTTAATTTATTTAACTAAATGTAATATTGTTTCATTTATTTTAAAATTAATTACATTTTTACTTATTGTTCACAGTTGAAATTAAATATTGTCGATATTGAGAACCTTGATGTTTCAAATTATGTGACTTCATTATTGAAATAAAGGACCACGGATTGTCGTTATAGGTTTCATCAGTTTTATAAATCTTTTCCTTCTGATGCGGAGGCAAGGAGACATGTTCTAGAACAAATGTCTTAAAAATAATTGGAATAATTTGTGTGATTATTGGGCCTCTCCTAAAGTTCAAGTTTGTTTTCTTTCTCTTCATATTTGCTTCCATTAATCTTTTTAGATGATTTAATAACTACCTAATCTTTTTTCTTTATTTAGGAAAAATGTGAGAAGACAAAGGTCAATAGAGGAAAAAGAAAACACCTCACAATCAAGGGTCTAAATCATTTGTAGTCATCCGAAATGAATGTAAGATATTTGTTTACAAGTTATAATTCTATCAATAAACACTATATTATTTATTATGCCTTGTATTTTTCTTTCATAAAATAAAGTGAGAAGAAACTAAATGGATAAGAGTGTGATAGGATCGCACTATATTAAGTCACTCACCATAAGGAAGGTCAAGGGTGGACATCAGAAGAAGTTAAAAATAACTATATACGTATGAAAATTTGTTTAAATTTTAAGTTTATTTTTTATGTAGTACTAATTAATAATATTTGCATTGAATATTGTTTTTTTTTAATTTTAGAATAAGATGCAACAGTTGTTACAGAAATCAATGTTTAAGGAGAATGAGGTCAATGTAGAACACATTTGCAATATCGTGCTTTACACGTTCTACTTATATCATAAATCTTGGCTTTGGCTCTATGCCAAATATTTCAACCTCATCAAGATCCATATACATTCAACATCTTGAAGAGGAAAACAAGACGCTTAAGGTTGAATTACAACATACTCAAAAAAGTTAGCTAAGCGCAATAAGCACCTTAAAAAAATACTTGGCCCAGATTATAATAGTAGTGAAGATGAAAGTGAATGGTATTAATTACATCTCTTAATACATTTTTCATTTAATTCCTATTTGTATTATAATTTTAAATTTAATAATTTTTTCTTGAATTAAATATTTGAACAAGATGCAATGGCTGAGTGATTTGAATTATACTTTGTAAAGTAGTCTTTGTATTTATTATTTTGTATATAAGAATTGTTGAAGTTGTAATCAAAATCTTGTATACGAAGAAATTTAATGATATTTTATTTTTTATATATAATGCTTCAAATTATCAATTATTTTTTAATATATTTTTATAATAAATTAACAATAAAAACTATATTGAAACATTCTATACAATAACATGGATTAAAACTGTAAAAAAATAATTTATTCCAACATGGTATAACATTTCTTTAAAACTTAAATAAAAAATTTGACTACATTTTACAAAACATAGCTAAAAATATTTGAAAAACGTAGCTAAAAACTTTTGCCTTCTGAACACGTTTCTAAAAACGTAGTTAAAAACTTTTAGCTGCGTTCCTAAAAACATATCTAAGAGTTTTTAGCTACAAAAAATAAGCATAGCCATAGCTATTGACGACAATTCCTCAAAATGTCGTTAATAGTTTTTTCTACAAAAGTAAAGTATAAGAAAAAACTTTTAGCAATGATTAGCACAAAACGTCGCCTATTGTTTTTAGTTATGGGGATTTGACAATATTTTTGGACGAGGAAACTACATTGTTGCCAATTCATATTAGTGACAATTTTTGTACCTTTAACTGGGATTTTTTTTGTAGCCAAAGGGCAAGTTTGTTGTAGTGTGCAAATGAAATATCTAGACCCTCATTTGCTTTTAACAACAAAGCGAATCCCATTCTTCAGTATTTATTGCATACTCTTTTTAAAAATCAATTGTGCAGGAGTAAGTTTATAGTAGATGCATGTACAAAAGGAGTTATTGATCTGTTAGCAATTATTTAACGCACTTATGTACAATTGTTTACCTGTGCTGTTCCAATTCGCTTTAATCTTAGGCGAGAACTGGGAAAACACAAATCTAATTCTGATATGCTCTGCTCAAAGATGCAATGTTTTATTATTAATGAAAGGGTTAATAGGTATGATGGTTGGGTTTACAAATTGGTAATGTGGAACAGATTAAACTTACCTTCATCTCAGGTGACTGTTGAGACCCGATATCACCAGTAGTATAGTAGGAAGAGAAGGGTTGGGGTAGATGGGTAATTTGGAGAGTGTGAGGAAAATTATTATGCTGAGTTGGATAATTAGTTAGAAAAAGGAAATAAAAGAGATTGTGAGGGGACGGGTGAGAATCACCACAATGAATTGGTTATGAAAACTATGTATTGTGGAGGTTAGCTAGCCTCCAAAGCTTAGCCTATCAATATACCGAATACATTGAATTTCTCTTCATACTTTCTTTTTCTCTGTTTTGTTTACTATTTCATTACTTGAGTTTTTGGGTGTTGTTATTGATTGCTAGAATAGAGCTTGTTAGGATTTGGGTCCTACTAGCGACAAATTAAATTATTCACCAAGATTGGTCGAGGCAAAAATCTAGTAAAAGGCAAGGGCACCCCCACCCATCAGTGATTGTATTCCAACTTTGCTTTAGTTTCGATTATTCACCCAAAATGTGGTTATTGACTTAACGTTGGAACGCCTTAATGTCAAAAAAAAAACGTTGGAACCCCTTGAAACTTCTATCCGAATAATGATAGTCTTTGGGAGAGGAAACAGTATTCAAAGTCTTTGGTAGTTGGCTCTGAAAGATTTGTTAATCACTCTATTAATCCTTCTCATCCATTGTTTTCTTATTTCTTATGATGACTGCTTGTCTCTGAATCTACCCCATCTACATGAGGCTCACCCTCATCTATATTGTCTTCACTGAATCAATCCAAACTGAAACGAAGAAACTGTCTGCTTTGGTCTTTGATATCATTCCGGATTTAGCTCATAAAAACAATACCCTCACATCATTATAAAAGCAATGGCCGAACTCTTAATTTTACGCTCTTCTTTTTTCTGCATATATATTTGACATAAAACGCGTGACATTTTGTGAAAGAATGAGAAATTAATCATCGAACATTTATAATGAAGAATGAAAAAGATACAGAGGAAGAATAGTCGTTTTTCGTGGCCCTGCACAGACATATCTCAGGAGGTTCTGAAATCATCAATTCTTTTGGCAGCTGTCCTTCGTTTCAAATCCTCAAAACTCCAATCTCTCCTCATCCCTGAGCTCCTCACCAGCTTCGGTTCGCAGTTCTCCTTAAACATAATCGCTCCGGTACTGGAGAACCGCCGATGCCCCTTTAAAGTATTTGCACTAACGACACGGCCAACAACGCCACCAATGGGGTCTAATGGAGGAGGGGTTATGTTCCCTGACCAATTCCTCTCAACCTTGAAGACCTTCTTCTTAGGCTTTTCTGGGAGATATTCCCTTTCAGAATCTGTTCTTTGCAAGACTTGGCAGGTTAGGCAATTAAGGCTCATGGCTATTGTTGCAATACGGGCAAGGAAAACCAAATAAATACTTATGCAAACCCACCCTGTTGGGTCAAAGGTTTAATTCTTCTTGGGGAGGAGAGAAAGGAGGCTGTGTCACATTATAAGGCTTTGAAGATGTTGAGGAAATGAGAAAAAGGAAGATATGAGATTAAGGTTTGAAGTGGCATGTTAATGTAGAAAATTACAGCCGTTGTTGGTAATGAAACCCGGAATGACAGGTAAAAGCAACTGCTAATTAAGGGGTTATCAACAGTTATCGTTTGTTTATCCAACGATCTAGTGCCAGTTGGAAGTAACCAAGTTAATGGAAACAGGTTTAGCTTCAATCGTCCTTGTAGATAGATACACCTTATAACTTGTTTTTTTTTTTCTTTCTTTATGTTTTGACTTTATTTCAACTATTCTACTTCCAATCCTTTGGTAAGTCAAAAGCAAAGAATTCCTACCTCAAGATTCTTTTAATAAAGAGTAACAGAAACAAATTTTAACTTATGTTTTGTTTGTTTGAACTAACTACAGAGTGATTGTCCGGTGTTTAAATATACTAAATGAATTTTAAGTAATTCACGACATTGAAATGCAAATATTTGCAAATACGTGATAAGAAGTCATTAGCTTACATTTATTTTTCAATAGCAAATGATATTGCTATTTCATTGACATATTGACCGTAATGAAGAATTATTTTTAAAGTAGTAGATTAAAAGACATGGATAAAATAAAATATTTCTTTTATTTTCATTTTATTTTTAAATTTTATAAAAACAATTATAATCATATGTAGCTCTTAATAAATTTAGTTAAGGAACTAGACCAATTTTATGAATACTATATCGAATTCGGTATCGAATTTGATTATGGTATAATATCGTAATAGTATCGGTCAATACTGGATACTGTTTCAAGTAATTTTTAAAATTATAAAATAGCTTCTAAATTTTATAAAATTACAAAATAGTCCTTCAATATATTATGTTGCATAATTGTTAATTTTATATCAATCATGTCTCAAAAAATTATTATAATATAAATTTGAAATAAATATTATCTCTTTATTAATATTAATATTACTTTTCACATATTTCACATATAAACAATAGCTATAAGTAATATAAGAAAAAGATTGTTTAATTAACATATATATAAAAACTAAGAATAATTTTAACAAAAAAACTAAGAATAATATAAAGTACTTAAAATGTTACAATTTACATCATATAGTAAAGAATAATTTTATCAAAACATCATATAGGAAGAATAATATAGGGCCATAAGCATTATAGGCCAAGGAACACAACAAAGTAGAAGTGAAACCTAAATCAAAAATAGTTACAATGAAAACTTATATATATACATATATACATATGACATACAAATCAAATACAAGGGAAGTTAAAAGAAAAGAGAAATAAAAAGTTTGAACTTCATTCAATGGCATATATGTTAAAATCGCACTAGTCCTAATTTCATTTGATACAAAATCCTCATCATTTAAGGAGTCTTATTATCACCACCGTTCTAATTCGTTGCACTAAAAGATATATCAATACTTTCTCATCCAAAATTATCTTTCAAATTACTCTCATCTATGAAACTTGGCTTCTTAAAAACCCAATCTATTAAAAAATTGAGATGGTTAAGGCAAATTGGATACATAAAACTAATTGTTCTATTAAAGAGTTCTAGTAAACAAATAAAAATCAATTATTAACAAATTACAAAAAATTATATTCAATTTAATAATGATAATAACATACCTTTCTTGAAACTTTAAGTTTTATTAAACCAAATCATTCAATCTTTTGTATTCCAATTTTTTTCTTTTTAATAATCGATGAAGTCAAATGTGTTCCAATTTTTTTCACAGCCAATTGCCTCACATATTGACTCAAAATTCGGATTCTAATCCTTTATAATTTTGGAACACAACTTCCAAATTAATATCACCAAGCAACTATAAGAAAACAAAAGTAACCTTATAAACAAAAGAAAAAGATGATTAATTTCAAACAAGAAACAAAAATGAAGAAATATATACCTAGATTAAGTTCATCTCTTTGATGAATTGTAATAGGGATCCCAAAATCACCACATGTATCCTTATAGGCCTCAATTTGTGAGCTAAAAAGATCTTGCATCATCTCATGAAAAATAATTATTTTTATAGTTAATAGAATTTTCTTGTTAACTTCATATTTCTTTATAAAACCTGATCTAAAATAGATACTAGAATTAAAAAATGCCCCAATAGTAAATAATGAAAAGTAAAGTTCTTTTTTTAAAAAAGAAAAGATGAAATAAATTTAAGCCATAAAAGATAATTAAGGTGTGCAAGCACATTACAACTTGCAAATTGCAAGGACAATGCAACTATAAGCTTGCTATAGAGAATTACAACCTATTTTTCTTAATGAAAAGGAGTTTTACACATTCCAATAAGTGATGAGATATTGCATGTCTTGAAATTATGTTTGTGAATGCTAATGTGATTTTTTATGAGCTACATTAATTGGTTATAAAATTGCTCCTTGAAGAGGCACTTTTCCTGAAAAATGTGATTGTTCCTTTCATCCCAAATAGTTTTAACCAGAGAAGAAAATGATATATAGAAGGATAATTTAATTGTTGTGTTTGGATGCTTAATAGGAGAACACCAAATCTTGAGATTGTTAAAGTGAATTGGGGCATCATGAATAAAGTATCTATGCATCATTGGAAAATCAGCAGAAGAAAAGGTTGAATAATCGTCTGATGTACCAATATAAGTCAAGACGATTCTACATAGGGGGGAAAGCAAGGTTCAACAATCAACTCATCAAGTGTCTTTGAAGAGGAAGGCTGAGATGCTTTAATCAGAAAAGTCCGAACAGTCAACTAAATCAATTGCTCTATTCTACAAAGTCAATCAGCAAAATCATCAGGAGAGACAGAGATAAAAAGGAAGTTAGTATTTGAGAAGAAGAAGCTTTAGCAACAACTCTCTTCCAAATCAGTAGAAGAACAAAAGAAGATGAAGCTTACTCAGAAAAAGGTTTCTTCATCGATGTTCCACAGAAGGCACAGATAGTTGAACACTAGTTAGTACCTTACAATCCTTCTGAACCAATCAAGAAAAAGGAATTGAAAATGAAGGTCATAGAAGAAGCAGTACCTGATAGAAACAGAAGTTCAATTATTATCAGAGAACCTTCTAAGTAGACATTCAAGGTACAAGTTGAGCCTATACTAGTAAACGATCAGACAATACATCTTCTTAATCATGAAGAACGAAGACTATATAATATTCTGCGAGATAAGAAGCAGAACAATAATAAAGATTGTACCATATGTATGAAGTGAATCACACGTCAGTATAACGATATACAAACAGAAGAAAGGGGGGTTTGAATTGTGTTATCTTTTCGATTAAACCCTTTTTAAGATTTTGTTTGTAAACGTTTTATAAAACCTTGCTTTCAGAAGTATTAAGAATCACAGTAATGAAATAGAGAAAGTTAAGAGATCTTGACACA
>JAOTAX010000005.1:13606457-13619247 GCA_025629825.1 Erythroxylum guanchezii | reverse complement strand
ATCAACAATTACGAGACCATACTTCTTTCCGCCAAGACTTAGTGTTCTGGTTGGACCAAACAAATCTATATGTAACAGCTCTAGAGGTCTAGACAAAGTTGTAACATTTTTAGAGGAAAAATATGTTTTAACTTGTTTTCCTTTTTGACAACTTTCACAAAAGAAATCTTTGTTAAAACTTACCTTTGGTAATCCTCTTACCAAATCATATCTAACCAACTTGGAAATATGTTTAAAACTAACATGACCTAGCTTTTTATGCCAAATCAATTTTTCCTCATCTGTTGATAAAATACATGAAATATTGACTTTTCAAATCGTCTAAGTTAATTTTATAGAGATTATTTCATCTCTTGGCAGAAAGGAATATGGAACCGTCCTTGTTTTTAAGTACACAAGAATTTTGATTAAAGGATATTTCAAAACTAGAATCACATAATTGTCTTACAGTAATTAGATTATGCTTTAAGCCTTCAACTAGCATAACATTATCAATAGACATAAAAGAATCTTTACCAATTTTGTCGATTCCAACAATTTTGCCCTGCTGGTTGTCTCTAAAAGTTACTGAACCTCCTTGCTTATGTTGGAGGTCTAGGAACATAGACCTTCTTCCCGTCATATGTCGCGAGCATCCACTATCTAAGTACCATTGGTGCTGGTTGTTTTTTCCAAGAAAGGAAATCTGTAGTATATATTATATTTTTCTTAGGTACCCATATTTTCTTAGGTCATTAGCCTTACAATTATTCATCAAGTAATAAGAATATTGTTTCTTTTTCTTTCTGTTAGGAACAAAACTCTTATTATGACGAACATTACTATTATTAAAACATAAACCACTCTTATCATTTGGATGTCTATACATCCCAATCATATCATTCATCTTTTTTATACTTTCAGTAAATGTTGATAAATCTACTGAGAGACTATTAATCTGTTGTTTCAATTGATTAATTTCCTCAGATCTATCTACAGTTACTTTCTTTTTCATATAGTCTACTTGTTTCTTAAGACAGACGTTTTCTTTTTCCAAAAGTTATATGTTCTTTAAACTTTCAGCAAATTTCTTTTTCAATAACCTATATTGTTTTAATGTAGCATGTAAATCTTCTAACAATTCTAAATAAGCATCCTGAGGATAATTAAAGTTAGAAATTACCTCATCATCACATTCCGTCTCAGCTACCAAGCATATATTTGGTTGTTCTGATGTTTCTGAATCGGAGTTAGATTCAGATGAATCTAGATCTTCCCAAGTTGCCATCATGCTCTTTTTATTTTCTTTACTTTTCTTCTATTTTCTTTTGAACAACGGGCATTTAGACTTGTAATGTCCTGGTTTATTGCACTCATAGCAGACGATAGAACTTTTCTCATTCTTTGATTTGTCTTTGCTATTCTTCTTAAAAGAAAAATCTTTATTTCCCTTTGATTTCTTTTCCATATCCTCCTAATCTTTCTTGAAATGAAGGATAGTTCATCATCATCTTCATTTGAATCTTGATCAGATTCACTGGTATCATCATTCTTGATTTCTTTAATCTTTAATGCTTTTGAAGTTGTGCTTCTATTTTTCTGATTCTTCTGACCAGCCTTTAATGCAATAGATTTATCTTTTCTAGGTTTATCTCCTACATCAAGCTCCATGTCATGTACTTTTAGTGAACCAAGTAGTTCATCTAGCTTTAGCTTACTTAAGTCCTTGGCCTCTTGTATTGCCGTTACTTTGGGTCTCCATCTTTTTGGAAGACTTTTGAGAATCTTTCTGACATGATCTCGATTATCGTAGATTCTCCCCAGAGCATTAAGTCCGTTAACAATTGTTTGGAATTGTCCAAACATCCTCTTTCATCTTAAATAGCTCATACTGATGAACGAGAATGCTAATCTTAGACTCTTTCACCTAATTTGTAACTTCATCTGCAATGGCTAATGTGTCCCACATTTCCTTTGCAGATTTGCATCCATGAACCTTATCATATTCACTTATGCTTATGGCACAACTTAAAAAGAACTTGGCCTTTAAGTTTAACTAAAAGCAAGCTTTCTAATCAACTGTCCATTCGTCACAAGAGATACTATTCCCTTTGTTGTGTGTTGGTGTATATGGACCATTCTCAATAATATCCCAAAGATCAATACGTGTGGATTCTATTAAGAGCCGCATCTTATCCTTCCAATAATGATAATCTTCACCATTAAATGCAGGAGGTCTTATGACCAAGGCACCTTCAGCTATAAAAACATGTGATTCAGATCTTTTTCCTCACTTTGTAAAGGTGTTTCTTGGAAACCAAGCTCTGATACCAATTTAAGTAAACTTGTTAATATAGAAATCACGTAAATTATATAGAATATACAAGAAGGGGGGTTGAATTGTGTAAAATCTTCACAGATATTAATCTTTAGAAATTTCTTGGATTTCTTTGCAAATTCAAATGATCACAAAACAATTTACTTAAGTTGATGAGTAATGTAATCACAAAAAAATTTTCTACTCTTCTAATAACAAGAAAATTAAAAGATAAGGGTTATAGAATAGACGTCGCGATTTTATACTGGTTCACCCTTAACCTTGGGTTACATCTAGTCTTTAGAGTTTGTCTAAGATTTCACTATACTCTTTAACTTTACAAGTAATCTTTCTACACTTGCAGAGCCTCTTTAGGCCTCTCTAACAAAGTATTCTTTATCTGCTTTCTTAGCCTCTCCAGGCTCTAGCCTTTTTTTCTCTCGGAAGGATATTGTTTGAGCTTCACGTTACAGATGTATTTGCTCTCTTTCTTTCGCACTTGAATACAGAGTTTCTCTAAGTATTGTTCTCTTTCTTTCGCACTTGAATACAGAGTTTCTCTAAGTATTGTACAATCAGATTTTCTCTCTTGTAAAAATTGTTATTTAGTTTACGACTCAAACTGATATTTATAACCTAACTCTTCAATTGTCTTCTTGAGAAACTGCTTCTTGAATCTTCTAGAAACCATTATTAGTTGAGTCCTGTAACTAACTCCAACTAATAGAATAGTTTTCTTTTCTATCTTCTGGTACTATACTTCTTCTCGTGTCTCTTCGTCTATGTTACGCTTCGTCTGTTATCACGCTTTGTCTATTATCATGCTTCGTCTGTTGTCACGCTTCATTTTTTATCACTTCGTCTGGTGTCACGCTTCGTCTGGTATCGCATGTATCTTCTAGCAATGACGTGTAGCTTTTAGCGATGACGTGTATCTTCTAGCGTTGACCACGTATCTTCTAAGTTTGACTTCGTGTCACTTACATTTTTCTGCACACTTAACAAACTTATCAAAACAACACACACACATCTAAGATTATTATTATTTGATTTTCATCAAAATTAATAGAAGTGAAGTCTTCTTGACTTAATAGCTTTTGGTAATTTTAGGATGCCCATTACTATTCGTCAAAGAGATAAGCTTAATCTAGGTATATATATTTTTTCACCTTTGTTAGAAATTAATCATCATTTTATTTTGTTTATAATATTATTTTGTTGTTTTACAGTTGCTTAATAGAACCAATTAAGGAGAGGTATTCCAGAATTGTAATGATTAGCAATTCGAATTCTGAGTCAAATGCAACAGAGTGTGAAAGGGATTGAAGTACAATTGAATTCATCCATTCCAAGAAAAGAATTAGAATAGAACACAAAATATTGAACGACTTGGTCTTTATTTGATACAACTTAAAGATTTGGGAAGGGTATGATATTATTATTGTTAAGTTGAATATAATTTCTTATCATTTCTTAACAATTTAATTTTATTTATTTATTAGAACTCTTAATATAACAAGTAGTTCTACAGATCCAATTTACCTTGACTATATAGATCTTTAAGTGGATTGATTTTCTGAGGAATCGAGTTTGATAGGGAAGAGTGACTTGGAAGATAATCTTAGATGAGAAAGTATTGACATCATTTGGTGCAATAAATTTGAATGATGGTGATGATAAGGCTCGCTTTATTGATGAGGATTTACACCAAATTAGAATTTGGGTCAATGCAATTTAAGAAAATATTCGATTAAATGAAGTTATAGGTTTTTATTTGTCCTTTTTATTTTAATTTCACTTAGATTTGATATATATGTTAAATTCTATATATGCAATATAAATATAATTGTAAATGTTTTCTTTTTAGGTTTCACTTCTAGTTGGTTGTTTCCTCAACATAAACTCTTATTGTAAATTGTAGTACTTAGAGAGTTATAGGTGTATATTGATCCTTTTATTTAATGTTTGATGTAATGTTATTATATATGATGAAATTGTAACATATTAAATACTTTGTATTATCCTTGATTTTATATTTATATGATATTTTCTCATATTAATTGTGGTTATTATTTATATGTCAAATACGTGCAAAGTAATATTAATAAAAATTAATAGATGATTATTATTTCAATTTTCTATTATTTTGGTTTTTGGTTGATATAAAATTATATATTATACAATACAATATACTGAGGGACTATTTTTCAATTTTAAAAAAATTATGGACTATTTTATAAATTTAAAAATTATCTCAAAATGGTAGCTAGTATTGACCAGTACCGATACAACATCATACCAAAACTAAATCCAGTACCAATATTGGTATGATTTTCATAAAATTGGTTAAACGAGAAGATAGGAGGAGTCAAGGCATTAAAACAAAATGGTGAATTTATGCTTGTTGATTATAGTACGAGGAAGGATAACTTCAATGTGAAACACATGGTTTAATTTTAATTAATTTTAAGGATGTTCCACTTGGAACACTAGACTTTCTTTTAAGCAAGCAAACGTAAAAACTTCTCTTTCTTCTCTGTTTCAGATGAAATAAGTTTCTAAGATCTAAATAACGTACATCTAATTGAATTTAGTTTAAAATGGGAAACTATTCGTACAATTCAGAGAGAAAATGAAAGTAGATACAAATTCATAGTCGAAAGGAGACAAGCACTACATAAACAAACAAATTTGATTTAAAGCACTCAGAAATCAAAATTAAACTTTGGAATTGCTGCATAAAAAATATTTTGCATTTCATGGGTAGTGGTTATTTGTGGTATGCAATTATTAAGTAAAACAAAATTAATAAAATTTCTAAAAGTGTTTGTAACTTAAGTTTGGAATAATTTATTTTTTGTATTTTAACATTGTGATATCTTATAAGGTATTGCTTACCTATTATTTAACAAGCAAGGATATTACTAATTTATCCCAAAAATATTTTCACTTCCTCTGTTTATTATTTTCCCACGAAAGAGAAAAAGAGTTTCAAAATAAGAATAATAGTATCGTCTGTGATAGAGTGCAAAATTATTTTCACAATGTGCTCATGTAATATGTTTTATGGTACATAAGTATTATGTGATAAATTAGCACAAGCAGTAGTATACCTTATTGACCACAAATATGTAGAAAAATTACTATCAATAATTTAAAATAGATAACAATATATTATGATAGAGTATAAACAATTCAATGTTTGAATAAAAACTATACCAGTATTCAATACATGTAATATCAGTCTAATGTAAAAAAAAACATACCATTAATCATTAAAAATAAGCAATATTTATACCTTAAAATGGAAATACTATCTCTTAGTAGAAAATATACCCTTTCTCAATGCAAACTATACTAGTATTTTATTTATCTAATATCTAGTCTCTGTACAAAAAATATCATCACTAATTACAATAAGCAAGACATTTAATGCAACTATTACAACAACAACAACAACCCAGTGAAAGTACCACTGATATGCAGGATCTGGAAAAGTCCAGAAGTGTGCAGTCTTGCCCCTAATTGGTAGAGAGGTTGTTTATAATAAACCCACAACTATGTAAAAAAAATTAAAATGACAATATAAAATTAAGTAACATCTTGAGTGAAAAATGAGAATACTATGTTTGGGTGCTAACCATATCCTGCACTAATATAAACTATACTAGTATTATGTTTATTTAAATCCACATTTATATACAAAAAATATTATAATTTATTATAAGGCATACCTACAATTTTAAATGGAAATATATTAATTGAATGGAAAGAGTACTATACGTCTATAGAATCTAAACTAGGAGTTAGTATATTGAATATTACATTTGTGACATAATAACATTAAGTATTAGTTTTCGTAAAAAATAGGGATACCATGATTGAGTAGAAATAATACCAATCATCAATATGTAGGACATATATTGGTACACACTCATAAAAGAAAATGTATCCTTTAAATGTTTTGTTGAATACAATTAATTACACTTTCGTATGTTTAACTGTGTTATTGTTGGAAAATTTGAATGAATAATTGTTGTCCCTTAAAATTTTTCTTGTTGAGTTAAACATAATTTAAATAAATTATGAGGTCTTTATGGATTGATTATTTTTGGAGTTAATTAGTATGTTAATATTAGTAGGATTTATTGCTTGGGTTAGTTGAATTAAATTAGTAAGAGTGTATTGTATGAAGGGCATTTTTGGAAGGTCACTTAAGTTTAAAAGCCATAAGCATTAAAGGAAGGGTTAAAATGGACAATTTACTTTCATTAAGGGCATAATTGGAAAGAAAAGTGTTGTCTTGCATTTGGAAGAAGAAGAAAACGTAGTGGGAGAAAAGAAGAGAGAAAAATACGAAGAGAAGGAGAGAAAGGAAGAGAAAACTAAGCTAGGTTTCATCTTTTCTTAGTTTTAAAGACAGATTTTGATATTGTTCAAAAAGAGAAAAAGAAAGAGGAAGAGAAGAGCTTTCATTAGAGCCAAGATACTCTTCATTTAAAGAAGCTAGGGTTTCATGATGATTGAAGAAGCTTTGGATAAACAAGTATAAGTATTATTCTTCTTGATTTGATGAGTGAAGCATGTTTTAGTAATAGTTAGAAATAAAATGAAAGTGAAAAATGAAGTTGAATATGTATAGTAAGTAAAGAGTAGAATCTGGAAAATTTGGAAGACAAGTCTGTGAAAGTTCACTGCGGCAAACTTGTAAGAATTCACACGGACTTTTCCTCTATGGAAAAGTTCGTCGCAGCCAACTTTTCATGGTTCGTCGTAACGAACTTTCTCGCACATAACATGCTTTGATATTATGGGCATAACTTGTTCTGTAGTTATCCAAATGAAATGATTTTTTATTTGGCATGAACTAGAGGCATAAGGCTACAAAGTTTCTGATGAAATCAAGTTTTAATTCAGTCTATAAGAATTTCGATTTCTAGATGGAAGTTGAGCACAGAATACTGTTTTAGTATAAGAACAGTCCGAAAATTTTTGGGGTATAACTTTCATATTTCTAAACCAAATTGAATGATTTTGGTGTCATTAGAAACTTAAGACAATGAGGAACATTGTTGTAGAAGAAAGTGTTATCAAATTTCTTCATTTACCTGATCAGAATGATCATGGAAAATTGACCCGAAGGTTTGGATTTTTGGAAGGGTTTTAGTTCATGAAGCTTAGGAAATGCATGGGTTTAAGTATTCTAGAATTAATTATAGTGAATATGCATTGTGGGATTTAAATTGAATTCCTGTTGAATGGGAATTTTGCCAATGTTAAAAGGAATCAAGAAAGGCAAGGGGAGCAAGAGGAGAGGCACTTTTAAGCAAGTATTCAAGCAAGGAATTCAGGTGGGTTACATGTTTATAATATAGTTAATGAGCCACTAATGCTTTCTTTTTAATCAAAATAATTAAATGATTTCAATTGCTTTATAAATGTTGCATGATTTCTATTTGAATGATTTGATAAATCTTTATATGTTCAGTATATGAATTTTGTTGATGAATTTCGAAACAAAGATGGAAATGCATTGAAACATTTTATGTTATGACTTGAAAAATGTCATGGCAATTTGTATATTCGAAAAAAAAAAGAGAAAAAGTATGAGAATATGAATATGTGATTGATTGAATTGAGCATAGAATTGCTTGTGTTTGGGCAAGAAAAAAACCATTTCGTTAGTCATGTGCATGTTGACCTAAAGCCTTCTCCCGGCTGCCCGCTTGTGGTATATGAGATCCAAAAAATGGACTCATTTCGTTCATGGTGTAAACTTCGGTCTCTCCATTTTGTTTCACGGAACTCTCGAACCACTTGTTTGTGCATTGCGTCTTTGAATTGTCAAGAATGGTGCATAATTGAGTGTTATGCTTTGATGGTTAAATGCATATGCTATGTTTATATGATGATATTTTAACCATGAGTTTTGAGCTAGAATTGTGAATTTGGTTGAGAATATGAGAATTGTGTGTTTTATGAATTCAATATGAATTTTCTATGGCAAATGAACATTTTGAATGGTTTTGCTTGTTATTCGTTGTAAACTTGTTACTCACAAGCTTTTAAGCTCACCCTCATTCCTTCCCTTCTCCAGGTGTTGAGCAAGAGATCGAGTGATCTAGAGTCAAGGCCTTACTACAAATTTGCTTATGTTGTATTTTGAGTTAGTTTTTGGAAAACACAAGGCTTCAGTCGCATTTCGAGAACTATTGGTTTATGTATCTTTTGTATTTTAGATTTTGATATCGATAATTTAATGTGGCTTGAAATGCCATTAAAGTTTTATAAAATTCTTTCTTTTGAGGTTATTGAAATATGAATTGTGTATGGATGAGGATGGGTTGAAATTAGGTATGCTTGAGGAAGTTATCGATTGAAGATGATAAATTTTGAATATGAATTGTTGTTATATATAAGTGAGATGTGTTATGGAAAATGAAAGATAGAAAATTGTGAAGAATGAGAATTAGTTGTAAGTAACGAATAGAGATTAGAGAGTTTAATGAAATAAAGTTGGTGGTTGAATTGTTATGAAATGATGTTGTATTAAAGGAACTGAATTTGGGACAATTTAGAGTGAAAGTAAGGTTGGAGAAACCTTTGGGAAGGCTCTTGAGTAAGTTTTGACGACACCTCGAGACTTCACCACGGTGAACTTGTTCCAAAGGGTCTTTGGAATCTACTTCCCTATTTTCACCGTGGCGAACCCGCCATTACTCCCGCAGAAATTTTCCCTCCTAATCTATTGTTTTCGACTCCGGAAGTTGGGCTCCAAAAACGGGGCCCAACAGTTATGGTAGTAGAGCTTAGGTTTAGTATCTTACATGGGCATTTTTTGAAATATGTGTCAAGTTACATGCATTTTATTCATGTCAAAGCAGACAGTAGTAGCTGATCCCTATTCTGAGTCGCATGTGTATGAGTCACACGCAATAGCAATTGTTAATAGTTCGAGCTGATAGAATTAATGAGAAAATGATGATACTCTTTTATGATATGAGAAAATGAAAGTTGAGGATAAATAGAAATGAGAAATAGTATATGGGTAAATATGACAGATAATGATTCGTCGTATTTGTATTGGGAGATGCATTATTGAATATGATATCAATATTGCATTGTTGTGATATAAATGTGAATGTATTGTCCTGGATTGTTTGAGGAATATAGGGATATAAGTAGAAATGATAGGATTAGAGTCTACAAGCAGAATATAATGAAAACATAACTTTGTTATGATCTTAAGAAGAGGAAATTGGAACCGAAGTGGTTGTTTGATTAATACGACAAGAGCTATGATCCACCGTAAGAAGATATTAGTATAATTGAGATCAGAATTTCATAATGATTATGTATCAATAATTCTGAATTGATTAAGGATATACATATGGAAGATGAAAAAAATGACAATAGGAAAATGAGACAAAAATGAGGAAAGAGTAAAAAGGGGAAATGAAATAGACATAAATTAGTTTTCATGAGATGAATGATATGCAGTATGGAGAAAGTTAGAAATACGTACAAGATGGGATTTTATATGTATGAATGAGATTAAGAAAAAGATGATGAATCAAATGAGAAGAGTTAATGCACTCAATATGGTAGTTGAATCATTATGACATAATGTGATGTTAGAAAAGATCAATTCTAGAAAATTGGAGTAGAGATGATGTTAGTATGTGTGTTAATGCGAGGAAGAAAGTGTAGGGCACGTTAGTGGCCTGACCAAAAAAAAAGTTTCTATCATGATCATGGCAGGGATACCCAGATCGTAGGTGAGGATGAAGAGAGAAATATTGTCTAGAATCAACAGAGATCAAAGTATCATTGGTGTAAGATATAAATTGGTGAATTTTCGGAGATAAATCTTTGGACAAAATGGGATGACTTTAATGATACACACCTAAGCATATGCGACAGTAATCATGTTTACTACTTCATTGAGTTTTGGTAATTAGAACATTATGACCTTGTAAGAACTATAGAAATTGGTTTTCTCGAGGTATTAAGAATGGCTGATAATGCGAAGATGATAACAGTTGATTGATAAGGGTTGCATGAACGGTATAGATGAATGTAGCATGGAATCTTCTTTGGAAGAAGAATTTCACTAAATTAGGTTATGTAGATCAGATAGTTTATATTAAAATGATCAATGAAAGAAAAAATCAAAAATGAATATATAATGATTCAAAAGTGAGTATTGGAGTCCTATACCTGACGGAGACACAAGCATAAAATGTGGAATATGCTACTGAGAGTGTTGGCAATATCTGTTTGAGTTAACAAATTCCCGGTCAATATTATGGTATTAAAGATTAAAATGATCCAAGCAAAGTTGGATCAGTCAGTGGCTAAGATCAGAGATGATATATTGAATGTATTCGAATGCTCAATAAGAGTGAAACATGGCTTGATTAAATAAAATGTTGGTTCATTTAGTATCTGAACATGGCATATTGGGAGACCCAAAAAAAATAGAGGTAATGAGGAAGTGAGAAACTCCAAGGAATAAAAGAGATCCGAAGTTCTTTAGAATTAGTTGGAAATTGGACACTACCAAAAGTTGTTAAGGAGTCTTTACTAATCTTAGCCCTTTGACAAAACTGTCTAAGGAAAAACGTTTAAATCGTATGACTAATGAATGTAAAGAGAATTATAAGGAAGTATAACATCAATGATAATTATATCATTCGGAATTGGAGATTATGTAGTATATAATGAGGTTTCATATAAGAGATTAGAATGAAATCTAATGCAGCATAATAAGGTGATTTCATATGCATAGAAACAATTAAAGTCTCATGAGTTGATTATTTGATATATGATTTAGAACTTGCTACAATAACAACTGTTTTGAAAGCTTTGAGACATTATATGTACAGTGAAACATTTCGGATATATATATATATCTATACAGATCATTAAAGTCTGAGGTAATTATTGAATTTGAAAGAATTGAATACGAGATTGAGACAATGGATAGAGGTACTGAAGGATTATGATTGTACAAATGAGAACTATCCTAGTAAAGATAGTGTTGTAATCTGATGAGTTGAACAAAAAACCAAGCAATTACAAAATAGCATAAATCCAGGAATTGAGGTTACTAAACTTGGTGCAATAAAGAGTATAAAATATTGAGTTAAGTTTGGGACAAAATGAAGTGTTATTAGCTGCATTGAATTTCAAGATCAGTTTCACATGAAAAGATTGACAAAACCAGAAGTGAGGATCTAGAATTGTGAATATTATTGAGGAATTAAAAATGAATATGAAATTCGAGTTTGACTTTGGAAAATGATACTTGTGATTGAAATAAGAAGTATGTGTACCAGATAAGGATGATTGAGTTAAAAGATTATTAAAGAAAGCACTAGGAACAACCTGAGCTATACATCCTAGTAGGAATACACCGAAATAGTACTTAACAGCTACGAATGTAGAATCAAGTGATGGAATTTATAAGTTGCCAATGGTCTTAACTGTTGAAGATATACTAGGAGCTTATGTTTTAGAGTTTATAGAAATATGAGGTCAATTTGTAGTTTATTTGACTTTAAGCATAACAATCATTGTCACGGTGATATTGTTAGAGTACCGTATGAGGCGTTATATGAAAAAAAGAGTCATTCACCCTTACACGAAATTGAATGAGGCCTAAAATAGTTAAGGACCATAATAGATGGGAGATGTTGAGGATAAGTGAAATTGATACGTATTTAAATTAAGTGATTCAAGAAAGATAAACTAGTTAGGTGGATTAATACCGAAGATATGGAATACAATGGGATAGACTTAAGAGTTATGTGTATCAACACTAAAGAGATGTGAAATAGTAAGAAAAAGATGAATTGTTTATGAGAGTATCACCATAGTAAGGTGTGCTCAGTTTAGGAAAAAGGATAAACTAAGCTTGAATTGTATTGGTCCACATGAAGTTATTAAGAGCATAGGACCAGTAACTTATGAGCTATATTATCAATAAAGGTGTCTCCGATTCATAATGTGTGATATGTGGGTATGCTAAGAAATATTGATATGATGTGACAAAGATGTATTGTCGACACATAAAGTGAAATTTTTTAGAAATCTGAATTATATTGGGGAAACGGTTAAGATAGTGTAATATCTAAATAAATGATTGAAGGATTGATTGATTCCTTTGACTATAGTTAATTGAAAGAAATTACTTAAGTGATGAAGTCAAATGGGAAATGGAGGAGCATATGAGGAGACATACCCCTTCTTCTTGATCAGTCAGGTAAGAATTTTGAAGATGAAATTTTTTTAAAATGGGGAAAGTTGTTGGCCCCCGAAATTTTTCTTGTTGAGTTAAACATTATTTAAATAAATTATGAGGTCTTTATGGATTGATTATTTTTGGAGTTGATTAGTATGTTAATGTTAGTAAGATTTATTACTTTGGTTAGTTGAATTAAATTAGTAAGAGTGTATTGTATGAAGGGCATTTTTGGAAGGTCACTTAAG
>JAOTAX010000005.1:13566203-13600748 GCA_025629825.1 Erythroxylum guanchezii | reverse complement strand
CTTCCTTTTTGCCTTAAAACTGACACCGTCACTCCTTATTTCGATCAGGCAATGAAGCAATATGATATCACTTTCTCTTAGAGAAATGTTCCTCTCTGTCTGATCCGCCTAATCTTTCGATAGACAACAAAATCGCTCAATTCGGTTCAACACGTAACTTCAATCCAGAAATTGAAAGTCTTAGAAGCTAAATTGCCGATCGGCTCCTTCAGATAACTTGTAGATCCATGTCTCTAGTTTAATTTGAAATAAAAATCAGATCGATTGGAGCTCTATAGCTCGAGATATTTCCAAAATGCTAAGGTCTGTTCAGAAACATATCTAACTCAAAGCCATTTTAATCGATCATCTTATCTCGGCTATCAGTGGTCGGTCGGCCAACAGAGGTCGGTCGGCCATCAACCCATAACCTTTTAATCGATCATCTCATTTTGATGTGATCTGCCATTCTCAATTCAATGCTCGATCGGCTAACAAAGGTAGGTTGATCTTCAGAGGTCGGTCGACCATCCCTCGCTCGGTCTATCGGCCAGCACGTGTTCGATCGATCGGCCGCAAGGCTTCCCCAGTCCAACATCCTATCTTGATTCCGAACTCCAAATTTTGCAAATTGCAAGAGAGTCGATCGATGGAAAGACAAAAAGAACCTTCTCCAACTTTCATGAGAGACTTAAAAGTCAGATCGACCTCTAAGGGATCAGAAGGTCCGCATAAGATGGCTGATCGATCAGCCCACCTGAACAGTAACAAAACTTCTTAACGTCATAACTTTTTATTCCCTTATCCAAATAGTCCATACTTTAGGGCGTTAGAAAGCTGGAAACATAAGCTACAGCTTTCCTTAAGACCACTAGACTAATTCCATCTAGCTCAGTACAGTTTTTCCATCCAATTTTCCGAACACCATTCCATTTCATTTAATCAATCCAATTTCTAAGTAAGAGTTCGGGTCCAACACCCGAAAGTTACCACTAAGTGCGTGTCCCATTCATTTCCTTAAGTGCAAGCATTCATTGTAAAACCAAAAGCATATAAATATATATTAATATGATGCATGAGCAAGACCAACGCATTTCCTTTGTCTCTCTTTGAGCCCACATGTGCTAAGGTCTCGATTCCTGACCCTTAATATGGGAACGGGATGTTACACAAGCAATCAAGGCTAATATGAAAAATAGATCTTCTTTGCACACATCTTATCATATAGTCATCAATGAGATATAAGAAAGACAACATTACTTTCTTTTGTTTTCAGTTAAGACATTTTTAATCCTAGTGTATATTTTAGTCCAAATTTTACAAAAAAAATGAAGTTAATAGGGGAATAATATTAACTATTACAACAATTGTTAACCATGAAATAATATAAGATCTCCCAAGCTCACAATTGAAGGTTTATAAGGATGCTTCTAGTAATTTTAGGATGCCCATTGCTAGTCGTCAAATATACAAGATTAATTTAGGTATATATTTTTCTCACTTTTGTTACTTGCTAGAAATTAATCATTTTATTTAGTTTTTAGTGTTACTTTTGTTGTCTTACAATTGCTTGTGGGGAACAATTCGAGACTAGTATTCCATAATTGCAAAGATCTACAGTTCGATTTCTAAGTCCATGCGTGAGTGCAATTGAGTATGAAAAGAATTGGAGCACGTTTGAATTTATTCATTCCAAAAAAAGAAATATATAGAAACACAAAAGATTGAACAACTTGGTCACTGTTCTATACAAGTTAAAGTTTCAGAAAAGGCATGTTATTATCATTGTTAAGTTGAATATAATTTCTTGTAATTTCTTAATAATTTAATTTTATTTGTTTACTAGGACTATTAATAGAACAAGTAGTTTTGTAGATTTAATTTACCTTAACCATATCTATCTTTTGGCGAATTGGGTTTTTAATGAACTAAGTTTAATAGAGGAGAGTGACTTGGAAGATGATCTTGAATGTTAAAGTATTGACATGTCATTTGGTGCAATGAATTTTAATAATAGTGATGATGAGGCTCATCTAAATGATGAAAATTTTATACCAAATGAGAATTGAGGTCAATGTAATTTGAGCGAATATTTGATTGAATGAAGTTTTATGTTTTTATTTATTCTCTTTTTTTAATTTCACATATATTTGATGAATATGTTAAATTCTACATATGCAATATAAATATAATTGTAAATGTTTTTGTTTCAGATTTTACTTCTAGTTGGTTGTTTCCTCAGCATGAACTCTTGTTGTAAATTGTAATATTTAGAGAGTTATGGACATTTATTATTCTTTTTATGTGATTTTTTATATAATATTATTTATTATATGATGAAATAGTAACATTTTAAGTATTTTGTATTGTCCTTAATTTTATATTTGTATAATCTTTTTTATATTAATTGTGATTATTATTTATATGTCAAAAAAGTGAAAAGTAATCTTAATAGAAATTAATAGATTGTTTGTATTTCAAAATTTTATTATTATGATTTTTTAGAGACATAGTTGATGTAAAATTATAAATTATACAGTGCAATATATTGAGAAATTTTTTTTGTAATTTAAAATTTTTTTGGGATTATTTGATAAATTTTAAAATATTATTCAAAACAGTATTTTGTATTAATCGGTACTAGTATAAAATAATATCAGAACCAAATCAAATATTGATTCCGATATGGTATTCAAAATATTAGTCTATCGGTGATAACAAGTCAAGAAATTTGAGAAACTTCATTAAACTCTTTGCTTTGTCTAATGTCTCTACAATTTTTATATTTTTAAATAATCACTATTTCTAAACCTCTTCCCATAAATTACGTAACAAAGTTAAAAGATGAAATTAAAACCCTGATTTAGTTTTGTTTATAGCAATTCGGTACAATGTCCCTCGAGATAGCGGACCTACTTATGGATATTCTTTTTATTTTTTTTCTACGAGGTATTTTTGGAGGGTCTTAATTATAGAAAGATACTTTTAAGCTATTTACACTCATATTAATTTTTGCTCAAGCTAAGTAGGTCCTTTATGAGAGATAAAATTCTAATCTCAATTTTTAAACAATTATATATATGAGGACAATTTGAACCTACGACTTCGTTTAAACTAAAAAAATTCCCTACCGACACATTAGCACGATTGGGTGTACTTTCGGATACGTTCAACAGACAAGCAAGAGTATTATAGTATACTCGATAGTCAATACTGTTGATGATTGTACTTTGCCTATGTCGGTAATGTCATTCCTGTTCAGAGCTGCGTGTTATCGCAGAGTGCCATCTCCTAACAGACCAACTACAATTGTCATTAAAAAAGAAAAGGAAAATTAGTATTCATGGAATATAGGAGGATAGTTATTTTCTAAGTTTATTTTGTAATTCTTCGATGGGCAGGACAACTCCTTTTTCTGTTCCCATCTTTTATACAATAAAATTTAAAGAAATTGACATAGTCTCTGATAGTTACGATAAGCAACTTACCTCGTAATTGAAAAAGGACAAAATTATTGTTAAACGAAGAAAGAGAAGCGGATGGACGATAAAGTCAGTCCAAACCCGAGGATTTGGCTTACAATGGCCTACGGAGGGACCCGAGCGACGAGCCGTAGAAAATATCGGCAGGCAGTTTCCAAATAATCGATAACCACGTCAAAATTCTAATTTTGTAAGCCACTTACGATGGATAGTTGGTGACTTTGTTTTAAAAATCGGACTGGATTGGCCCGTTCGACCAATTTGATCAGTGACCGTTTGACTCTTCGGTCCGATTCATTCTTAAAAATCGGTTCTCAATTGAACTAGTGTGAACCGGTCCGGTCCGACCACTGGTTTAATAAAATTTTTATTTTTTTAATTTTTCATATATTTTTGTATTTTTTAAATATTATTAATATTATATATAATTATTGCATAATTATGACGTCATACCAGTTCGATCGATAGTTGAATCGGTCAAACCGATAATCAATAAGGTCTTCGGATCGGTCTTCGATTTGATGACCGATCCGAATTTCAAAACACTAATTGGTGGCAATGACAAATATAAGATTACAAGAAACATAATTAATTTAAACATGGGAAGGCGTCACGGAAGATAAAATCCTGACCCTTTATTAGGTCGTCCGGACCGGATTCCATCAATTGAATCATTTACAAAGTTGCTCGTAGTAATAATTGTTTGTTTGCAATTGCAAATTACAAACGAATTGGGTCACGTTTTGTTTTGTTTTGTGTTTTTTGCTTGGGCAGGGCCAGTGGGTTGAAGCTTTAACAGAACTTCTTTTTACCCTCTTTTCTTCTTTCCAATGTCTTTGCTTTTGAGGTTCTTAACCCACTTTTCCTCGTGCAACAACTACCCCAGCCTCGTTAGCCAAATAAGCCGCCCCCAACTTGGTTATTCCCTATGCATTTTTTTATTCATTTCCTATATTTGAAATCAAATTTTGATTTACTTATTCTAACTTTAATTCCTTTGGAACTAGAGCTTAAACTAAAAGCTATTCTTTTACTTTAGTGAAATAATTATAATAACATAATTATTAAAGTTAACATAAGAATTATCACCAAAGATTTGTGGAATTTTTCCTTTTGCATAAGTAAAAAAAAAATAAAGGACCTAGGGATTTATCACGTATTTTCATCCCCTTGATTTATATTTTCCATTATTCAATTTCTTTTAAATATTAATAAAATTTTAGTTATCTAAAACTAATATGATATATCAAAATTGTTTATAATTTTAAATTTTTCATAAATAAAATTTTAATATTAATCAAGTTTTAAAAAAACTTTTTAAAATATTATATTTCATATTTAATAAGACGTCAAATCTATATTTGAATGTCCAGGTAATTTCTTTAATATTAGTCTTTACTATCTATAAGAATCAAGGTACTGGTCAAATATAGATGAAAGAAATTTTAAATTTTTTAATAAAAAATTCTTATCACGTTATAATAATAAAGAAAAAGAAAAATATGTATACTATAATGGAATAACATAATAATCAGTAATGAAGAATCAATTACTATTTTAGTAAATGCCTTACAAGTTGAAAGAAATAACTT
Organism: Erythroxylum guanchezii; assembly: GCA_025629825.1. Lineage (NCBI taxonomy): Eukaryota > Viridiplantae > Streptophyta > Magnoliopsida > Malpighiales > Erythroxylaceae > Erythroxylum > Erythroxylum guanchezii. The sequence goes on along the minus strand of JAOTAX010000005.1, from coordinate 13,595,695 downwards.
CTGTAAAGAGCATTAAAGATTAGTTTTGGACGATTGAGCATAATGAATAAATTAAGAAAATAATACAACGAAACAAAGGAGAAGAAAATATGGAATGAAAAAAAGCACGAGGGCGTCGAAATATTTTATTAACTTGCTACAACTTGTAAACATAGATATAACAACTGTAATAAGAGCAAACCCAAGAAGTTGTGTAGATGCTTCCCTCTTAATCATAATAACAAGTTCAATTTTTTTAAAAAAAACACGTGTGCCCCATTTCTTATGATTATCAGCTCAAAATCCGAATCTTAATTATATAGCAGCTAAATATGTAAAGAAATGAAATTATTAAAAATATAAAATAGAAATAATAACACAAAAACTACTATAAAAATGTAATGAGCAAATTCAGGTACAAATATATAATTCATGTAATAAAATTATTATTTAAAATATATTAATAAATTTACCATGACTATAAAATATATAAATATTTATAATTTTCACATATGGGTATTAATAACATCAAATTAAGAAGAATAACACAAAATGAGACTTACAAGGTTAATACTTAATGAATAGAAAGAGTGAAGGGTGGTAGATACACCAACGCAGGGGAATAAAATCTGCCCTCACTGAGCAAAGAAAACCACAGGAACTCTGAAATAAAATCAAAGAAAGATATACCAAATTTTATATAGAAAAAGTCTCCAATATGGAGAGTAAAAATTGTGGGACCATAGTCCAAAATATCTCCATTATTTAAAATAATAGATACAACAAAATCTCCCTAAATAAGACTAGAGGTAATATACCAAGATACTCAAGAGATTAAACTCTTGGAAATACAAAAAGAGTGGAGAAATATCTCATAAATGGAGGAATACTAGTGCCAAATTATCAGGCACAAAACTATGATCCTTAATAATCTCAAGACATAATTCTTGAAATATCGTTGATAAAATATCAAGTAAATATGATTACAAATAACCTTCAATTGAAAGCTTAATCGAAGATGTCTCTCTCTCTCTATTTTCTCTCCTTTCACTGAGCCTTTTTTGCCTCGATGCTTAAGGCTTCCCTCTTGGTGCCAATTTATGGGGAGAAATTTACTTAAGCCTTGCTTCCATTTTCAATATGGGATGTCCTTAATGGAGGGACCTCCAACAAATCTCCCCCTCCCAATATTTAGGACCGTTATCATAGAAGGGAGAATACTCCTATTTCTATATTAGTTGGAAGGACTTGCCATCCTTGCGATCAACCTGCAGACTTCATACTTATTTTTTGGTAATGCCTTTGTCAACATATCAACACTATTTTCACTCGTGTGTATCTTCTCAGGTGCTAATAGCTTGGAATGCAATACATCTCTAATCTAATGGTATCTTATCTAGATATGTTTTAATTTCGAATGGAGAGCTGAATTCTTACCAAGATGGACGATACTCTAATTGTTACAATACATAACATATCTATGTTACTTGAAGCCAAGTTCCTGAATGTATCTCTTCATCCATAGTAACTCCTTACATGCTTTTGTTTTCACAATATGTTTCGCTACAATAATATGCAACACATTACACTTTTGCACTTTTGCAATCTTGATTGCCATGATACTACTCCTTCTATAAAAGTAATTAAGGATCCTAAAGTAGACTTTTTGGTGCCAACATATCTACCTAGATCTGAATCTGCGTAGTCTACTAATATAGGCTTTTCATTTTTGAAACTAAGACTCAAGTCAGAAGTACCTCGGAGATATCTTATGATCCACTTCATAGCATTCCAATGCTCTCTTCCCGAATTTGAGAGAAATCTATTGAGCATGTCAACTGCATTAGCTATGTCTGGCCTTGTGCATACCATGACATACATTAAACTTCCTACTGTTGAGAAGTAAGCAATATTATACTTTTGTAGAAGGATTGTGTTTACTGCTTAACTTAAAGTGGGCTGCAAGAAGGAGCTAGCTACTTTAGCAATTTCCACATTAAATCTTTGAAGCACCTTTTGAATATACTTCTCTTGAGACAGATATAACCTCTTTGTATTTTTGTCTCGAGTAATCCTTATACTAAGGATCTGCTTTACTAGGCCCAAGTCTTTCATAGCAAAAGACTTACTCAAGTGCTTTTTAAGCTTGGCAATTCTAGCAATATTTTTCCAACAATCAGCATGTCATTAACATAGAGTAGTAGAATAATAAAATCAACCTTGGAGAATGTCTTTATGAAACCACAATGGTCAGGAGTCATTTTCTTATAGCCTTTCTCCCCCATAACGACTTAAATTTCTTGTATCATTGCCTTGGTGATTGCTTTAAGCTATAAAGACTCTTCTTTAGCCTACACACATAATCTTCTTTCCCCTTGACTTTGCAACCCTCTGGTTGCTTTATATAGATCTCTTCCTCTAAATCACCATAAGGAAGGCAGTCTTCACATCCATCTGTTTGTCTTCTAAATCAAGACTAGCTGTTAAGTCGAGGATGACTCAAATTGGTGACATCTTCACCACTGGTGAGAATATTTCATCAAAATCAATACCCCTTCTTTGACTGAATCCCTTAACCACCAACTTGGCTTTCTATCGTGGTTGTGATGAGGGTTCTTCATATTTTACGCTGAACACCTATCTATTCCTCAAAACTCTTTTCCCTTTGGGGAGCTTTACTAGGTCAAAAGTGTAATTCTTAGAAAGTGACTTCATCTCTTCTTGCATGGCTTCAACCTACTGTTCCTTGTGTTCTTCTTGCATGGCTTCAACCTACTATTCATTGTGTTTATCTTCCATGGCTTCTTCATAACTCTCAGGTTCTCCCCCATTAGTGAGTAATACATACTTATTTGGAGAGTATCGAGCAAAAGGTCTTTTGTCTTTGTCAGACCTTCTGAGTGGAGTTGGATCCTCTGCTTCTTGTGCCTGGTCATCATCACCATCATCTACTTCTATTGGTAAAGGAACATCCTCATTAGCTACATCTTGTTGAGTGTTCTCCTCAACATTCTCCTGTGCTGGTGCCTCGCTAATTGTATCCAAATCAACACACATCATCATTATCTTTAGGTGTTGCATCTTTTGCCCTTTGGATATCCTTGATGGTCTCATCTTCTATGAACACAACATCGCAGCTTCGGATAAGCTTCTTGCTGATTGGATCACAAAGCTTGTAACCAAATTCATCAAGGCTATAACCCTAAAAGATGCGTTGTTTGGTCTTAACATCAAGTTTGAACCTCTCGTCTTTGGGAGCGTGCACAAATGCCTTGCATATAAAGACATGAAGATGATCATATTTGAATTCTTTCCCTTACCAGACTCTATCAGGCACATCAGACTGCAATGGAACAAAGGGTGAGAGATTCACCACATGCACTACTGTATTCAATACCTCACCCCAAAATTGTTTGGCAACTTTGCTTATGATAATAAGTATTTAACTCTTTCCCCCATATTTCTATTAATCCTTTCTACCAAACCATTCAATTGTGGTGTCTTTGGTGGCATCTTCTGATACCGAATGCCTTGTTGTTTACAATATTGATCAAATGGACCAGAAGACTCTCCCCCGTTGTCAGTCTAGATGCATTTAAGCTTTTTCCTTGTCTCTTTTTTGACTGAAGCTTGAAATTGTTTGAAGACATCTAACAATTGATCCTTCAATTTCAAGGTGTAAGCCCAGATCTTCCCCAAGCGATCATTAATAAAAGTCACGAAGTAGAGAGCACTACTAAGTAACTTTGTCTTCATTGGACTGCATACATCAAAATGTACTAAATCAAGTACATTTGGTTTTCTAGAGGGAGGTGAACTATTGAAAACAAACTGATTCTGCTTTCCTAATAGACAATGAAGACACTTTCTAAGACACGTACTCTTGACATAACATAGATGTCACTTCTTACCTAACACTACTAAGCCTTTCTCATTCATGTGGCTGAGTCTTTTATGTCACAACTCAATTGCATCTTCATCTTCCATAACATTGATATTGCTATTGGGAGTGTTGGCTTTCATTATGTACAATGTCTCATGCTTCTTACCTTTGGCTATAATCATAGAATTTTTGGTAAGTTTTTATACACCATCATAGAATGTGTTACAAAACCCTTCATCGTCAAGCTTTCCCATAGAGATTATACTAAATCTGATATTTGGAATATGTTTGATGTTTTTCAGTACTAATCTCATGCAGTTATTGGTCTCCGAGCAAATGTCTCTAATGCCAATGGCTTGTGTAAAGCCATTATTTTCTATTTTCACAGGCCCATAATCTTTAAGTGTATAAGATGTAAATAGTGCCCGTTAAGCAGTAACGTGAGTTGAAGCGCCACTATCAATTACCCAACTCTTTTCTTCTTGCAGAATACTAATCTCCTCATTACAAATCACAAGTAGATCCTAGATGACGATAATTTGATCTTGACTGTTGGCATCATTCTTCTCTGGTTCCTGATTCCTCTTGCCTGCTCTTTTCAACATCTCACAGTTCTTTTGCATGTGACCTTTTTCACCACAATAAAAGCATTTAATGTTAGCAAATTTGTTGGTTCTGCTACTGGATCTGCTTCTTTGATTTGGACCTGTACTTTGCTTTCTCCCTCTTATCTCTGTGATTGAGACGTCAGACTTAGAGATGAGCCTTGAGTCTTTCTTTTGGACTCCTCCTCCCAAAGGCTACTTTTAACCTTTTTTTTTTATCAAGACTACACCTTGAGGGGTTGAGTTTAAGAGCGTTGTTCTGAACGTCTCCCAGGATCTTGGTAAGGATCCCAAAAGCCATAATCCGAGCAACTCATCGTCTTAAGTGAGCCTCATGGTGTCCATCTGATTAATGATCCCTTGGTAAGTATTCAAGTGATTCGTCATCAATGTTCTATCTTGGTATCTCAGGTCCATAAGTTGTTTAATCAGGAACATTTTGTTGTTGCTAGACTTTCGAGCATAAAGGCTCTTGAGTTTGGCTCATAACTTGTCTGCTTCCTTCTTGCCAGTTTCTGATGAATCCACAAACTGGTCTATGTAATAAACTCCACTTGGTGTCAGATTTGCCTTCGAGTTTTGTAGCACCGAATACTGGTTCATTATCCCTTCACTTTAAGGAGAACTTCCATCTTCTCCTTCCATACTTGGAAGTTGCCTGAATTCAGACTGATTATTCTACTTGTGTTGACTTCCAACGTTTACAAAGGATGACCAACTTAGTAATCGAGCTCTGATACTAGTTTGATAGGAGATAGACACACCAATGTAGAGGAATAAAATCTCTCTCACCTGTTATAAACTAGTGAAGAAATCACCAAATGGAGAAAAGCATTGAAACTCTGAAACAAATTCAAAGAAAGACACACCAAATTTTACATAGAAAACGTCCCCAATATGGAGAGTAAAAACTATGAGACCATAGTCTAAAATATATCCACTATTTAAAATAATGGGAATAACAAAATCTCTCTAGATAAGACTAGAGGTATTACACCAAGATACTCAAATGATTAAACTCTTGGAAATATAAAAGGAGTGGAGAAATATCTCATAAATAGAAGAACATTGGTGCCAAATTATCGGGAACAAAATTATGATCCTTAATAATCTCAAGACCTAAGTCTTGAAATATTGATGATAAAATATCAGCTAAATTTGACCACAAATAACCTTCGATTGAAAGCTTAATCAAAAATATCTCTCTTTGTTTTTCTCTCCATTCATTGAGCCTTTTTTGCTTGGATGCTTAAGCCTTCCCTCTTGGTGCCAATTTATAGGGAAAAATCTCCTTAAACGTTCCTTCCATTTTTAATATGGCATGTCCTTAACGGAGGGACCTCCAACAAAGACAAATGTGATTTAAACATAAAATAAAGACTTCTTGAAGAATTAAAATGAACATCTGTGATCTAACATCAAACATTTCAAAAGTGCGAAAATATATAATATGCGAAGTTCTCGATATTACAAATGATAAGCTAAATTGCAATATATGAAAATACAAAAATATAAAAAGAAAACGTATAACAAATGAAAATGTGATAAAAATATGTAGTATTCGTAACAGATATTTGATTTATTATACATTTGTTTAGTAATTATAACTTCAGTATCTTAAAATCATTAATAACAATAAGATATTTATAAAATATAAATACGAGCATAATAAAAATAGAAAATATAAAATAGATAATAATTTAAATAAAGTAAAAGTAAATATATAGATTTATTAAACTATAGAAATAAATTTCTGACAAATGTTTCAAAACTGTGGGAATGTCAAATTTTGAAGTTTTTGGTAAACAATAAGTTAAGAATAGTGTCTTTCAAGAATATGATATTAAATGTAACTTTGGGTAGTAAAATATGTACGTAAATAAATCATAATACGTAATAGTGTATTTGATTTTTTTTGAAAAAATTGTTCATTGGATGAAAAATTGTATCTCTTCAAAAAGGATAATAAATTAGAGATAACAAAATTTCCATAATTTTGGTCAATTATTTTCTTTAATTTAAATAGATTTTAAACGAGTTTAAATTTTTTAAAATTTTGAATTTAATTTGAACGATTTAATTTAGTCAAAATTTTAATTACATATAATTAAAATTTTAATTTTATTATTGAATTTATCTTTTTTATCATTTTTTGTTTTTCTCTTTATCATTGCTTTCATATTTGTATCACTTCCATTTTTCTTCCTCTCTCTCTTTTCTCTACCACTTTCATATTTTGTCCTACCTGTTCATCTTTCTTGCTACAAGAATATTTGTGATCATTCATTTCCGAAAAGAATTTTCATTCCTTGGCTAGGGAATATATTTATCCATGATTATTTGCAATAATTAAAACACTCAACTAATTCACTTAGCTTAACTATAAAAACCTTGAGTTATTTAATTTTTTAGTTCAACTTTTAACATTTCAATTCAATTTACTTTAATAACCCTTGTTGTTAAAAGCTAACCAATTTATTAATTAATTGGTCAATTTTTGTAAATTATTAAAATTTTGTAAACTAAAATAAATCAATTAATGTTTATTTAACAATCTTTTTTAATTAAACTTCAAATATTTCGATAGATAAAGGTAATATCTTTCAATCATATTTTAAATTCTTTAATTTATTCAATCTTTAATTATTTTTGTGATGATTTAATACTAGTTGAACATTTTAAATCTTAAACCTCTTGTCTTACTGGTTTAATTTCTGGTTCAATATTTAAAACATTACTAAAACGAAGGCACTTGTAAAGAGTTTTGAGTCAAGGCACAAATAATTCATATTTGGCTAGACACAACCTATTGCACACCTAAAATAAATGAGTGTTGACCCCATTTTGATAGAAACTAATCACATCTTATGATAATACAAGGTTGGCTCATAAAAAGGTCTCACTATTTTCATGCCAATATCGTTGATTTTAAATGGAGTACAAGTATAATGGATAATGTTATAGAACCTCCAAGGGGTCCAAATGGTTTAGACTTGGGTGATTTTTTAGGCTAATAAACTCACCAATTTCTGCCCTATAATGCAACCAAATCTCTTCACTTGATTTAGCAAAAATCCTCCCACAATGAAGAATGAAAATAATGTTATGCAGAGGAAGTCCTAGTTGTTCAAAGTTCATAATTACATGAAACACTTGGAATTATGAAGCAAATGGAGCTAAGAATAGTTTTAAGAACAAAGGGACTTTTATTTGCGAATATATTAAATACATAACAAATGCAGGTTTGAGGGTTTACAACATATTTATATCCTGCAGATGTTAATGACTAGAAGATGAAAACATTGGATAGTTATAAGTAGATTAGAAAGTTTACATAAAACTGTCCAATAATTAAACGACATAATGTTTCAATAGCGTCCATATACATATAAGCCATGCAAAGCTTACTTCTAACACACCATGCAAGATTCCATTCAACATTTTAGTATTCCCATCCAAGTATTCACTAACGAACCAAGATTGTCCTCTATCACAATTCCATTTCCCAATATACATTAAATAATTTCAACCTATATAATATAATAATTTCTTTGCTTACTAATGGAACAGTAAAAGATGGGACTATAAGTCTATTTGCAGTCCCTTATCACCACCAAAGGAAGTTTATATGAGCCCCTCCTGACTCCCTTCGATCTGTAGCCATCATATTTACCCATCAAAGGTCTTAAAAGTCTCACTTCTAGATGTCTTTTCCACCACCAACAGATTAGCAATAGTTATTTCACTATTATCCTCCTCCTCGACCAACAATGCATTCAACTTCATCATCCTTGGGCATTCTCTTGCATAATGCAATATGCCTTCTCATTTTTCCCCACAAAATTTTCTCTAGCAACTTTGCTATTACCGTTGCCATTAGACATTTTTTTGTCTTTATTTAGCCGTAAATCCACCAACCAATCAATAACAACTATGACATTTGGTAGGTTGAATAGATTATCTTCTTTTGACATGTTACAAATATCTAACATCAAAAAGATAAACGCCTTAATATAGTTTCAGACTGGTTCGTCATACCGTAACTTTCTCAATGCTTCCCTCGCTATCCAAAAGGTGTTATAAAGCAAGAACTGGTCCTTTAGTTCGCGAACTAATATATTCCATGTATCAATTCATGGAAGACCTGCATTTAGATCATCATCTATCCTTGCACACCACAATAACTTGGCATCACCAACCAAGTATATACTAGTTAGCATCACTTTGTCACCTTCTTGCACCCTTGCTTCAAGAAAACATTGTTCCATGTCCCATAGAAAATTCTCTAGCATCTTAACAGCTCGAATACCATCAAAATGCTTTGGTTTTGAAAGTTTGAGCCTTATCCAACTCTCTCCGTTATGTTGGACAACATTGGTTCGAAGAAGTTCCAATGCATTTTTGGTCACCATCACTCTCCTATTTACTGCAACTGAAATGTCACCCAATCATTTATAGATGTGTTCAAATGCCTCAGTTATGGTATCTAATCGAGTCACTATGATGAACCCCTCGTCTTCCAAAGTTGGTCCAAAAATTTTCTCCAATCGAGCCATCCTTTCTCTTAATTGCTCCATGTTTCTGCCCACCATTTATCCCTTACGTGCCCTTGAAAACCTTACTCTGATACCAAAATGTTACAAGGTGTTTTTGAAGATAGCAAACTCACCTATTTTTGTCCTATAATGCAACCAAGTCTTGTCAATTGATTAAGCCAAAATACTCCCACTATAAAGAACGAAAGTAACATTGTGCAAAGGCTGTCCTAATGGTGCAGAATTACATGAAACACTTCAAATTATGAAGCAAATGAAGACAATAATAGTTTTACGAATAAAGGGACTTTTATTTCTGGATATATTAACTACATAACATATGCAGGTTTGAGGATTTACAACATATTTATTTCCTGTAGACGTTAACAACTAGAAGATAAAAACAATTGATAGTTATAAGTAGTTTGGATAGTTTACATAAAACCATCTAATAATTATACGCATAATGTTTCAATAGTGTTCATATACATGCGAGCAGGGTTATGTCCAACACACTATGCAAGATGCCATGCAAGTTGTAGTATTCCCATCCAAGTAGCCACATAAAACCAAGGTTGTTCACTAACAAACCAAGATTGTCCACTAACGCAATTCCATTTCCTACATACATTAAATAATACCAGCCTATATAATATATGGTTTTGTGGCTACATATCATCAAGGGGATCTTACAAATTACCAAAATATGTCACTATCATGTTGCCAAAGTTGTGTAATATTGGTGTTTACCACACACCAAAAAAAAGGTCTCCGAGATGCCATGTAAGGACATCGCAAGTGGTTGTGACTAAAATGAAAAAAGGACAAAAGATACATAAGTGTAAAATGAGTCATAAAGAGAGGCTAGCAATGAGATGTAAAGTGAGATACGAGGTTAGAAATTCTATATAATGTAATGACTCCTATATAATATAAGATAGAAAATTATGATTTCCGACTTCGCCTTCTTTTACTTTCTTTTACTGATTTGAATCATAGAATGTAATTTTTTTATATTTTTATAATAGTAAAATTATTGTTCTCTAAGAAAATTTTAAATATATAAAAAATAATTTATAAATAACATAATTTGGATATTCAAAGTTAAATAATAAAGTTAATTCAACTAATCTTTACAAATTCTAATATCTTTATATTGTAAATCAACTATTTTTTTCAAACTTTGAAAATAGATTACACTTTGTCTACCTTGTCTCTATTAAAAAACTTTTGCATTAATAAATACATAAAAATATATTTTATCAATTGAAATAACTTTTATACATTTTGCTTCACCCTTACTCATTTTATACCCCAATTTGAATTTGATATGCTAAAAACGAAAGCTTAAGTTAGCATAAAGATCATATACCATTTTTCACACAAAAATTGCATTTTCAATGATAATAGATAACCACTTCCATGGTGGATCTTTCTTTTTTTCTCCAGTGCTTTCAAGGTCGTTTTTGAAAATTGAATGCATTAAAAATTTTAGTTTAGACTCCAAATCATAGAAGTATTGCGTTTTAAAATTTTGAACTCTTCGTGAGAATTTGTTGCTGCCATGAAATTGAAGTCATATTAAAGGATTTCAATAATCATTTAATTAAAAATGTCATTAAATTTATTAATTTATTTAAAAATGTATAATTTATAAATTAATACATGTATTCATAATTTTATTCGTACACAAATAACAGTTTCCGTATTATCGATAAAATATTTAGCAATGCAATCCCAAATATCGTTCCTTTAATGGATGGATGCTTATATGTCTTCCAGGTCTATAGAATCGGAGAGCAAGGACTCCAGTTTTGATTTACAGCACTAATAATCTCTCAGGTCGTCAATAAATTAAGAAGAGCAAGTCAAACAAGTCAAATATATCTGTGTAAGAAAAAGCAATTATGGCATTACAAATTAGCAAAACTTGGGGGGAAAGTGAAAGTGGGCAGGAGCGAAGCGTGAACAAGTGGAAAATCTGAAAGAAACCAATCATGCCTTGTCTTGTCCTGACCCAAACACTTATTTATTAATAAAAATTGGAAAGCGTGGGCGGCGGCTCAGCAGGTTAGTAGCGGCAGCACGTGCTTCACATTATCTAATTTTGTCATTTTCATCATGACCGTGTCATACTGTCATACATACGCCACTCCGTCGTTTTTTTTTTAATAAAAGGGAAACAACTATATTACGTAACAAATAGGAGGAAACATATTTTTGATATATCCTTTATCAGGTTCAAGCGGCACCTTATGGGTGTGGTGGTAAAATAAGTAACTCCGGTTGCCATCTGCCCAGTATAATTAGTTAGTCAGTAAGCGTATTTGTTACTTTTTCGATATATATGTTAATGAATAACAGTTCAGTTCTTAGTAAGTAGCAGATGAATGCTTTGAACAATGAGATTGAGACTTCTAGATTGGCGGTCTGAGGAAGAGAAGATATCGAACACCGCCTTCGAATCTACCTCCAGTTCAATAATTTGAAATTCCAGATTTCACGCTAAAGTAAGCCCGGTAAAAACTCCCAGAACTCCGCTATCATCGCTGAGCATAATCCAAAATTCTGAGCAAAACCTTCGAGCCATTGGCCGGCACTATTCTGCATAAGTCCGCCAGTAATGGCTGAAGACAAGGACCGTTTGCAGGCACCATCAGTATTAAGCTTGATCCAACCTGGGAGAAGTTTGCTCCAACCGATGAATTGCTCTTGTCGCATGCTATAACCAGCAGAACCCGCTCCATTGTGCCATCCAACTGAGGAGAAAATCTGACCTACATAAGACAAAATAAGGGAGAGAGGTGAGGAAGGCTAAGTAAATTGACTATTAAAAAGGGTCCGATTCCTCCATTGCCAGAGGAACCAATAAGTAATGTCAAATAGGATCGGCCAAGCTTGATCGCGAATTCGCAGGCTGAGTTGGAGATTGTGTAGGAGTCAATCCCTAGTTGGCATAGTGAAAAAATCAGTTGGGACGAGGTGCGGAGGGAAGGTGCACCAAACTTGGCGAGCTTTACCACAGTCACGTACAACATGCAGCGAGAATTCCTTAAGTCCACAATAGTAGCAAGCTCCATCTAAATACAGTGCATACGGACACGATAGTGGTTCGTGAGTAGCCGATTGTGAGCTAGGAGCCATAAGAAGAAACGGACGCGTTGTGGGCCCGGCCATTTCCATGTTGCCTTCCAAATATCATGGGTCGCGGTATTGTCGTGACCCATGGTCATGTTTCTAATCACTTCAAACATTCAAATATAACTTAGACTTGATCTCATTTTTGACTGACATTTAATCTTTATATGATATATTTATATTATAATTACAATAAAATATGATAAAGTATTCTGGTAACATTATATTCAATAATTTATTCTGTTAATAAAAAGTATTTATTTATAATAATTGAAATTTTCTTGAATAAGAAAATAATCCTATTTTCCTATAATATATATTAATCATATTTTAGGAATAAGATGTAGGAGGCATCTTTGCAATTCAATGTAAGTATGATTGATATTTTACTTGTCCGAATTAATTGAGTTTTCTCAAGTGAGAAAATCTATCTATGAATAAGAAATTACTAATTCACAATAATTTTACTCTATATTATACAATTAATTAGTTAGATGTAGTTTTCTTTAAAATTATCTAAATATAGTTTTATTTATGCATATTTATTTAATTATTTGATGTCTAAGATAAAATGCACGTGATATGTATACATTATAAATGAAATTATAATAAGATCATAATTATAATATTCATATTATTGATAAGATGTGATTTAGTTATATCATTGACTTCATTTCTTTAGTATTAGATTTTTTTGTGTGCTTAATTGGTAAAATTAATAGTTAGTTTATTTTAGGAGGTAACAAGTGGAAATTGAATCAAATTTAGTTTAAAACATTGGAGCATCATTTGTTAAAGCCTCGAATTTTGAAGAGAGAATGTCAAAGATGATAGATTGCTTAAGCGGAAAAGTTTAGTTCCACTGGGAGACTTATTCACAATCTTATTTTATAGGGAATTTTGATTTGTTTAAATTATTATCTTTGGAATATTGGAAAAAGTTAGTTTTTGAATAGGAGAAGAGAAAGAAAAGGTTACACACACTTTCTTATTATTCCATTTTGTCCTCTTTTTTTTCTCTTCTTCTTTGATCCATCTTTGGTGTGGAACTATATCTATTTGTGGCTAAATCTAAATTTTTATTTAAGGGGAATCGAAACTCAAGTTGTAACTTTGGAAGGTTTTGTTATAAACTTAGATTTTTATTTTAATCCAAGTATTTCTCGTTTCTTTTATATTTTATATAATTAATATTGATTGACATGACAAATTAATTCAGTCTTAATTATTCTATGACTCTTCATAAGTTTAGCGATTGGTAATTGTCATGAATGATTGGTACAAATAGTAAGTAGATTATTTAAGTATTTACATATTTAACTTATGAGAAACAATAAAATAAAATTGAATAGTTATAGATATCTCAATTATCTAGTTTAGGGTCTACTCTTTTTCATTAAGATTATTGCTATCATACCTAATCAATTAATGATAATTTTTGATTTGAATGCCAAGTATAAATCAATTAATTTAGATAAATTGAGACTTATTGTAGCTATTCTAATAAGTTTCAGATTAAGTACATGAGTTGTGAAATTTTATTATTTTTAGAGTAATGATTAAAGTTGATCTTTCTCTTGAATCAAAGTTAAGTAAAATTGAATTTCTCATTTTTTATACGCAATTGATTCAATTTAATTTTTTTGTTAAAATTTTCTAACTTTTATAATCAGTTACTTTATTTTAATTTATTGTTAATTTTAGATAACTAGTTAATTAATAATAAAAATCCATTTTAAAATTAAGAAATTAGTTTTTTTAGTTTCTTGGGATTTGACTTAGTTTCATGACTATTACAAAAGTTTAGTAAATCAGAGATTAATTTTGATGGCTTCGATAACCCATTTAAGTTATTTATATATTATTCTTAATCATTATTTTATCAAGATTAGTCATTAATAGAGCGTAAAACTTATACATATTGCATTTCTTTCTTATGAAAGAAGTAATCAATCTTATAAATTATAAGTATATATAGAGATATTTAAATAAATATGTAGATATTTGTTAGAGAATAAATTCATTAAACTAATATGATATGAGAATTAGGCAATGAATAAGGGAATATTATTTGTATGTCTATAAAAATTCTTATTGTGATATTTTTTTGACATAAGATCTTTAAAGTATCTCATATAGAGATACTTTTAATACTTAGACCTATCTTAGTTAATGCTAGCTCATCTAATAGTCATTGGATATAACATGAACTATATGAAAGTAGTTGATTGATCAATATATGATTATTCTAAAGTGATTATGAATATTCTATTATTTTCGATTATTATTGATTCAGAAAACTCTTGAAGGTGGAATGATACTTTTAAAATAATTTTTAAATACCATTAATAGGATTGATTAGTAATGTACATAACTAATATAATTGAATTCAAATAAAGTAGACATTAATTTCATACCATATTACTAATTGGAACATTGTATGATAAAAAAGGTTGAATAATTTAAAAATATGCATGAAAAAATAGTCAAAATCACTTTGGCCTTTATAATATCTAGTAGTCTTAATGTGTTGCTAGTCACAATCTTTATCTATGAATATAAATTTTTTAATTAGATAACTAAATATATATTAAAAGAATTTAATTTATTTAATCTTAAATATAATTTAGGGTTATAATTCATATCCATTACCATTATATTTAAGAACATTGGGTCATATATATAAAATGGTTAAAGATGAAAAAAGTAATATAATCAAGTTGGACTTTATTGTAAAATATGTGAAATTTTATGATCAAATATAAGATATTTAATAAATAAGGATCAATATTATATATTAGATCTTATTTAGACTTAATTAATATTTAATTGAAATTAATAATTAAATTTATATTGAATTAAGATTATATTTCAATTTAATTACTTAAAAATACAAGTCATATTATAAATAAGCATCGACTCTTTGTGAACACATACTTATGGCTTACCTCTATCTACATTATTTATAGAGTTCTCTCAATTTATTTGTGTGGATAATATTAAAGGTTAAATATTTTGTGCGACTATAGTAGTTTAAATATTTCAAAAGTCGGTTAGAAGGAATTAAAATGAAAAAAATAAATTTCATAATAAAGTATGAAATTAAATTTGTACTCTACTCTATGTATGTATCAAATTAAAGCAATTTTGAAATTCGTTAAATTATAAAAAAATTTAATTACTCAGCCCATTTTTTGAGCAAGAAGACGTTTAAGTGAATAATTTGATATGCAACTACTAGGAAGTCAAGGTCACCCTTGCCCCTGTCACCTTTTAGAATTGTTGCTTTTACCACACTATCCTGCAAATTATATCGTTTTTGTTTGTCATATAATAGACACTGATAAGGCAGCATTCCAATTTAGCGGAAGCAGAAACTTTTCAGAGAAACAATTTCGTCCATAAGGTGATATTCCGATTCCATTGATTCTTTATTGTTGTTTAACCTTTTCCAAGATCTCCACGTACGTGAGATAGAGACCACCAGTACGTGACGCCTCCAACTTGTTCTGGTCATTTCATTACGTGGAATTATTATTAAAGAAAGGGCATGGATTATTTTTAAACAAAATTTATGGAATATAATTTCAAAAGATATCTTTATTAATTATTTTAGATCAGCAAAAATTCTTTGAAATTCACCGAAAATTTTTATTATATATTTAATTTAATTTAATTTTGATAATTTAAAAAATAAAATAAAACATAAACATATTTGAAAACCCTTCCACAAAGACTAGAGAAGCAAAACAAATGAAATCATTTACAGGTGAAGGAATGATGAGCAATAGAATTAAGAGAAAGTAGGCAGTTGATGTGCAACATAAGCAGACTCTAGTATGTTAATACTGAGAAAGAAAGATGTTGTATATGTTAGTTTATGCACTATAATAAATCAATTGGTTGTTGTTTAATGACATAATTATTTAAATGCATTAATTATCTTATAAATATTTATATGTATATGATAAATTAAATGTGATAAGTATACGTAACAAATAAAATTATAATAAGATCATAATTATGAGATTCATATTGCATTTATGTATGATTTCTAAATTGTTCTTAGTTATTGTTCTATTAAGATTAAATATTAATGGAGCATAAAAGACTAGTATACGTCATGTTTCTTCCTTATGAAAGAAATGATCAATCTTATAACCTAAAATATGAAGATGTTTAAACAAATATGTAGTTGCTCGTTAGAAAACAAGTTCACTTAACTAACCTCATTTAAAAAATTCACTGAGAACATTACTTATATGTTTATAAAAATTCTCATTATGGTGATTATATAAGTGATCATTTGATTTAAGATACTTTATTATTTGACTTAAGATACCAAAGTATCGTATATAAGGATTGATATATTTTGATACTACTTACAATCTATTCTAGTTAGGTGTAGCTCAATCTGTAATCATTAGATATAATATGAACTATATAGAAGTAATTGAGTAATCAATATAAGATTCAACATCTTAAATTAATTAGGGAGAATAGTTTGTTATTTTCGATAAGTATTAATCCGGAAAATCCTTGTCTAAGGTAGAATGATACTTTGAAAATAGTTTTCAAATGTTATTAATTAGATCAATTACTAATAGTGGAGAACTGAAATGATAGGACCCAAATAGAGTAAACGCTATTTCTATGCTCTTTGTCTAATCATAATATTGTATAATGAAAGGATTGAACTATACGAAAAATCATACACAAAAAGGTTAGTTAAAACTATTTTGACATTTCTAAATATATGAGTAGTTATAATGCGTTACTAGTCACTAATTTTGATATATGAATATAAATTATTTAATCATATAATTAAAGATAAATTAAAGGAGTTTAATTTATCTGATCTTTAAAATGATTTAAGGTTATAATTTATATTTATTACCAAAATCTTAAGAAACTTAATGGGTCACAAACAAAAAACGAGATGAAGAGAGAAAATGTCTTTTAATTAGGTTGAACTTGATTGTAAAGTTTGAGAAAATTTATGATTAAATATGAGATATTTAATAAATAAGGATTAGTATGAGATATTGAATTTTATTTTAGAATAATTAGTATATAATTAGGATTAAATAATTTTTATTAAAGTTTAATTGAAATAATTTTAATCAAATTACTAAAATATCTAAAACCTATTATAAATAGATTTAGGCTTTAGGAGAGCTAGCACTCCTTGTCTAACTCTCTCTATAATGGCTATAGAGTTATCTCAATACATTTTGTGGATAATATTAGAAGTTGGACACTTATATGGCAACAATGGTTGAGATAAGATGATTTCATGAACGAACAACAAGAAACAGAATTAAGTTTTATAATAAAGTACGAATTATGATTCATGTTTTATTATATTTTATGTGTTAATTACGCTATAGAATTTAAATAATCTTAGGTCAATACAAATTTTTTTTATATTTACTCTACTATGTGCGGGATCAGGTCTCGTCCTAATTTTCTAATAGTAGTATCATAGGCGGTTTTAATTTTATAACTTGATAAAAATTATTTGATTATTGATGATCAAAAGTTTATAATTGAATTTATAAACCCTAAACTTTTAACAAATCAAATTAAATTATATGTGAAAAAGTTCATTTTATAGAAACCCAACCCAAAATTCTCAATTTTTAGATTCATTAATATTGTTAACAACATAACACTAGTTCTAAAATATGAAAAAATTCAGAATTTGAAACAACTTGTAAGGAACCACGACCAAAATTTGTGTTAGAAAAACATAGGTGTTTTGTTGGTTGGAAAAATGGGTTGTGACATTTGATGTTCGAGACCAATGGGTTTTGCGTTGTTAAGTTGTTTTCGAAGAAGTTGACGGTTTGTTAACTTTTTTTTTAAGGGAAGAAAATCAAATTACATTATGAGTCTAGGGAAGTAGAGGCCCGAACGTTCCTCCAAGAGGAGTACATGGCACCTGATAGGTGTAGTTTCAAAATAGGTGGTTCCCAGTTCAAAATGCTTTGCATAGGACTCTAACCAGTCAGCACATCTATTGCTCTAGCTGTAAATATGCCGATGCACCACAGTTCAGTTCCGTGTAAAAAGTTCATTGATACCCTGAATAATGGTATTGTGGATCCCGAACCATCTTGTTGAGGAGAAGAGGAGGTTAATAGCCACTTCCGAGTCCACTTCAAGTTCGAGTCGTTGATAGCCTAAGTTCCATGCAAGCGAGAGTCTAGTATACACTACCTAGAGTTCCGCTGACACCGGAGAACACCAGCCAAGATTTTGGGTAAAGCCTCCAAGACAGTTGCCTGTGCTGTCCCGGATAAGGCCCCCGGCGATGACGGAGGAAAAGGAACGGTTGCAAGCGCCATCCTTGTTCAACTTGACCCACCCGGTAGGAGGTTTGCTCCAGCCTATGAGTTGTTCACGCCTGGGGCGATATCTCGTAAGCTCGCCTTTGCCAAGCGATATACTTGTAGATCTGATCTGCATAAGACAAAATCACATAAATGGATGAGGAAGGCCATAGAAACTAAGCGTCAAAAATGGATTGATTATGTCAACCCCATATGAGCCAGCATGCAACACCAAATAAAGTCGACCAAGCCACCTGTGGTGTTGTTGGAGATTGGTAATGAGCCACTGTCTAGTTGGCATAGTGAAAAAATCACTATTAAATAGCTGTGGAGGGAAGGCGCCCTACACTTGTTGGGCTTTGATGCAGTCTCTCACGGTATGTTGCGAGGATTCTTCGAGACCGCAGTGAGGATAGGCTCCATCCACAGTGAGATGTCGCCGGGCCCGATGTTTGTTAGTAAGAAGATCGTCGTGAGCAAGGAGCCAGAGAAAGGATCGAATGCGTCGTGGTCTATGCCAGTTCCGGATTGTCTTCCAAAATCCAATACCTGCGATGTCCTCTTGCTCCATTATCATGGAGTAAGTGGAAGCGATAGTAAATTTCCCGGTATCGGACAAACCCCAACATAGCTTGTCCGGGCCTAAGTAGGGCATCGGGTGTAAAGTTCCTACAATCGATCGGGAGATCGTTATCAGGAGGGTGTCGTAAATGTCATCCCATTTCCAATTACCGTTAATGTCCACAAAGTGTTGGACACTGAGGTTGTTAGATGAACCAGGAATGGGGGTGATAACATGGTTGATAAGTGGTCCCACTCCTTTAACCCAAGGATCCAGCCAGAATTGAGTTTTAGCACCATCGCCGAGCACCCATGTCAAATCCTGGAGTACTAAGTACCAAGTAGACTTTATGCTCTTCTAGATCATGGATCCACCCCTGGTGTCGATAGTGAGGGGGGGGGGGGGGAGATTATTGAAATAAAAATTGTATTTCACAAATAACACTTTAACCCATAAAGTGTTTGGTTTGTTGATCAGAGTCCAACCTAATTTGGCTAAGAAGGCATCATTGGTTTCACGAATTTTGCAAATGCTAAGACCCCCCATCCCTTTCGGTTGACATACTTTCTCCCATTTAATAAGGTGAATCCTCTTGGAGCTGTTAGACGAGCCCCACACAAATTGTCTCATAACTTTTTCCAGTTCATCGCAAAGATGGCGGGGCAGCTGAACCGTCTGCATAGTATAGCTGGGAAGCGCCGCTAGGACAGATTGAGCTAACGTGAGACAACCTACGAAGGACAACAGTTTGGCAGACCAACTCGTTAGACGTTGGTGAACCTTGTCCAGGATGTACTAGTAAGTGTGCTTGTTAACACGTTCATGTAGAAGTGAAACTCCGAGGTATTGTCCTAGGTCATTTGTCTGGATGAACCCCAAAGCTTGGCTTAAGCTGTGGGATGTCGATGTTGGAATATTTTTTGAAAAATAGCACTGAGATTTATCCTGACTAACCTGTTGGTTGGAAGCAACACAGAAAGAATTTAGAGTATCCCGAATCACAACTACTTAAGACCTAGAGGCTTTTGAGAAGAGGATGAGGTCGTCGACAAAGAACAAGTGGGACAGAGGTGGCCCATTCATACTTAATTTGATAGACCGCCAATGGCTTTGTGTCACCGCTTGTGTAATTGTTTACGCTAAGTGTTCCATGCATAGGACAAAGAGATAGGGTAATAAGGCCCCCCTGATAAATACCTCGGGAAGGGCGAAAGGCTTTACTAAGTTCACCGTTCCACCTAACCTGAAGAGAAACCGAGGTGATGCACTTCATGATGAGATTGATAAGAGACGTGGGGAGGCCAACGTCTAATAAAGTATCTTGGATGAAGTCCCATGACAATCGGTTATACGCTTTCTCAAGATCAACCTTGATGGCCATTATTCTTTTTCGTCTGGTTTTTCATTTCATGGTGTGAATAACTTCTTGGGTGATTATGATATTATCTGTAATTGAGCACCTGAGGACGAAGCTACATTGGGTAGGAGCTACCAGACCATCGAGATAGGGTTTGAGCCTATTAACTATGATTTTGGTAATGACTTTGTAGGTCACCGAGCAAAAGGCAATGGGCCTGTATTGGGTAATAGAAGTGGGAGAAGGAATCTTCGGTATCATCATCATAATGGTGCGGTTAAGCTTAGATTCCCAAGTTACGTGTCGAAAAATTCTTTGAAAGAGGGAGGTCAGCGTATGTTCCATAATCTCCCATTGGGATTGGTAGAATAACGCGGCTAGGCCATCAAATCTTGGGGCCTTGTTAGGCATCATACTGAAAAACACCGTTTTGATTTCATCATGATAGCGGGGACGGTCCAAATCGTGGATTTCCGAAAGGGATAGTCGAGGAAACTGACCATGGATCAGCTGATCCGTAGAACGGTGGCTATCCTTGGTATAAAGTTTCGTGAGTAAGTTCTGAGCGAGATTTTTGATGTTCTAAGGACCTGACAGCATAAGCCCATTTTCATCTTTTAAGCAAGCAATCATCGCTTGCCTCTGTTTGTCCATGGTGATAGCATGATAGTAATTGGTATTCCTGTCACCCTGGCTTAGCCATTGGCACCGGGAACGTTGGTGCCCATAAAGTTCGTCTTGATATAGGACCTGCTCCATCTCTGTTCGGAGGTGATCCTCGAGATCTTAGAGAGAGGTCGAGTTATCAGCTTTAAGCTGCTTTTGGATGCCTTCGAGTCAGGCTAGTAGACGTTTCTTCTGATGAAAAATGTTCCCAAATGTGTAATAGTTCCACTGCTGTAGACGATCCACAAAGCTTTTAATTCGGCGGCTGAATTTGGCACTGGAAGGAGTCCAATTATCAGCTACAAAATGACTAAATTCAGAGCGAGTCAACCAAGCTGATTGAAATTGGAAGGATCTGACTGTCGGTGTTGGTTGCTCGTTATTGTTAATAGTCACTAATAGCAGTCTATGGTCTGACTTTAGAAAGGGTAAATGAGTAACAGTTGTGTGGGAGAAGGTTGAATGCCAATCATGCGAATAGAAAGCCCAGTCTAGTCTAGCAAGGATCTGACCTTACCCCCAAGTGAATCTAGGCCCGGAGAATCCGAGGTCCTAGAGCTGACAACTTTGCACACAGTCACGAAAATGGATGTTTACAACTGGTTAGGTGTGAGATCCTCCACGTTTATCAAGACTCTCTAATTTGGCATTAAAATCACCATCCACAAGCCAAGGGCTATCAGTAACCCTGGCAATGCTCCGCAAGTAATGCCACAAATATTTCTGTGAAGAATACGTAGGGCTAGCATAAACGGTTGTGAAATTGAACGACACTTGATCCCACACAATTCTTGCATGCACGAACTTTCGATGAGCTAACTGAATGTGAACCTCGATATCGGGTCTCCCAAGAAGCCAGATGTCACCCGAATAACCCTTTGCTTCAACCCGGAATGATTGAGTAAAACCCAAACTCCTAATAACTGCGGTTGCTCGTGCCCCACTAATACAAGGTTCCACTAGAACTATAAGTCGCAGCTTATGGGTCCGAATGTAGTGTTTGAGTATGGGCTTGAAGGATCTACCTCCAGCCCCTTGGCAATTCCATATCAATATTGACATAGAGGTTGAAGAAAGGGGATTTTAATCAGCATGCGAGCTTGTTGGGCTCCTGTCCAAGTCCTGCCCCTGATCAGTCCTATGGTCTTGTGTAGACTCCACCATGAGAGCATCATTTTCGCCATGCATGTCCATTACTGAAGTAGAATATTGCTCGGGATCTAGT
This sequence comes from Erythroxylum guanchezii, assembly GCA_025629825.1. Classification (NCBI taxonomy): domain Eukaryota; kingdom Viridiplantae; phylum Streptophyta; class Magnoliopsida; order Malpighiales; family Erythroxylaceae; genus Erythroxylum; species Erythroxylum guanchezii. The sequence goes on along the minus strand of JAOTAX010000005.1, from coordinate 13,573,410 downwards.
GGTCTCGATGGGGGTATGTTATGTAGTAGGGCCATCGACGTCGAACCATTGTGGGTATGGTCATCCTGCTCCATATTCCCGTAGTTCAAATCCGCATTGGTGGCCAGAGTAATAGAAGTATCTTGAATTATAATTTCTGTGTGGGAAGGGATTGTTAGGGCTATATGGTCCAATTTTTGGCTTCGGAGTGCTGCTGAAGGGGGCCCTAAGATAGGTAGGGCTTGGTTAGTTAAGTTAAGGCCTATAATGGGAATCAGACCAGCGTGGCTCGCCCCTTGGGCCTTTCCAGTCCAGCCCGCAGTTAGGCCAGGTAGAGGAGTAGACGTCGTTGTCGAGTGGATCTGGAGAGAAGCTTGCGATGCCATTTTACGTGAGATGGTGCTGGAGCCACGTCAAACCTGAGGCGACACGTATTTTGTTCTTTCGTCTTTAAACGTCAAAGGGGCTAGGGATTGAGAACCAAAATGGGGCTGGAGTGTCGACTGGTGAGCAGAAATCCTTGGGGTTGCCTCACTTGATTGAGGTATGTCTGTGTCATTTGCCAACGACTCTATTTCCAACAGGGCCATGAACCTCGAGCCTTTGGATCTGACGTGTTAGGAGCCGTTGGTGCGGTCGAACCGTTGGGTTGTATGGTTTGTCGGAGGTTGGCGAGTGCAGCAAGTTACCTGCATCCATGATCCGTATTCATCTTATCGGGGGTCTCCTGGTGATGCAGCTGTGTGGTTGTTGGGTCAGGTAGGTATTAGCGGTTCGCCAGTGGGATGTGCAGTTGCTGGAGTTTCATTTGATTTCGTGGGGCAGGTGTTTGTTCCGTGCTCGACCCGCCCATAGCTGAAGCAAATCTGAGGAAGCCCCTCGTAAGCTACCTTAATAATCTCACCATCGAGTTTGACGAGGGGCTAGAGCAGAGAGTTGAGATCAATGTCTATATCCACCCGAGCGAATTTGCCTCTTTGCGTAAGTTGTGTATGATTGTCAATTTTTACTGTACGACCTACTAGGTTTCCTAGAGCTTTTAAAATCAAAGGGTGGTAATGAGTGACAGGAAGATCAGGGAACCTCACCCACGCCACTACGTGATTTATTTTACCTGATGCGGGTCTGAAGTTCGGGTACCATGGCTGAATTGACAGAGCGTGAATCGCTATGATCCAAGGTCCTTGGGTAAGTGTGTGCACATAGTCCTCCTCCTCCAGGAAGTTTACAAGGTAAAAATCATTTTCAATGTCAACGATTTTGATTGGACCTTTGGGTTTCCACAAAGAAAGCAGGCGAGACTTGAGTAAGTTGAAGCCAATAGTGCGGCCTAAAAGTTTGATAATCGCGACCTTTGCCCAAAGATTGTCTAATTTGCCTTTGAATGTGTTATTCCCATACCAAATTTGCCTTGGATGACAAATATGTCTCCCTCTGTGAGTTCAATGGGATCATCTTCAAGCTAGTCTATGAGCTTATCCCTACGGCCAGTTTCGGTATGACGAGTTACGACCGCATTGTAGCTTAGTGGATTGCTCTGTGAATCAGTTGCAGGAGGAGGGGGATCTTCATCCCTCTCGCGTATGCGAACCTTTTTTTGTTGCTTGGCGATTATGTTCAGTTTAATTGAGAACAGTGGATTGGAGAGCTGGTTGAGTGGAGAGCATTTTTTTTCTCCTGACCTTTTCTACTTCAAATGGATGTTTCTACGATCTAACTCATAGTTTGTTAACTTTTCTATTATAGTTTTGTTGAATGGAAAACTTTGATCAAAATGGGACAAGATGCGTGAGTCTTCTGTCATTAAATGGGGTGAATTCAGGTTGTGGGTTGTTATCATCACTGGTGGCTAGTAGGTGAGAAGTAAATGGCAGCACATGTAAGGAAGGGGCTACTATTGGAGATTGGGTGCGCTACTGTTGGAGAATCAAGCGGCAGCAGACATACATTGGATAAGCTTGACTAGACATTTTGGGAAATTGGTTCGGGATCTAATCCCATGTGTGATGGAATAATTATGAAACTTTTTCATATTTTAATTTTTTACTAGGCATTTTGGGAAATTGGTTCGGGATCTAATCCCGTGTGTGATGGAATAATTATGAAACTTTTTCATATTTTGATTTTTTTAAAATCAAGATCATTTTAATTCTATAAAATAATTAACACATAAATCATAATGAAGCATGAACCTTAGTTCGTATCTTACTCCGAAGATTGATCCTTTTCTTTGTTGTATCATTCAAACTATTTCTAAAACTGGTTCATCTTAACCACTATAGTTGTAAAAATGTTTGACCTCTAACAGTATTTACAAAACAATTTAAAAGAATTATATAACTCTTACAGTAAAGGTTAAGTAATAAGTGCTAGTTTCTTTAGACCTTAAGCCTGTTTATAATAGGTTCAGGACATTTTCAATTAAACTTGAATTAGAATTATAAATAATTATAATTAAATACCAATTATGCCCAAATAAGATCTAATATCTCATATTAATTCTTATTTATTAAATATCTCATATTTAATCATAAAGTTTCTCAAATTTTACAATCAAGTCCAACTTGATTAAAATATCTTTTCTTTCTTCAACCAGTTCTTTATTTGAGATCCATTAGGTTTTCAAATATATTAGCAATTGATGCAAATTATAACCTTAGTTCATATTTAGGATTAGATAAATCAAATTCCTTTAATTTATCTCTACGTTTCTAATTAAACAATTTATATCCATAGATCAAAACTGACATCTAGTAACACATCATGCTTACCCAAATATTTAAGAATATCAAAGTGTTTTTGACTAACCTTTTCATTTATGATTTTCTTGTATAATTCAATTATTTCATCATATCATGTTTCGATTAGACATAAAGCATGAAATTAATGTCTACTCTATTTTGAATCTAATCATATTAGTTCTCCGCTATTAGTTATTGATTCATTTGATAACATTTGTACATTATTTACAAAACATCATTCCACTTTAGTCAAGGATTTTCTGAATCAATATTAATCAAGTAAAACAAAAAACTCTTTAATTACTTTTAGGTGATAAATCCTATCTTGATCACTAAAATACCTCCATCTAATTCATGCTACATCTAATGACTATCGACTAAACTACCTATGATTAGAATATGTCATAAGTAGTATCAAAATATAGTAATTCCTATATAAGATAGCTTTGAAGATCTCAGGTCAAATGATCGTTTATACAATCATCACAATAAGAATTTTCATAGATGTACAAGTAAATGTTTTAAATGGATATCTCATATGAAGTCAGTTCAGTAAATTTGTTCTCTAACATGCACCAACACATTTGTTTAAGTATCTTCATAATTTAGTCTAAGAGATTGACTGCTTCCTTTATAAGGAAAAACATGTATTACTTTTTTTACATTTTATTAATTTCTAGTCTTAATGGAACAATAACTAGGAATAATTTAAAGATAATACATAAATATAATATGAATCTCATAATAATTTCATTTGTAATTTATAATTATCCCATGGTCTTTATCACACACATATAAAAATATACAAGATAAAAAATGCTTTAAAATTATTTTGTCACTAAACTACGACCAGATCGAGTAGCTATAGAGCATAAACTAATACATGGTGGTTGGAGTAAAAGATGCGTGATGGTGACATAGGGTTATGGCATCGTGTTGAGAAAACTTAACACCAAGCGAGTGGTGACTGAAATTGGCCAGAGGCATTCTTAGTGTTTGAAAAAGCAAGTGGCTTCAAGTGTGGTGGCTGGTGTGGTCGAATAGACATCGTTGAAGAAGACTGGATGGCGAGATGCTCGTTAGTGTGGTTGTAGCAAGTCACCAACGGTGAAGCAGATGCAAGGCTTGGCGGTGGCATGAAATGCCATTGAGCTAGTGAGTGACATCTTGAAAAAGTTGAAAACAGGTAACAACAATGATATTGGTGTTACTAGTGCCACTTGGGCAGTGACATTGCATGACGACGGTAGCCTTGCAGAAGGTGGCAACTAAGGTTTCATCTTGTTTGTGAAATTAGGGTTTTTTATGATGAAGATGGGTGTGTTTGGCACAAAAATAAACCTACGAAGAGGAGTGTGTTCTCTAATTCTAGAATAGGGGTTGTCTAGAAGTGAGTCTAAGTGTGACTTAAACTAGAAAAGAGAGAATTTATTTAGCTATTTCTCTAAAAAAGTCAAAACAGTCTTATGAAAAAACAATGGAACACAAAAATTATAATAAAACTCACCAAAACACATAAAGTCTCAACTACAATTTCAGGTAACAACATGACCACGACATATCATTGGAGAAGGATGGGTTTGACTAGTCACAGCAAAGAACAATAATAGATATCGATGAAAATGGGTCTTCCACTGATAGGGAGGAGATCTTCAAGCTTCTTCGGGAGACTTTTACAATGAAATTAAAAAAAGGGAACTAAAGGGAAAGAGACAAGTCAAAGTTAGTAAATTTATTCATTTTCTATTTATTCAAACAAAAGGGGAATTTGATTCTTTTGATAGGGAAAAAAAATTATGAGACGTAGATGAATACAATAGTTGGTGAAAAAGAATTTGAATAAAAAAAAAGAGATTGTCAATAGCGGCAGATGAAATGGCTTATTTTGAAGAAGAATGGAGAAAATGGCCATAAATTGGTGATGACTTAAAAGTGAAGACATTTTTAAAGTTTTCATTAATATGTCATCTTGGAAACAACCTTTTTATTAATTACGGATAAGGCTGTATACTACTCGACCTCTCTAGACCTTACGAATATTATTGTTGTTGTTGTAAACTCACATTGGTGTGTATTAAATGAGAGATTCGGGATTCAAACCAAACTTTTGTCGCAAAACTAGAATATAAATTTATCTCCAAGTTCAAAAATAAGAAAAAGATATTATTTTAGTTAAGCCCTTTAAACTCAAATTAAACCTATTAATTTCGATTCTAATCAAGTATGGACCATTTTACCAAATCTATTTACAATTACTATAATAGTCAAGTTTATACAAAAAATTAGTCACATTTGTAGAATAACTTCTAATTAAATATTTTTGATAAGTGACATCCTTTGAATTTTTTAATCTATAATTTCACTATAAATTTATAGAATTTCCCAATAAATTAATTTTAGTGTTCTTGTAAAGTAGTATCAATGATAATTTCAATATAAATATTTCAAAGTTACAATTAAAATTTATTTTTTAGAAAATTAGAGAGAAACTAAAAGTTCGTTGTTCACTTATTTATGTAAAAGAAATTTCTGCTTATTTACATATGTGAGTTATAGTTAGGAATCTCAACTATCACATGTCTTCTAGTTCGAAAATCCATCATTAAGCGAGAGAAATATGCGATTTAGATGTGTATATATGTTCGTTTATACCCTACAGTCAATTGGTTGAATGTAGTTTAGTAACAAAACAATTCAAAGCATTTTTTTTAGTCTTATACATATACATTGCAAATAAAGTTATGATGATATTATACTTATAAGGTTCATTACGTTTATATACTATCTCTAAATTGTTTATAGTCATTGTTCTATTAAGATTGGATATTAATTAGAACTTAAAAAGATAACACACTTTATGTTTTTCCTTATGAAGGAAGTAATCAATCTTATAAACTAAATTATGAAGATATTTACATAAACATGTAGGTGCTTGTTAGAGAATGATTTCATTGAACTGACCTTTTACGAGAAATTCATTTGAAACATTACTTGTATGTTTATAAAAATTTTTATTATGATTTTTGTATAAATGATTATTTGACTTGAGATCTTTAAAGTTATCCCATATAGGGATTGTTATGTTTTAATATTACTTATGACATATTCTAATCAAAGGTAGCTCATTTGGTAGTCATTAGATATAACATAAATTATATAGATGTAGTTGAGTGATTAATAAAGAATTCCACCCTAAAGTAACTAGGGAGAATGTTCTGTTGTTTTCAATTAGTGATGATTAGGGAAATCCTTGGCCAACGTGGAATGACAATATGTAAAATAATTTACAAATGTCATTAATTGAATCACCTACTAATGGCGGTGAACTAATATGATTGAACTCAAATAAAGTAGAAATTATTTCTATAATCTATGCCTAATCAGAACATTGTATGATAAAATAATTGAATTATATGAAAAATCATGCGTAGAAAGTTTAATTAAGACACTTTGACATTCCTAAATCTTTATATTGTCATGATGCGTTGTTAGATGCCAATCTTGATCTATGGATATAAATTGCTTAATTAGAGAAATAAAAATAAATTGAAGGAGTTTAATTTATCTACTCCTAAATATGATTTAAAGTTATTATTTATATCCATTGCCAACATATTTGAGAACCTAATAGTTCATAGACAAATAATGGGTTGTAGAGAGAAAAGTGTTTTAATCAAGTTGGACATGGTTGTAAAGTTTGAGAAAGTTTATGATTAAGTATGAGGTATTTACTAGATAAAGATCAATATGAGATATTGAGTTTTATTTGGATATAATTTTTATTAAATAGAATTATTTATAATTCTAATTAAATTTTTTATTTTAATTAAATTTTTTATTTTAATTAAATTACTAAAATATCCAAACCTATTATAAATCAACTTAGATTCCAAGGGAGCTAGCACTGTTTATCTAACTAGCTTCTATAATACCTGTAGAGTTTTCTCAATATGTTCTATGGATGTCGTTAAAGGTTAGACAATTGTGTGATTTAAAAAAAAAATGGTTTGAAGGAAATGACAAGAAAAATGATCAAACTTCAGAAGTGTTCGGAAACTGGGTTAGGATCCGATCTCGACTGCAGCGGAATAATCACAAAATTTTTTCGTGACTTTTAATTTTTCCAAAAATTAAAATCTATTTAATTCTATAAATTAATCAAAGCAAATTATAATAAAGTGGAAATTTATTTCGTACTTTATTCTGAAACTTAATCTTTGTTTTTTTTTCTTCGTATTTTCGAATTGTTTCCGAAACTGATCCGTCTCAACCACCTTAGCCGCACAAGTGTCTGACCTCTAACGGTATCCACAGAACAGGCTGAGAGAACTCTGTAACTCTTACAAAGAGGGTTAAGCCAGAAGTGATAGCTCCATAGAGCCTAAGCCTATTTATAATAAACTTTGAACGTTTTAGCAATTTAATTGAAATTAAATTCTAATTTCAATTAAACTTTAATTAGAATTACAAATAATTCTAATTAAATA
>JAOTAX010000005.1:13525536-13538136 GCA_025629825.1 Erythroxylum guanchezii | reverse complement strand
GAGACGACCCGAGGTTCAGCTTATACTGCAATCTTGGAATTTAAATTGTTTTTGACCGGTTTCCAAGGATCGATTTTTGAATTGAACGACGAGCCGCGATCACAAATGAATCAACATTTAAACAAATATCAACTTTGTCCCTATAAATGATGGTTTAGCATAATCATCTAGTGTGATATACTTCTAACCTGTCATTATGTCTAAATAGTAGTGACATCATGACTTTAGTGTTTTCTTTCCTTAAATTTTAAAAGGTCGTTTCAATTTCTAGATCTAGATCTAGATCAAGTAGTTTTAGAGACTACTCCTATTTATAAATTAAAGTTCCTAAATCCTAAAATTTAGTTAATAAATACAAGATCAAGAAAAAAGTTCAAAAATAAATAAATAAAAATAAAATAAAGCTTTATTAATATCTTAGTCCTTGGAAATGATGTCAAAAATTTGATTTTGATATGTGTATATTAAAACAAAATTATGCTAAGGATTATTGAGCAAGTGTATGTATAATTGTTATAATATAACTTAGGTGAATACAATTATCAATCCTATAAGGATTATAGTGCTAACTATCGTTTTATTATCTAATTTAACAAAACAAATGATCAAATTAAGGATATAATGAATTAAACTAAGAGCAGGACGTAATGAATTAAACTAAGAGTTTGACTATAAAATAACCAACTGAAAACCCCTAAAAAAGCATTAACTTATTTTATAAATTCCTAATAATAAATTTGAATCTAACCTAAGAGATTTTATGGTCCTATATCTAGGATTCCTTGTAACTTTTATTATTCATGCCATGATCTATCATAAATATGGTTTTTAAATTCATATATATGGAATATGAAATTAATCAAAATCCTAGCATATTTCAATTTAGTCATAATATAATCATGAATAATTCATAAGATAGCTTAGGTCTTTAATCAAATCAAGAAATTAATCCTAGATAATATTTCTAGGTTTCATCTAATCTATATATATCGTAATTTAATTCATACTAAGAAAAAAAACAACAACATTAATAAATAAAGAAAATAAGATAAAAAAAATCATTCTCACGAATCTTGAAATCTTGAAGTTTTTTAGTTGAATCTTGATAGAATCCTCTTTTATGCTCTAAATTTATTTCATTCTTATAACAAGACACTCTAGTTCAGGCTCTTGTTATTACTCTATGCCTTACTTTAAAGCTCTTTTGTATTTTCACAAAACCTTAAAAATGCAAAGATTTTAGATCTATGTTAGGCTAGTATTTTTGATTGTCGCAAAAAAAATCCTAATTTATGTAAAACTCACCATAATATGGGTCACCAACATAGTTTCATGTTACGCTTGTGTTAGTTTAGTAAATCCTTTGTCACGTATCTAAGGGTTCAACAAGGGTCTGAAGGCCATGAATACGTGTATTCATACTATATTCGTTTATATAGTAAGTTATAGAATAAGTAAAATGGACTAGTATCCTATATGGTAGAACTATATTTAACTTGTGTTTTGAATTTTGGTTTATGTTCAATTCGTATTCATTTAAATTCATGCTAAAACTTCTCCAAATCGGCTATAATGTTTCAAATTTGGTTGCTCTTCATTAGGGAGATAAAACAGGGTCTATAATTAAAATATAAACTATGTTGAGTATTAAATAATATAAAATTATCCAAATGCAAGTAAAATACTTTCAAAATTATGATAAAAACATAACCTAATTAGCACTTATCAGTTGATGTTTCCATACGTAGCCCTGAATTACCAATTACTACTATGATCTAAGATTAAAAACACAAAATTCTACTTCCATTAGTGTTTCCCTCTAGGAGAGACAAAGGACCCAATCTTAGGCCCAGAGTTTAAGCTATATCATCTGGAATACTTACATACATGCCTGATTTGATACTCAAATCAAAAAACTTTTTAAAGAAAGTTCAATATCCCTAAAATAATAAGGCCATCATAAAGAAAACAATTATGCCTCATGAATGAAAGTGCAATTGGATTAGATATAGGTTTATGTCATCAAAGATATTGTCGACCACAACATTAAATGCTTATTGTAAGTTATTCTTAAAATCATAAAAGTGCATGTTAATTTTCGCAGTCTTGAGAAAATAAGCCCTCTTATCGTTAAAGGGCTGACACATTTGAAGGTATGAAGGGATGTTGAATTTGATCAACAAATCCTATGAATTTGTATGTCTCATTCTACTTGTATACCTATTAGCTTTGTGTTTATTGATGTTCCTTATAATCAACTCAGTGCAAAAGGTTGCATCTTTTTGCTTATGATGCTATCCTACTTATGTCCCCTCCAATTTCCCTAGATCTGGTTATATATGAAGATCCTAATAAGCTGGTTAATTCTGCTTTTATTGGAATTATACATACATTTTAGAGAATTATATGGCTTTGTAAAAATATCAAATGGTTATAGATCATATGTTTTAGGTTGTAAGTTTCTCTTGCAAAATCATCTAGGAAAATAAAGGATTGGAGGAGCTTGTATGAAGGGTTTGTTTAGAGATAACCAATGATTTAGATTAAGGTAAGAATGAGGGCAAAGATTATGATACCTTTTCACTCTTTAATTCCTTACAATAATAACAACAACGATACCCAATAGGAGTCCTATTGAGACATGGGGTCTGAGGAGGTTTTATAATACACAACCTTAATTGTACCTGGTATAGAGGCTGTTTCTGATAGACCTACATGTAATGCGTCATGAAGATACTAAAAATTATAAATGAATATGCATAAAAAACGTGTTGTGATAGAAAATAATGTACATATTGAACATGTCAAAGACTATTAATAAAAAAATAAAATAAGTACACAAATAAAAAAAAAGACCCTTACAAAAGTAAATCAAATCGACCATGTTCAGAAAGTAATTAAGCTAAGTAGGAAATTAACTAAGCTAACTAAATAAGAGGTAAGTACTACATATTAAACTCGAAGGGCACAGTCTAAAAAACTTACAAGAACGCAAATGACCTTTTTAAGAGAGATCTTTTATCTGTATCTTGGTACGCCAAAGTCTCCTATTATGGGTTATATCTTTGGTAAGTTCCATCCGAGCCATATCATTCTTGATCACTTCTACCTAATTCTTTTTAAGCCTTCCTTTCTTCCTCTTACAGTCTCTAAGCATTATTTTTTTTACATCTTCTTACTGGAACATCAGGGTCTCCTTTTAACATGACTGAACTACTTAAGTCTTGTCTCTCTTAATTTTTCCTTAATACCAACCACCTTTAATTTGTCTCTTACCATTAGATTCTTGACCTTATCTCTTCTGGTAAGGTTACACATCCACTAAAGCATCATCATATTTGTCACCATAAGCTTATTACTATGTATTTGTTTGATGGGCCAGCACTCTGTCCCATATAACATAGTTGGCCTAATCTCTGAGCAATAGAATTTATATTTAAGCTTGAGTGGTATATTCTTGTCACATAAAACTCTTAATCCACTTCTCCATTTGAGCCACTTTTATTTGATACAATGGGCTATATCTTTATTGATCTCTCTATTGCTTTGGATAATAGACCCTAGGTATTTAAAAACATTTTCTCTGTGATATGACTTCTGATTTAATCTTTACCTTTACATCGATAGCCACCTAATGGCCCAAAAAATTGCAACAAGTATTCAGTCTTGGTCCTGCTTACTTTAAAACCCTTCGACTTTAACGTATTCTCCACATTTTTGCTTAACATTGATGACCTCTCTTGTCTCATCCATTAAGAGACCATTGTTAGCAAACAATATACACTAAGGTACATCTCCTTAAATATTCTTAGTGATCTCATCCATCACTACTGCAAACAAAAAAGGGCTCAATTTGGTGTAGCCCAATACCAATAGAAAAATTTTCAGTATCTTCTCCTATTGTCCTTACTCTAGTCATTGCCCCTTTAGACATATCTCTAATTACTTGAATATAGGTTATAGGAACTCCTTTAACCTCGAAACACCTCTACATGATTTACTTAGGAACCTTGTCATATGCTTTCTTTAAATCAATAAAACCATGTGCAAATTCTTTGTCTTTCCTTATAATATTCCATTAATTTTCTAAGCATATGTAAAGCTTCTATCACGAACCTTCCTGCTATCAAGCCAAACTAGTTCTTCGAGATAGGAGCAGCCTTTCTCAGTCTCTTCTTAATTACCTTCTCCCACAACTTTATTGTGTGAATAAGTAGTTTGGTGCCTCTATAGTTGTTCAAATTTGGATATCCCCTTTGTACTTGTATAAAGGAATTAACATACTTGTTGAGGCAAGTTTTAATCTATTCAAAACCATCAATATACTACAAGCACATAGGTCATGGGTGTAGTATGTGAAATGTCAATTCCTTGAGGAGTTGTCGAACTAATCTAACTCTAAGTTATCTAAAGCCTAAAGAATTATTAAAATGAAAATAAAAACTGCACAGAAAAGTAAACACTTGAAGATGATTGATCAGAATTAAAATGTAAAATTAACATAAAAAGAATCAAATTAAGCACCACCAAATTAACAATGGAAATCACATAAGGAAGATTAGCTGATTATGAGAAGGGGGGTTTATCCTATCAACAAATGCTAACATGATTACTTTTGAGTTAATAAAGTATCTATCCTAGACTTTTAAAGGGGGGATTACTCTCTCTCTCGAGTTATAATCATTAAACTAAATCATAACCCCTAATTGAATTATGAAATTTGCAATCTCTCAATTAATAAAAATCCACGAATCTAATTAGATCTTAAGCCCTCTAATAGACTACCAAGTCTTTAAACGAGATCTCTCTTCGTATAAATTACCGATTTGATTATTTGCGTGATCTATTATATCATTAAACTTTCATTACTCAATCTAATTGTTTTGCTATCGACTCACCCTCTCGATTGTTTCCGAAGCATGCAAATACAAAAAATAATCACAACACTCAATGTATTAACATCAAAATAAATCACATTAAAATTGATTCAAGAGCAAATCCCTAAAGAAGTTTATAACATCATCATCAAACCCAAATCCCTCACTATCAAATCCATCTTATACATTAAAAAAAAAGACCAATAAAGATGAAATGAAATGTGACTTAGTTCGAATAGATAAAGAAGATAGCAACACTACAACCCTTCTTCTCCTTCGTCTTTTCCCCTCCTTCTCTCTTTTTCTTCCTCTCTCCCTGTATCTTTCTCAAAGTGGTAGAAAAATGGAGCTCCCTCTAATGTTCTTTTTCTTTCTTTATATATTCTTTTCCATTTTAGGTAAACTCTAGGGTTTTCCTAGGTCCAAAAACTCTCTAATGTCCCTCGGTAAGTCATGTTTGGGAGGTTGTTTGCGCTGTCTGTCGAGTAGGCCACGATCGTGGCATTTGATTTTTGCTCTCTGTTATAATCATGGCAGAAGGAGCCATGATCATGACAGACCCTCCATGCTTCTGTCACGATCGTGGCCTTGGGCTTTGCTCCGGGCTTCCTTTGAATTCTCTCCGTTCTTCGATATTTGACACATCAAGGCACCTCAAATACATAAAATTTAAGCACAATAGCATGTTTTAACCTGTAAAACACTCAAAACACAAATGTTTAACTAAATAACACAATCCTAACGCAAACATGCATTAATCATTCAATTTAACAACTAATACACATTAAACTACCTACTAAAACATTATGCTACCAACCACTGTCAACATCCCCACACTTAAACTTTTGCTTGTCCTCAAGCAAAGACAAAACAAGAAAAGACAAAACTGCACTAAACACAATTAACAACAAAACACACACATATGTAATAATGGGTCAATGACATTAAACTTCATGAAACAAATTTAACTACAGACAAGATCCCTCAAGTTGTTTTAACTTATTAACTTGTGAAATCTGTGTCTAAGTACTTCAGACTAAATATACATACTAATCAGGACTTAATGTCGCATTAATTCACTTGTATCACTTACACACACACATTGACAATTATTTGGTCAATCAAGATTGTAAATATCCTTAAGTAGCTTTTCATGAAAATTTGAGCTATTCACTAAGATTGGTAGGACTTATTAAACAAGACACTATTTTTTTTTATTTTCATTAACATGAACCTAGCCTTTTGACATAAAGGCAAACATTTATGATGAATGCCCCCCGATTACTCAACTAGGTCATGTTTTTATTAAGTAGCTTGGTTGAAATGTCATTATAGCCTTTTGACACGAAGACAAACATTTGTGATAAATATCCCCCAGTTACTTAGCTAGATCACATTCTCAACTAGCTACTAGCTTTATTCATAACCCGATTTGTTTCAAAAAAGACCAGCAGAATAGTTATTTATTGAACAAAAACACACATTGTTTTTATTTTCTTACCTACATCATTTTTTTAGCTCATCGTTCTCGTGAAAAGATACTAAAGATGCTACTTATTCGATTGACCTAAAATTATAAATGAATGTGTCAAATTCTTAGGGTGAACGAACTAACATCATATCCTAATTAACATGCATATTTAACCAAAGCAACCAAGGATAACAATTTCACAAGCTATTAAATCTTAGTAACTTAAAAGTCTATGTTCAAAGCTAAATTGATTCCGTTAAGTCCTAGCCATTGACATATTCACACGATTCACATCATGCAAGCGTAAACAAAACTAACATATAATATTTAAAATTCATACTCAAAATAAAACATATAATGCACATAACATAACCCTCCCCACACTTGGACAACATATTATCCTTAATGTGAGAAGGACAAGTAACATACAAGGTGGGAACAAAAATAATTAGGGATGATGAAATCCCATGAATCTTCGATAGAATCAAACATTTTGCTGTAAGATGGTGAATAGATCGTCCACTCTTTTGCAATCATCATCGTCCACTCTTTTGCTTCAGCTTCTAGAACAGGGACTTCTAGATATTCCTCAAACTCTATATCCATTGTCACCTATTCTTCACAGCTTACTTCTTCAAAATAGCCCTCTCTTGCGCTTTAATATACTCATCCATTATATCTACTTTCATGCAAGAGCTGCTTTCTTTCAGATTGTTCAAGTCTTTGTTCAAAATGAACTCCACATTTTCATCATAAATTTGAAGGAGCACTTTGCCTTCATAAACATCTATCAATGCTTTTTAGTGTTTATAAAGGGTCTTCCAAGAATTAATGGACAATTTTATCCTCTTTGAAATCTAATACAACGAAATCTATAGGAATAATGAACTTATCTGCCTTTACCATAACATCTTTTACCACACCAAGCGGTTTCTTTATGGATTGATCCGTAAATTGAATAAGCATCGAATTTGGCTCCACATTGCCAAGCTTTAATTTTCTAAAGGGTTAACAAAGGCATAAGGTTTATATTTACGCCTAAGTCGCATAAGCATTTAGCAGAATCTAACTCACCAATCACACAGGGTTTTATGAAGCTTCCAGGATCCTTCAGCTTAGAAGGTATGTGAATGGTGGTAATAGAGCTACAACTTTCAATTAGTGCTACCATTCGATTCTCTTCCCAAGTCAGCTTCTTTTTTAACATGTCCCTAAGGAATTTGACATACTTGGGCATATATTCCAATGTCTCAACAGAAGATAGATTAATTTGCAAGGTTTTTAATTTCTCCATGAAATTTACAAATTGTGAATCCAACTTGTTCTTTTGTAATCATTAAGGGTTTGGGATCTTGGGTGGATATGGCAGACAGACAATGTAAAGAGGGTACTCACTCATGTCTACATCTTTCTTCTTGTCTTAATGCCTGTTTGGATGGGCTTTTAGAAGGTAAATAAGCACTTTTTTCACCACAAAAGCTTTTTTTAAAAGAAAAATGAGTGTTTGGTTTTAAAATAAAAAATGACTTTTTTAGTAGATATGGCCTTTTTAGTAGCTAAAATATAACTTTTTAAGAAGCTCAAATTTGGAGCTTTTAAAAAAAGCCACTCATTTTAGCTTTTTCAGGTAGAATTTTTATCCAACGTTTACAGTTATATCAACGACTTCTCAAGCGACATTTGCAAACCCATCTTCACAAGGGAAAAAGTCACCACCGACTTCTCAAGGGACACAGCTAACCCATCTTCTCAAGGGAATCTTTTGCGCAATTGTTTTGCAAACCCGTCACAGGTGAACAAAACTTGCCTTTCGATTAATTTTTAATTTGTGGTTTCTAGTATGTTTTTTCTAGGATGCTGATTTGTGGTTTCTGAGATGTTATTTCTTGTTTTTTTTCCTCCTCCTCACCTTTTTGCCCCCCTCCATTCATGATGACTTTGTATAGGTATTTTGTGTTCTTTTGGATCAAACCAATAGTTGAGGGGGTTTGCTGATCTTGAAAACTTCGGGCATGGTTGGAATAATTGTTGGAAAATTTTAGTAACCTGTTAATTTTTTGCTTGATATTATGATGTGGAGGACTAATTGGTGAGGTACGGAGTTCCGTGTGCTGTGTTACATTCTGTTCATATTTGTGTTGGTGCAATCTTCAGTTAAGAAAGTGCTTCTAAATGCCTTGGACAGTTGTCTTGATACACATGAAACTAGAAATTTGGAAATCTTATATGAACTGTGGTGGCTTAGTACCTAAAGGTGTAGAAGATTTTGTGTTGCATTCTCAGTAATTTGTATTTGGGTCTGAGTGAGATGACATCTATAGCAAGCTACTGCATGAGGATCTTCCTTTTGTTCTCTTACTTTAATGTTATTAGAAATAGGTCTAACCGAAGAGCAATTTAGTATTTGTGTTAATGTCCTCACTAAATAAAGATAGATAACAACAAGCTTTTTCCATAAAGACAAGAACATTGTTTCTTGAAAATTTAAAAAATGATCTTACAAGATATTGTTATATTACAATTATGTGGGGTAAGCTTTGCTTTTACTGTGTGCACCAAATTTGTTGAGTATTCTAGTTATTCTGGGTGATCACAGTATAACTTAACTTTCAAAACAACCAATCTATCATCATAGGCATAGAAAATTTTGGTCATATTTGGGATAGCACCTCCTTATCTATCCACAACAAATAGTTAGTTAAGCATTACACCCTAACAAACTGATAGTTAAACTTTTGCATTCTCCAGAAAAGTTTACTTTGAGAACATAATGTAATTAGAAAACTTTTAACAATATAGAAATCAGTGCCTCATGCATAATTGATGCATATAATTTCCATCCTTCCATTATCTCATGGGAAAGATTGCCAACATAGACAGTGGTGTATGCAGGGTTGTTTTCAGAAGTATTCTCATTAGAATTTTGCTAACCTCCTTCTGCACAACAAAATATCCATCAACATCAACAATACTGCCCAGCTCATGCAAAAGATATATGCACCTTAGTAATAGACCAAACAATGATTTAACACAACTAGAACTTAGAGCTTGAAATAAGTAAAAAGACTAAAGTTTATTATTGCATTGTAACTGGAGCTAGCTTTTAATCTTATACAACTACTTTAGATGAAGGAATGAACACCCAAGAAATCCATGCGTACATACATATTTACATACACACACAACTATATATACATGTATACACGTATGCCCAAGTAATAATAATTACAATAAGTGAAGTTTCTAAAGAACATCAAGCATACTATTTACTTGTCATTTTTTCAATTTTTAGTCATTTTTTCTTATCAATGTTTATTTATACTATGTGGTACATTAAGGTTTAAAAGATGGATGATTATTTAATAACTATGAAGTGTGTCTCTTTCTTTTTCCTAGGAGTTATTCTTAGATTAGATGTGTCCTGATGCTAGGTGTGATTCCTAGACCTTTATACTTTTATTTCATTTTCCCCCTTATTTCCAGTCTTAAACACGAAGTCCTAGCAACATCATTCTCAATTTATAGGTCCATCCTGCAACAATTAAGTTCAAAATGTTGTTTTGCCTTCTTAGTTGTTCAATATGAAGCTACACTCATCTTTCCTCTTTTGCATTAAATAATCACTCTAGAAGTGAAAGTGACAGAGTTCAAACTATTATGCTTATTATGCTTTTTTCTCTGTCATTCTTGTTATGCTTTTAATACTCAGTTCACAAAGGATTTAATGCTTATTATGCTTTTGTCTATGTCATTCTGGTTATGCTTTGATATTTTCTTATACTTGCTAAATTAATTGTTATATGCATTGGGGATTTTTTTTCTCGATTATGTGTTGTTGATAGAAAATGTCAAATCCAAGTCAAGATATTCAAGGTGGGGATAAATTGAAAAAAAGGGGTTAAAGCGAAGTGGAATGATAGAACTCTTGAAACTGTAATCAACATTTTTGTGGAAGAGACATTAGCTGGAAATTGGCCAAATGGTCACTCTAACAAGATTGGATGGAAAAATATAGTTTCAAATTTTGATCATGAAACTAAGAAGAATAATGAATACAAATAATTTAAGAATAAATGGGATGGATTAAAAAAGGATTGGCAGCTTTGGACAAATTTAGTAGGTAAGGAAACTAGACTAAGATGGGATCTTACTAATCAAACTATTGATGCAAGTGACAAACGATGGGAAAAGAAAATAAAAGTAAGCATTTAAGCTTTAGATTTATATTGTTCTAATGTTACTTGATAGTTTAATAACTTAAACAATATTATTGTAGTAAAATCCCGAGGTTGCCTAATTCCGAACTAAAGGTTTGAAACATATTGAATAGCTGAATATTTTATTTAAAGATGTTGCAGCTACAGGGGAAGGAGTTTGGGCACCTTCTTCATGTTTTGTACCAAATGATGCTTATGTGCCGTCTAGAGAAAGCCTAGTTAATATTGATCTTGATGATATCTTTTTTGAAGACTTTACTGTTAATTAAGAAATTGAAAAAATTAATAATGAGATTGGTTCATCACTCCAACTCCAGGAACTTCTACACAAGGAAAGGGGAAAAAAAGAAAGAAACATGATACTAGAATAGAGGTAACAGAAAGGTTATGTAAACATTTGGACCGTATATATGATGTAGTAGAGAGTAGAACTTCAGTAACCTCTATTAAAAGAGATGAACCTAGTTGTAGCATTGATGAGGTGATTGACATCTTACGAAGAATAAATAAAATAGAAAAGGGAGGTAAACTGTTTATGTTAGCTACCAAATTATTTTTGAAGAAGGAAAATAGAGAGATGTTTGTTGCGCTTAAGGATGTTGATCTTAAAATCGAACGACTTAAGAAAATGAAATGATTGTGATTTTTGTAATGAATTAGACATGTATTTGGTTACTAATATTGGACTACTTGTAATATGTTGTATTGGAATTCGCTACTTGTAATGTGTTGTATTGGATTTCTATTTGGTTAATTTTGTTGTAATGAATTAAATTGTACTTTATTATTATTATGTTATGATTATTTCTATATTACCTTGTTATACAATAAGCTTATTATTTATTTATTTATATATATTTTGGTACAGATATCATCTTCTGATAATGATTCTGACAATGATCATGAATATAATGAAGAAGAAATTTTGCATATGGTTCAAACTAGAGTAGCACTAACCATAGACCATTATATTAAATATTATATTAAAAAAGCCATGTAAAACATCCCCTCACACTGGATGGATGTTTGTAATGGAAATGCTTAATGGCCGTAGAGATAGATGTCATTAACAATTTATAATGGAAAAGGAGGTTTTTATCAAATTATGAAAATTGTTGAATGAGTCATATAGATTAAAGAAAGGTACAGAAGTAACAATAGAAGAGGCTGTAGCTATGTTTTTGATCACTTTAGGTCGTGGACTTTGCAATAGAATGGTTCAAGAAAGATTTCAACATTCTGGGGAAATAATTTCTAGATGGTTTGAAATAGTATTAGAGGTCGTTTCATGTATGTCAATTGATTTCATAAAACCAAATAATCCAACTTTTAGAGAAATTCCAAGCAAAATTAAAGATGATAAAAGGTATTGGCCTTATTTTAAAGACTACATTGGAGCAATTGATGGAACACATATACCAATTATAGTTTAAAGGTCTAATCAAATAAAATATATTGGAAGAAAAGGCATTCTTATGCAAAATGTAATGGTTGTATGTGATTTTGATATGTGCTTTACTTTTGCTTGGGCTGGTTGGGAAGGCATAACACATGATGCTCGAATTTCTATGGAGGCTTTGTGTAATGATAGATTACACTTCCCTCATCCACCTAGAGGTTTGTGACGGATAACTTTATACATTTTTTATTTATTCTTAATAATTCACAACTTCTTTATTTATTTATTTTTTTAATTTGGCATGTAGGAAAATATTATTTGGTAGATGCAGGATATCCTTATATGCAAGGTTATTCAGGACCATACAAAGGTGAGAGGTATCATCTTCCTTATTTTCGACGTGTTGGTCTTCCAAGAGGGAAGAAAGAAATATTCAATTCTTCTTTAAGATGCACAATCGAAAGAACATTTGGCGTTTGGAAAGATAGGTGGAAAATTTTACGTTAAAAGCCCAGTTTTCCTTTTCCAAAGCAAGTTAAAATTGTAATTGCTTCAATGATCATTCATAATTTTATAAGGTTAAATGCTCAAAAGGATGAAGAGTTTTCTCCCTATGATGAAGATGATGAATTACTT
>JAOTAX010000005.1:13511527-13524373 GCA_025629825.1 Erythroxylum guanchezii | reverse complement strand
GGAGAACAACATATCTTAACACCAAACTCAAAATCATAATGTAGAGAGAGATGAGACAAAATTTACCTAAACTTTCCATTGGTGATATCTTAAAATCCTTTGAGAATTTCTCAAATCTAATGATAGATTTGAGTTTTTTTGATCCCAAATTAACTTAGAACACCTTGATTTAGGTTGGAGAATAAAAAAAAGGTAGAATTTGAGTGATGGCCAAAAATGGGTTCTTCTTTTCTTCTCTTCACCTTTCTTTTAATTAAAATAAAATGTATCTAGTCTTTAATGGTGGGGTGCACAGTCATACATGAAGAATGGTCTAGAATATTGAACGACCAAATATGGTGAAGTTACCTTTTTGTCCTTAGCTTATGTGAAATTACCATTATACCCTCGAAATTTTTCCTAAATTTGCAATTAAGCCCAAAATTTGGGAATGATCAAAATTTTTATTTTTATTTTGGTCCTTGGACTTTTGAAAATAATAATTAAGTCCGTTAACTCTATAAAATTACATATTGATCCTCCAAGAATTGAAAATTATAATTAAGTCCTTTAACTTTTAACAATTGGCAAATAAGCCCTTATGTATAGCAACTTTTCTAATTAAGCTTTCTAAGTGTCCAACAAGTCCATAAATCATTTCTAATCACCTATAAGGCATTAGAACACATTTAACTCAGCCACCATGGTCATATCCATCCAATGGACTCAATTTTACACACTTAGAAGCTTATATGTCAGTAATCTTCAATACCAAAGAACTTTAAGTTCATGTAAAGGCATATAACATTATAAATAATTGACATATATACCCAAAAGGATTCAAATACATCTTTGAACTCATATATAACCATGTATATATTAATATACAGTAGTGTCTTCAAGTGCAGAATAATACAAAAGGGCTCAAAGAGTCCAGCGTTACATGTATTTTCATTAATTTAAAGTAGATTTCATGAAGATTAAAAAGTATCTCATCATGGATCTTTTCCCCAAAAAAATCAACAAGATCTCATTTGTTGTTGGCCTTTAATGTTTGTAACTTACATCCATTACATCACAACAATGATGGTGTTTGATAACCTTCAGGAAAATTTTTTGTTCTAAAATTACATTAATAGAAGTATAAAATGTCTTACACTTATGTGTGAGGTTAATATAAGATACAAAAGAAGCTAAGGTTTGTGATGAGATATTAGAATTTGGTAAGTTGGTGTCATAAACTTTTTATTGAAATGGAGGTCCACAAGTTCTACGACACCTTCTTATAATAGGAAATTCATTTTCTAAAAAATAGAATTTGGAGAAGATGAAGATGTTTCTAAAGCTGAGTTAGTTTTATTACTTACTATTGATGTAGGCTATGATAAAAGATTAAAATCTATATTTGGGAGGGCGGCTAGAAGCATAATAAACTGACAACTAAAAATAAGGAATAGAATTGAAAAATTATTAATATCATAAAGTTGAAAACTTATAAATTATAAATAAAATATATTTCTAATCCCATATGTAATGCATTTTACTTGTTTATTTGAGAGTTTCTTATTGTTTTTTGTACTTAACTTATTTCTATTGTGTTTTTAGATATTATTTGCCTTCGTGAATTAAAAGGAGAAGAATTAGGGAGAAATGAGCATAGAAAATAAAATAATTGGAGCTATTTTGAAAGGACCCTTACTGATGAAGGACATGGTCATGTAAGTTTACATGACTACATGGATAGTTGTGTAACTCTTTGGGACCATTTTTCTTCATAATTTTTTAAGAGTAAAGTAAGACTGCGGGATAGGATTGTGCATATGGTCGTGTGACTAATCGTGCACTTTAGAAACCCTTTGGCACTACAAAAGGCAATTATGAAGAGAAAAAGAAGGGAGTTGGTAGAAGGTTCATAAAAGGCTTAAGTTAGGCTCAAGAAAACTCATATTGATGGCCTAGGATGATGGAGAGAAGAAAGAATAAACAAAGAAACAAATTTGGGGTGTATTGTCATTAATTTAAAGTAGATTTCATGAAAATTAAAAAGGATCTCATCATGGTTCTTTTCCCAAAAAAATCAACATCTCATTTATTGTTAGCCTTTAATGCTTATAACTCTACATCAATTACATCACACCAATATTGGTGTTTGATATAGCCTTCAATAAAATTTTTGGCTCTAAAATTACATTAATATAAGTATAAAATTTTGTGCTTAAGTATAAGGTTAGTATAAGATACGAAAGAAGCTAAGGTTTGTGATAAGGTATTGGAAATTTGGTAGGTTGGTGTAATGATCTTTTTTTTTTTGAAATGGTGGACCACAAGTTCTACCAAACCTTCTGATGATAGGAAATTCATTTTCTAAAAAATAGAATTCGGAGAAGATAAAGACGTTGGTAAATATGAGTTAGTTTTAATACATACTAGCAATATAAGCTATAATAAGAGATTAAAATCTATATTTAGGAGGGCGGTTAAAAGCACAATAAAGTGACTAATATTAATCAATGACAACTAAGAATAAGGAAAATCATTTTTGGAAAGTAGATTTAAAAGTTATTAATATCATAAAGTTGAAAGCTGATAAATGCTAAACAGACTGTATTTCTAATCCCATATTAATGCATTTTATTTGTTTATTTAATAGCTAGGAAGTTTTACCATAAGCAAATTGTATCAATTCTTATTCTTTTAAGTGCTTATCTTGTTTTTATTGTGTTTTTAGGTCTTATCTGCCCTCATGGATTAAAAGGAGAAGAATTAGGGGAAAATCAACTATTTTGTAGAGACCCTTAATAATGAAAGACATAGTCATGTAAGTCTACATGACTGTGTGGGTAATTGTGTAGCTCTTTGGGACCATGCCTCTTTATGATTATTTAAGAATAAAGTAAGATTAAGGGATGTGGTCATGCACACAAACATGTGACTAACTGTATGCACTTTAGAAACCCTATTTTGCGACTATAAAAGGCAGTTATGAAGAGAACAAAAAGGGGAGTTGGTAGAAGGCTCATAAGAGGCTCAATGAAAGGGAGTTGGTAAAAGCACATAATAATGTGTTAAGATGAAAGAGAGAGCAAAGAATAACAAATGAAAAATATTTGGGGTGTATTTTCATCAATATAAAGTACATTTTATGAAGATTAAAAAGGTCTCATCATGTTTATTTTAGTATTATTTTTCCTTTAATCTTAATGTTATGATTATGAAATGAACTTTTTTTGGTACTTAGACTATATGAACCTTATGATAGACCTTGTAGTGATTTTATTTTAACTTAACTCGTTCTTTAATTTCATTGATATTCAATTATGTGTTCTTAATTATCTTTAAATTAACATTGCTAGTGCATTATTTCACGTATGATTTCATACAATTGTGATTGAGAAATACTTTTATATGAATAAATCTATCATAATTGAAAGGAATTACATACAAACCTAGAGATAGCTCAACTTAAATCATATGGATTAGGTTTCAAACCTAATAGTGAAATTCAAGATTGATTAATGCAATCTTATGTGTCTTAACTACAAAGAGATTTTAGTTAATTAACCGAAGGTTAGTTGTTAATAGTCTTAAGAAAGATATTGGTATAATTGAGGAATTTCCATATTCTAATAAAATATCGATTAAATTGATATGAATCGTATCTTGTAGTATTGAAAGATATCATTCCCACGAGGATTATGTAAGAACCAATTCAAACCCTTTGTCTAAAATTGAAAGAAATTAATTTTAATAAAAATAAATAACAGAAATTGAAATAGATAATAAAACAAAGCAATTAAATTAAATAAGAAGTGAGCTGCCAAATTAATTTAAGGTTTGACAAAGGATTAATGCTTAGGATTTATTCTTCATTAATTTTTTTCCTTAACTATTATTGATATGATTATGTGTTGATCCTATATTTCATAATGTATTAATTACTCTCTCTCAAGACGTAGTCAATTAACCTTAATTGAATCCAAAAATTTCAGAATTGCAACCTCTCGATTCATAAAACTTTCATAACATTTTGAATTAGATCTGAAGTTATCTATTGGACAATCAAGTTTTCAAACAAGATCTCTCTTTACATGATTGTTAATGTGATAATTACTGGACTTATTAAATTGAAAAATCTCATTGCATATCCTAGTTTGATTACCTTTGACTCACTCTCTTGATTTGTTATCAAAGTATGAGCATGCATAATTATCACAGCACCATAATATGTAGGATCAATAATAATCAAAGTCACAAACTAAATTCATAATAAACCCTAATAAGGAAATTAAAAAATTATGAACATAATAAACATCTCAGAAATCCAATTACACATCAATAATAACCAAATAAACAAGGGGAAAAGAATTAAAACTCTATTTGCTCCTTGATCTAGAAAGCTAGAACTTCTTGATGTTGTTCTTGATCGCCCACTTTGATTCATTGATTGCTTCCTTTTTTATGTCTTTCTTTTTCTTAAATAATGTATTAGGGTCTTAGGGGTGTAACTAAGATTTCCTCAAGTTTTTTAGTTTCAAAAATAGCCCTGAAATGTCAAAACAAGAAAAGACCAAAAGAACTCGCGTGCTAGAAAAGCTAAATTTTGTTATTTCACTCTCTGGGAGATTCATGGTCTAACAATCAATCATCCATAAGGCTGTGCATAACTCAAAAGTCTCTAATATTCGTGATTTTGCATGGGCTAAAAGACATACAAGGCCATAAACATGACCATGTATCTCTTATTTGCTTCAAATATTCCTTGTTCTTCAAATATCTAATTTCCAACACTCACAAACACATCAAAGACTCGTGAAACATAAAATTAAGATCCAAATCATACTCTAAACTATACAAAACTTTGAATATAAACAAACACTATTAATAACATAATTCTAGGCCTATAAATAAGATAATCATCGAAGAAACACTCAAAAGCACACTTAAACATCTATTAAAACATATTATAATTTAAACCTATCAACATCCCCACATTTAAACCTTTGCTTGTCCTCAAGGAAAGATAAAAACTCAAACAAACAAACCAAATACAAAACACATAAGCATACATTCGTGCGACATGCAATAATGAGACAATGGTATCAAACTTTATGGAATCAATTTAATTACAAACATCAATCATTCAAGTTGTACCATATTGAGTAAGTTTTACTTATAATAAAACCCTAAATATTTCCACAAGTGCATGGGTTGTAGCTTAGTATATGAGGTGTCGATCCCATAATGAATTAGAGAACTAATCAAATCCTAATTTGTTTAAGGCCTAAAAGTGTAATTAAAATGAAAATAAAAACTAAACATAAAAGTAAACGACCAAATATAGAGTGATTGAAAATTAAAACTCTAAATTAATGAAGAAATTAAATTTGAGCACCACTAATTGATAATTAAAATTCAAACAAGGAAGGTTAACAAGTTATGAGAAAAGGGATTTATCCTATCATCAATGCTAACTTGGTCACTTTTGTGTTAATGTGATATTGATCCCAGACTTTCGAAGGTTGGATTAATCTTTCTCGAGTTGCAATCACTAAGCACTTAAACATAAACCTTAATTAATTTGAGTTATTGACATGTAATCTCTCATTTAACACAATAACCCATAACCTAATTAGTTCTTAAGCATTCCAGGAAACAATCGGGTCCTCACACGAGATCTCTCTCTGTATAATTACAAATTTGATTATTTATGTGATCTATTAGATCGTTTAACTCTCATTAACCAACCTAATTATTTTGTATTTGGTTCACTCTCTCAATTTATTACCGAAGCATGCAATTACAACAAATATCACAACACCCAACATCATTAATAGAAAAAGCAACTAGATTAACATTAAATCAATTATAAATCCTTAAAGGAAGTTAGAACATCCTTAACCCAAGATTCATCAACATCAATTCCATCTTATACATCAAATGAATGAAATAAAAGTTGAAAAGAAGAAAAGATAACTTGGAAGATTGGAGGTTGAAGCAGCTAAAACTCCACCTTCTTCTCTCTCTTCCTTTTTCCTCTTTCTTATCTTTTTTCCCAAGATGGCAAAATGGAGGCTCCCTTTTTAGGTCATTTCTCTTATCTTATGTAGTCTTTTCTAATTAAGGTAAAAACTAGGTTTTACTCAAGCCTAAAAGTCTTAAATATCCCATGAAAAATTAAGTTTGGGAGGCCAGCCTGTATTTATCTACACGTAGGCCATGATTATGGCCTGCTAAAATGGCCTCCAACCCACAGTCATGGCCTCCAACCCACGATCGTGGCCTGATGATCTTGAGTCCTCCACCAAGCTTCCTCCAAATCTTCTACATTCTTCAGTATTTGATCCCAAACATTAACAAACATATCAAAGCACCTCAAACGCACAAAATTAAAGCTTAATAGCATGCTTTAAGCCACATAACATTCAAAACCAAATATCTAGCAAACTACGCAATTCTAAACCTAAACATTCATTAATAAACTAATTAACAACTAAAAACATACTAAAAAGCCTATTAAAATATCATGCAACCTACAACTATCAACATCCCTACAATTGAACTTTTGCTTTTCCTCAAGCAAAAACAAAACAAACAAACATAAAGACACCAAAGAACAACACACACTTATGCAATAATAGTACAATGGCATTGCACTTCTCGAAACAAATTTAACTACAAACACAATCCTTTAAGTTGTTCTAACTTATGAAATCTGTATCTAAGTACTTTAGACTAAATATACATATTAATCAAGAGTCAATTTCAAATTCATTCAATCCTATCACTCACACACATACATTGATAATTAGTTAGTCAATCAAAATCGTAACTATCCTGAAGTAGTTTTTCATGATAACTCAAGCTATTCACAAAGATATCAATAGGATTTATTAAACAACGCACTATTTTTGTTAATAACATGAACCTAGCCTTTCGACACAAAGTCAAACATTTGTGATGAATGTCCCTCGATTACTCAACTAGGTCATGTTTTTATTAAGCAACTTGTTTGGAATGTCTTGATGGCCTTTTGACACGAAGACAGAAATTTGTGATGAATGTTCTCTGGTTGCTCAGCTATATCACATTCTCAACTTGCTACTAGCTTTATTCATAAACCGATTTGTTTCAAAAAGGGCCAACATAATAGTTATTTGTTAAACAAAAACAGACACTTTTTATATATTTTCTTACCTACCTCATTTTTTTAGTTAATCATTCTCATGGAAAGATACTAATAATGCTACTTATTTGATTGACATAAAATTATAAATGAATATGTCAAATTCCTAGGGTGAAAGAACTAACATCTTTGTCCTAATTAACGTGCATATTTAACCAAAGCAACCTAAGACACTAATTTCATAAGCTAACAAATCTTAGTAACTTTAAAGACTGTTTTCAAAGCTAAATCAATTCTGTTAAGTCCTAGCTATTGACACATTCACACGAGTCATATCATGCAAACCTAAACAAAACTAACATATATTATGAAAATTTTACACTCAAAATAAAACATATAATGCACATAACGTAACCTTCCCCACACTTTGATAACACATTGTCATCAATGTGAGAAGGAAAAATAACATACAAGGTGGGAATCAAAATAAAATAATAAAATAATAAAAAATAAAGACAAAAATGAAAAGATAAGGTTAGAGCATAAGAATCTGTCATGGCGATTAAGGTGGTGATGACGTTGGAGTCTAAAACCACTACGCTTGATGCCCAAGATTGCTGCCCTATCTTAAAATTACTTTTAAAGGAATACGAGAGTTAGCATCCAAACCATTCCACATCATCAAAAACTCACTTTTAGCATCCAAACCATTCCACATCATTAAAAACTCACTTTTAGAATGTAAAACAAATCTAACTACACAACAATTTCAGTCTAACTACCAAATGTGTTAAGTTATGGTCATTAGTTTGACCTTGTATCCTTTGAAACTCAGTCGAAATCAATTATGAGTGGTTTGCTTCCACCCTTGTTGCTCAACTGCATCTTTACAACCTATAGATAAGCTAAATATTATAATATAAGGAAAAGGAAATAAGCAATTGCACCGAAGAATCCAAGTAATTTTTGTAATGCCTTTTTTAATAACAAATTGTCAACATAATCGGGGATGATAAAATCCCATGAATCGTTGATGGAATCAAATAGTTTTGCTGTAAGAAGATGAATTGCTCATCTTTTTTTGAAATAATCATCATCCACTCCTCTGCTTTAACTTCTTAAATAGGGACTTCTAAATATTCCTCAAACTCTATATACATTGTGAACTATTCCTCGTAGCTTACTTCTTTAAAGAAGCCCTTCTCTTGCGTTTTGATATACTCATCCATTATGATTATTTTCATGCAAGATTTGCTTTCTTGCGGATTGTTTGAGCTTTTGTTCATTCCACATTCTCATCCCCAACCCGAGGAGCACTTTGCCTTTATAAACATCTATCAATGCTTTTCTAGTGTTCATGAAGGGTCTTCCAAGAATTAATGGATAGCTCTTATCCTCTTTAAAATCTAATATAAACAAATCTACATGAATAATGAACTTATCTACCTTTACCATAACATCTTCCACCATGCAAAACGGTTTCTTTATGGATCAATCCACAAATTGAATAAGCATTGAGGTTGGCTTCACATCATTGAGCTCCAATTTTCTAAAGGTTGACAAAGGCATAAGGTTTATACCTACGCCTAAGTCACATAAACATTTTACAAATTCTAACTCCCCATCCACACAGGATTTTATGAAGCTTCTAGGATCCTTCAACTTAGAAGGCATATGACTAGTAATAATAGAGCTACAACTTTCTGTTAGTGCTAACGTTTGATTCTATTCCCAAGTCTACTTCTTTGTTAACATGTCCTTTAAGAATTTGGCATACTTGGGCATATGTTCCAATGCCTCAACAAAAGATAGATTAATTTGCAAAGTCATTAATTTCTCCACGAACTTTGCAAATTGTGAATCCAACTTGTTCTTTTGTAAACATTGAGGGTATGGGATCTTAGGTGGATATGGCGGGCAGAGGGGCAACGTAAGGAGTGTAGTCAGTCATATCTGCCTTTCTTCTTTTCTTGGTCTTTTTCTATTGGGTGGTTTGTGGCTTATTTCTCTGCCAATTGCTTAAGTTCCTTTCCACTTCTAAGTGTGAGTGCTTTGAGTTGCTCCCTTGAGTTTGCTTCAATATTGCTTAGGAGACTCCCCACATTTCTTGTAGATAATGAATTTGCCAATTGACTCATTTGAACCTCTAATTTATGTATTGAAGAATCATGGTTTTTAGTTACTTGCTTGAATTTACCTTTAAGTCCCTTATGAGCTTCATTCATGTTCATAAGCTTGTCTAAGATTTTTCCTGTTGGAGTTTAGGTGGCCTTTGAGGTCAAAATTGAACTCCTGTATTTTTTAACCAAGAAAATTTTGGGTCGTTTTTCCACTCATAATAGTAATTATTAGAATAAGTGTTGTTTTGTCCTCCTCGTTCAAACTGTGTGTCCGTATAGTTGTGTTGCTCCATCATGTCATTTTGCATTAAAAAACAATCAGCGGTAAAATTATTATTTTGCTCGCATAATTTGCATCTATATTGAATTGGTTTGACGGGATTTAATGAAGAGGCTTGGAGGTTGTTAAGCTTTCTTGTCAAATTGTCAATCTCAGCCTACATTGCTATTATTAAATTGATAGTAATGACTCCCTTGTGATCTTGGAAAGTTGACTACTGTCTACTTCTATCTGATGAAGAAGAACAGTTGTTACTTGCCATCTCTTCTAGTAATTCCTCTACTTCCTCAACTGTCTTCCATATAAGAGATCCTTTAGAAGCTGCATCTATGGTGCCTCTCGTGGGTGAATTAACTCCATGATAAAATGTTTAAAAAGAAATTCCTTTGGATTATGGTAAGGACATCTCCTTTGCATGTCCTTGTAATGCTCCTACACTTCGTATAGTGACTCCCCTTCATTTTGTTGGAAATTCACAATTTCCTTTGTTAACCTTGTCATTTCTGTGAAGGTAAGTACTTATCCAAAAATGCACACACCAACTACTCCCAAGTTGTGACGTTTTTGGGTTTTAAAGAATGATACCATACCTAAGCTCGATAATGTAATGTGAAGGGAGAGAGTCTCATCCTAACGGTATCTTCTGACATTCCTTGATATTGAAAAGTATCACATATTTCTAGAAAAATCATTAAATGAGCATTAAGATACTCATTAGTTAACCCATAAAATTGTAAATTGGTTTACAACATGTTCAGTAAAGATGGTTTAATCTCGAATGAGGTTGCTTGCACTGGTGGTTGAGTGATGCATTGGTCTGTAGCATTAAATCTCGATCTCACAAAATTTATCAAAATTTGCTACTGGTCTCTTTGATTGTATTCTTTCACCATTGTTTCTTTACGTAATAACCTGTTTCTACACTTAAGGATTTAATTATTAGATTAAGTCATATCATATGAGAATTCATGAAGTGCATTTTATTTGCATGCATCATATTTGCATCTATACATGAATTATGATTTAGAGACATTGTAAAAATAGTATATGCACTCATTTGACATATCCCGAGGTATGAAAGATCTTAAACGATTATGATGTGATTGTGAGTTGATTATAACTTGAATTTTGTTTTATGGATTATAATTAGTGAAATGAGAATTTATTGTTACAATAGAGTGATTGATAACATGATATGTTCATCTAGTCTAGGAAAAATGTTAAAGGACAAGACAAATTGATACATGGGAATTTAAGTTGATTAGGCCTATAAAGTGGTGACATAAGGCATTAGGAATAAGTGACAAATGACTTAGCTAGTTGGGAGATAAATTGCTTGAGTACATGACTGACAAGTAGCCTTGGAATTATGTGACAAATGGACCACACATTAGGTGACAGTAGCATGAGAAGAAGACACATGACATAGCTCTTTATTGGACAAGTGGCATGACATGTGTCTCACCTCTCTCCATAAACTTGCACCCCATGACCTCCACACTTGCAAGACATCTTCTTTTATGTTTTGGTTACTTACTAACCTCTTCTTTCTTCACACCAGTGACACTCTCACACCACCTCCATAATCCTTGAATTTTTGTCAAAATTTCATAACCTTCATGTTGTGTTTAGAAATCTTTCTCATTCCATCTTGTTCTTAGAGTATGCTTTATCCTTGCATGTTTGGAGGGTTAAATTAGCTTGATGATTGAGGAGGTTTTAAGCTAAACAAGTACGTGATTTACTCATCTATTGTGACACATGTTAGCATAACACTTATGATGATTATTTAGGGATGAACTTGGTTGTGGCACTCATCCCACGATCGTGGGGTCCCCAAGATCATGGCCAAAGCTTTGAAATGATAATTTCAGTTTTGTGACTTTGTTGGACCAAATAAGGACAAGTCACTCTTCATTGGTGTATTTGGACTTGATTAAGGCTTGAAATGAACCTAGATTGTTGTTGGATTAATTAGTTAAAATTTTGATAAGTTTAGCTTCTTAATTGAGGTTATAACTTAAGGAATGGATTGTTTGAGATCAATGTATCTAACAAATCTGAAATTGCGAGTTGTTAAAGGAATAAAGGTGTTCTTATAGATGCAAATGTGATCCAAAAGATGTAAGATATGTGAATAAGTATTAATGAATGAGAATTGGGAATTTGTGTGAACATGTAATGCTAGAAAAGGATTGGTGAATGAATGATTGATGAATCTAGAGTAACCAAGTTTTCTTAAGGCATAAACCTAATTGCAAACAGGATATATACAAGTTATGATGAATTAATGAGTAAGATTTATGAATAAGATTACATACATGGGATAGTCAAGTGAGCATGCATTAAACACAACACATATACATGTGTATAATTGAGTACTCATTTGATTAAACAAGTTAGTAATGTATAGATATATGTGTATTGCATGATATAGAAGCACAAATTGGTCGATAGCATCTAGACATTGTCGGATCGTCGAGGCAATAGTTAATATGGAGCACACTATGAGTCAACTTGGATGTTTTTTCACTATATTTGATTTGATTTTATTTAAATTCCAATTATTGAATTGTTACCTATGAGATTGTGATAATTTTGGACATTGATAGTCCAAAGAGTTCAATATTCAGGAATGTGTTGGAAGTGCTATCAACTTGTATGTGAATGTGGGAAATGAGTTCTCAACTAATTGATGAATGTCGGACTTAGATCTGATGAATGTGATAAATGCCTGTGTACACTGAATGAAAGTTGTTGATGGCATATTATGTGATTTGATGCATTTCATGACCTTAAAATTCATGATCAGATAAAGGATTTATGACCAAAGAGACCATTGTGGAGAGGAGCTTAAAGCTAAAAAATGTGCACAAAGAACCATAGGCTCAATGATTAATGAGCCCAGTATCTACAATGGGTATGGGACAATGTTTTAAATGTGCTTGATTTCCGCAACAGATACGAGATAGTTAAATTGGTGCTCGATTACAACAAAATAAAGTGAAAGTGGAGTCACACGCATTTGCATTTATATATGTCATGTATGTGTCATATGGATATTTGTGAAGAATTACTGAATTGTGTTGAAATAATAATATGAAATGTTTTTGTACATGTTGAACTAAATGATTGAGATGAGTGATTGGATTATTTGAGATTACTATATGAAATGTTTGTGTTCATAATATGTTGGCCCCCGAAAATTTTTCTTGTTGAATTAAGCATGATTTAAATAAATTATGAGATTCGATTGACAAAGTTTTAGAGCTATTTGTTATGTAAATGTTAGTAGGATTTTATTATATGGTTTGGTTGTATTAAAAGTGGTAAGAATGAATGAA
>JAOTAX010000005.1:13454111-13469440 GCA_025629825.1 Erythroxylum guanchezii | reverse complement strand
ATAAAAATAATTTATTTTTAAGTTTTATTTAATTTATAATTATTATTAGTAATAAAATATTTATTATTATTTTAAAATTTTTGAAAAAAAGGGGAGGGAGAAGGAAGGGAGGAAAATTTTGAAAATTTTTGAAAATTTTGCAAAAAAGTTCCTCAATTTTTTAAAATTTTCGGTACCGGCCAGTATTTGACCGGTATTTTAAATACCGGCCGGTACCGACGAAATTGGCCGGTACCGACCGGTATTCAACCCCGGTACCGACTATACCCGTACCAGTACCGGTTTCTGGCCGGAACGGAACGTACCGGCCGGTACGGTACGAAATTCAAACCATTGGTATCACCCATTAGTCGGTAGAAAACTCCAAACATTGCTGCTCCTAATAAAGTGAGAACACTAAATTCACCCTTTTTCACAGATCCGTGAAAGGCTATTGATTAACTCGTTGGAAAGCAAAAGGCAACAGTGTACTTTGCACCTGATTCACTAATGTGAACTGCGTTAACTGTTCAATTTAGATCTATAAATCATGTGTCTCCCAAAAACTGATTAGATCAACCATATACCAAAACAATTCATCGCAGAACAGTCACGCTGTGCGTGGATCTACCGCGACTAGAAGGACTAGCTCTTTTACAAGGAGATGATCCTAGCTTTCTCTTCTTGTCATTTTTTGGAAGCATGGCAGCCAAAAGCTTCATGGACCTTGAATTAGGCATCTGCCTAAGGTATCTAGCAGCTTCTCTTATCTCTGTACCCTCACATGCCCGGACTGGAGGTCTCTTCAAATTTACTTTGTTCTCCTGTTTTAGATGATCTAGTGGGATGCGATATCTGGGCCCTGAAAATATGCATGAAGTCGATTTGAGACTCTATTCTCATATTGTACGTAATTAAAAAGGCTTTTGATAGAACAAAACTTCACCTGGTGACCCCACTTTTGCGTTTTGACGCTTCAGGCTGATTGGTGTAGTTAGGTCAAGACCATCATTTCTTTCAGATGTACGACTACCCTCATCACAGTTTTCTTTACTAGGAGATTGAGCAACAAATTCGTCCACTTCAGAAATCCCATTATGGCAATCATCTTTTCCATCTGGAATAGACCTATTAAGCATGGGATCATCAACTCGAGACCCGCTCTCTCTTGTTTCATTACAGGTCTTTGGAGAAATTGCCACCGACATTTCATCCATGGTTCCGTTGTTTTGAGGCTCAGCAAGAATTGTTTCTGCATATATCTTGTGTGTAGCAACAGCAATTGAACCGCCCATGCTACTATCAATATTTGCTTCACTAAAACAAGTGCATTCACGGTCCAAAGTATCTAGAACTGACTTGGGCGAAGTATTTGAGGTGCAAGGATCCAGGCAAAGCTTTTGTGAGTCCATCAAATTCGAAAACCAGGGTGTACCCTCTTTGGCATAAAATAAGATATATGCAGCTTGAGATAGCACATGCTCTTCTTGAAACTTAGTAACCTGCTAATTACGAAGCATTCTGTTAGAAAAATATACATCAACAATCAAATTGAAGAGGAAGAAAAAATGAAAAAGTAAACAGAAATATCACTGTTGAATACCAACAAATATGGACGCATTGATGACTCTTTGAATTGATTAGACACAACTTGTTCGGGGAAAATGTCACAACACTCCAACAAATTGAAGCAATTATACATAACGCAAGTATGAATTCATGTTTAAAATTATTTCTAGCTCTACGGCAATCATATAGGCATCAGCATTTCAATTCTTTAACAA
Organism: Erythroxylum guanchezii; assembly: GCA_025629825.1. NCBI lineage: Eukaryota > Viridiplantae > Streptophyta > Magnoliopsida > Malpighiales > Erythroxylaceae > Erythroxylum > Erythroxylum guanchezii. Next base: position 13,467,677 of record JAOTAX010000005.1, on the reverse strand, counting down.
GAATAATGAACAGTAGCCAATCAAAAGCTGAACCTTCCTAAACTTACCATTGAATCGTCCAACTCATGCCATGTTTCTGGACATGACCGTATAAAGCAAAAGTAATGTCCAGCAGTAGGAGACATCCCCTGGTGCACTACAATGCCATATAGATGATACTTCAAGTCCACCTGTTAGAACAAAGTGAACAAATATTCCAAGTCAATAATCATCATATATAGATTAGCAAGGCACTAAAAGGAGTATGTATTTTGCAAGGAACATCTTGGAATTAACTTCACACTGTTTTCTTGGACAAATAGAATGTGTCTTCCATGACAGTAATGTATATTAAAATGAAAATAGCATCCAGTTTGACATTTGTAATTATAGCAACCATGCCTATTCCTTGATTGCCATTACCACAATACTTAAACAGTGGTTAACACTTTTTTTGATTAACCAATTAACTCACATCATCATCTTCACCGTAATTAGTGTATGGCTTCATGTTTAACTCCAATGGGAACTCCACTCGCTTGCCAATCTTCTCAATAGATAACCCATCAGTCTTAAATCTCTTCAAATGCATAACAGCAACTGAAGGAACCTGGTCCAGCTTAAGTTGTTTCTCCTTTGAAGTTGCTTCTTTGCAGTTCTCACACATAAACTTCGATTCTGGATCTTCAATTTTTTCCACCTTGGTAAAAGATTCCAAAGCACTTTGAAGAGAGTCCACATGTTCAATCTCCAAACTCAAGTCAATAAGGGGCTCATATTTATCTGAACAGTACCCGCAATTGCAGCAACGCAGCTAAATTTCAAATAATAAAAAGTGAATAAAAACTATTAGTAAAAGCATAACAGGGCCTTAGAAAAAACATCTTTGAAGGGGAAATGTAAAACAGATTTGGAAAAAAAAAATCCTTCTAGAACAGTTTGCAAGATGGTATACTGAGTAGAAATATAACAAAAATTGAATGTTTTGTAGTATACCTTGCTTACAAGACGACCACCAAATACTCGCTGAACGATGTTAACATGTTGGGATGATGAACCATCACAAGTTCCATTCATATTCAAATAGCATCTCTCTAGTCTGTCTAATAGGCATTGAAGAAATTCATGTGCATCTTCCTGTTGGTATCGGTGGAAACTAGGCGAAATATCTAATTATTCACAGGTCAAGAATAAACAACAGTTATTTGAAAATTCGTATCAAATAGGGCCCCAGCAAATGATTATATAGAAACAATGACAAAAAAGAAATAAACTTTAAAAGCCATACATCAAGATGGTACAATATCATGCAACACATTTTTGCATATGGCTAAAGAGAAGGATACAGTTCAGATTGTCTACAAGTTTTGAAGGTGAAACAGTCCTCCCAGAAGAAGCTATTGAATTTTCAATATGACTACGAAGGAAACAGATAATACAGAACTCTTCACGATCACCTGAAAGTATCCAACTCCCAGACAGTGAGTCCAAAATCAAATTCCAGACGGATAAGCAATAACATAGATGCGAGTGAATACAGAATAAACCAAGTTATATAGACAGTATGCTTACAGGGCATCACATGATTGCAGGAACGAAGAGCCTTAACCAATGGCATAGTATGTGTAAAGCATTGCAAGATTGCATTGACAAAGCATGTGTTACCAAGATTGAAAAGCCCCGCTCCCTGGAAAACCAAAACAAAGACCAGAGACATGAGGTCAACAACCTAAAACGAAACAAGAACAAGATAAATTACACATCCAACAGAACATACCACTGCAGCATGTCCAATTTCCCTCATTGAAAATGAGAAACCTGGAGGCCCGTCTTCTTTGTTCTCTTGATTCGACAAAGGCCATTGCCATCCCGACCGGCACCATTGACTATCATCAGAGCCCCTTTCATCATTTTTTCGGATATCAAAAGGACGATCTTCAGCATCATGAAAGCTTCTCCCATCGGAATCTTCATTGCATCTCATATCCAATTGATTTGAAGGACTTCCCTTAGGTTCCACCTGCATAGCTGAACTAAGCTCCTTATGTAGCTTCTCATTGGGTACACGAAGAACGGCACAATCATCCGATTCAGCTGATGAAGATGGTGAAGAGCCAGCTCCATTAGACGACCCAGAAACAATAGATTCATACTCTAGGATTTCAACTTGCCTAGGGACCAAAGCATCTTCGCCTCCATCATTCTTTACTGAATACACTAGAGACCCAACCGACTCAACATTAACAGAGACAGGTGATTGGTTACCAGACGAACACCCACCTAGGGTTTCTAAAGACTCGCACGTGACAAACCCATCTAGGGTTTCCGCAGAATCAGAAGTAATACCTGAAATTGTTGCACATTGCATAGGAATCGAATCGAGGCCCGATTTTTTCGTATCCATTTCTTTAAACCTCTGAAACTAGCGAAGAAATACCAAAATTGAATTGTGAACCATTCACGTATTGGCTTTGCAAGGTCTCAGTGTTTGAAGATTCTGAAGAGGCGTCAACAGTTTCGCTTTAAAATTCCATTACTAAAGGCAAATTGGGGACCTCAAGTTTGAGCCTTATACATGGAAATTTCTGGAATTATTTTTATAAGAATAGAGAAGCAAGAAAATGGCAAGAACTAAGAAGGGACAAACTTGTAGGGGATTTTAATTCGGAAACAGAAGTGAATTTTCGTTTCCAAATTGAGGGAAAGACGATTGAATCAGAGAAGAGAAGGGGAAGTTAAAGAAGAGAAGGGGGTTTTGGCCTTTTGGGGGTTTGAAAGAATGCCGTAAAAACGAAGCTTTTGAAAAGGGAGGGAAAACTAAAGCGCCAATTTTGTGTTCTGAACTCGAATATCGACAATGGGGACACACGTAATTTATATTTTATAGTGTTCACTCCAGCCTAAAATAAAAATAAACTCTCAAAGAAATTGAATGTTATAGATATTTAAAATTTAATCAATTATTTAACAAATATTTGACATTTTTGTTTTATTTTTTATTTTTAATTTTGGACCAATTTTATAAATATTAATAGGCATGCAATTTAGTCCAAATTTAATTCAACTCAAAATAGAATAATTTAATTCCAATTGTTCATATTTTGAATTTTTTTAAAAAAATCAAATTTTAGATTACAATTTAACTTAGGGGGTGCTTGGTTGATGAGTTTGGGAAGAGGTTAATGGGTAAGGAATAAAAATTGAGTAGTTGGTTGTTGATTATCATTATAGGGGCAATAGTTTGATATCCTACTTTTGAAGAATCTTCCATATCCTCTATTTAGTAGAGGAATGAAATATAATTCATTTATTAATTAAAATATTGTAATTAATTAATTAACTATATTATAATCAATTAATTAAATTAAATTAAATTAAATTACAATATAATTAATTAAAATATTATTGTTATTAATTAATTACATTATAGTTAATTAAAAATTAATTAAGTAGTTACAATATAATTAATTAAAATATAATTCATTCATTAATTAAAATACTGTAATTAGTTAATTACAATATAAATAATTAAAATATAATAAATTTTTATTTCTTAATTTTTTTACAAACCAATCACTATCAATGATAATGGTAATCATTCTTCATTTTAACCAACTATCATAATTATAATGATAATATCCATTCTCATTCTTCACTATATTCATTCTCATTCCTATTACCATTCTTCCATGTATGAAAGTTGGAGTTTCGGCTACGAGCAAGAAGATGACTTGGAATTGGCTTTTAGGCCTAGTCTAACTCGATCGAACTTTGGATTGGCCGGTCTTAATTGGACTTGGACCGTTCAAGCCTGCCCTGACACTTAAAACTTGATCGGGCTTAAATTCATGTTAAATAGGTTGGGTCAAACCAAGTTTCGGGCTTTATTTGAGTCTTAAAAATTTTTCGTTGAGTTCAAATTCAAGTCAATATGTTGTCATTCCTAAATACTAGCAATGATTTGTCTTATAAAATTATAATATGAAACAACTAATTATTACAACTATTTTAATTGTTAGAGGTATAAATTGCCCCCTAGCATTTCCCTAAAAGTGTAAGTTAGTCCTTACAATTATTTATGATATTATAATGCACATTAACATTTTAAAAATAGTACTGGTAGTATATTAAATCCTAACTAACTTAAGTTTTTTGTAATTTTTTAGTATATGAATCATAAATTTAGCCTATAACATGTCACAGCTAAGCTATTTAGACCAACTTAGCATTGATGTGATATTAAAAATAATTTTTTAAAATATTGTTTAAAGGTGTAATTTTCATTTTAACGTTTCACAAAAGGTCTAAATAAACTCATATCGTTATCTCTATTATTACTTTCAAGATGTAATGAGTGTTATTTTAGTAAATTATGTATGAAATATTTGTAATATTTATTGGACTATTTATAAGATCAAGGTACTATTTATGTTATACAAGTGGTAATTAAATTGAATTTAAATAAAAGACACGGTGTTAGTTAAGTTTTGTGCCAAAACTAAACTTTGTTTAGCATTTTAAATATAATCTATAATTCATAAAAAAAAATCAACAATTGATGTGGAGGCTTAGTCATCTAAATACATCGATTGGTTGACCAAAACGTGATACAGGTCAACTTATATGCCTTTGAAATCAGTTAAAAACTATTTGCTTTGAAAAAAAATTAAGTTGACCGGCATGCCAACAAACTGCGTTAAAACATACTAAACATTGAATAAACACATTGTTTTCTCTCATATTCCTCATTTTCCAGAAATATAGAGAAAATGCAAGTTTTGTTTTGGGGAAAAGAGACTTTTGAACATGGACGGAAGTGAAAACTCGTAGCTTTTATTTAAAATGAAGGATTATGATTAGATAAAAGTTTTAGAGTAAGAAAGCTTAAGGGAGCTGAAAGAGGAGACAAGGATTGGTGGTTGCCTTGGAACCCTAACTTTAAATAGCTTTAATTACTTAGTACGTATGATTTTTTCCACTAGTTTTAACTTAACATTGCAAGAAATATGTTAGGATGAGATTATGTAGTACCCCACCCTCTCGAAACTCGTACCTGACATCCTGCGTGATATTCAAGTATGCACCCGACGAGGGTGGCATGCTAGAACAGTCAAATTCATTACAATTTTTTTTTGTCACTTGGGCCCATTTTAATTACAAACATCACTCGCCACAATTGTTACTACACTTCAAAATCATTTACAAATATTTCCAATTTGGAAAGTTATTACAAAATAGAAATATTCGAATACATAAGTTATAATAATAGCGAAAGATTCAATTTCATACAAAATAAAGAAATATAATGCAGACGCAAACTAATCTCGACCTCTAACTCTTACTTGTATGCAATGGATATACTCCTGCTAGCCTAACGGGGTAACTCTTCAGAGCCTGAAAAATAATTGCAAATTTTGGGTGAGTTTTGCGAACTCAGTGAGTGACCATCCTCGATGGCTCACTTAATCACATGCACATACAATACACATATTCACATAATTCACATTCATTGGAACATATCTCATATTCAAACATCAGTTATATTATTCAAATCATTATAATCATTCATATCGGGCATATGTAGTGCATATGATACTCACTTTCAATTTGTTACTTTGTTGTGAACGAGTACCTATAGCTGTCCCATATCCTTTGTAGATATTGGGCTCATTAATAACTGTCCCGTAACCATTGGGGATACCGAACTCATTTTATATAGTGAGCCTTTGGCTCTTAATCATCTGCTGAGCTCTAGGCTCTTTTTCATATTCTGAGCTTTAAGCTCTTTTTCAGTGGCTACTCCAGTCACAACTGTCTTTATCTTTCATTCATTCATGTAATGAAATGCATCAATCACACATTTTCAGTCAGTCACATGTTATCATTTACACATTCTCATCAAACGTTAGTCCGGCATTCAAAGATCACATTTAGAAGCACTTATTTCATCATATTCACATACAAGTAGCATTTCAATATCGCATTCATGCATCACAAGTCTCGGACCTTCAGTGTCCGAAATTCAACAATCAAATCACATTCATAATCATTCAATACATAATATAAACAAACAAGCAATAAAGTAAGACCATCTAGGTCTACCCAAAGTATGCTCCAGATTAGCATTTACTTCCAAGTTTCTGGAAGCGTATGAATGCGGGCGTTTATCCTGCACATCTAAATTATGCAATACACACATTGCACATACTCACATTAATAACTTTGCACAATTATAAGCATTCATTTATGCACAAATGTGCATACGGAATAAGTATAATGTATGTTCAATGACCATCCTGGGTATATTTTCAAATTTAACACTATAACCACATTCGCATTTTATAACTCATTTACTTGTCATTTCATTGTTAGCGTTATTTGCTCTCATAATATCAAATTCTCATTCACTTTAACTTGATATACTTTACTTCTCTTCTTTGAATCACAACCTCAATTGTGTGAATATCTTTATTTTCAAACAAACTCATACCTTTAGTACTTCGATATCAACAATTCATTTACTAATGTTATTCGAACATTATAAGACCACACATTATCCAAACTCTCATTTCTTCTTATAAATTTCTCCAAATTTCTAGACCTTCGGGTCTACTTTCTATGAACATTATGACAAGGAAGATGAAGTAATTTGATACCACTTTCTTCTATAAATATGTTCCCAATTGTCTTAAGTTTCTAATGACACTAAAATCATTCAATTTGGTTCAGTATTTTGAACGTTATACTCCAAATATTTTCAGACGGTTCTCATTTTGTAATAGTACACTGTACTCAACTTTCATCCAGAAATTGAAAGTCTTAGGGATTGAATCAAAATTTGATTTATTCAGACAATTTGTAGTCTTATATCTTTAATTTACTCCAAATCAACAATAATCTCATTTGGATGACTACAGAATAAGATATAATTGAAATACCCAATCATGTTTAGTGAAATCATACCAGTTCATATCATTCCAACATATTCCCTCTCTTTCCTTCAATAAATATTCTTCAAATCAATTCAGATTACTACCAATTTTTATGGAGAGATAGAAAAATGTATTAGGAATCTATTGGTTCAAGAATCACTTCATTTCGAGGTCAAATGAAAAAGTTATAGCCAAAAGAATCAGAGATGTTCAGTTTTGACAAACCCTTCAGGTGGCAGAAAATGGGCGAAGTAACGAGTTGCGATCGCACTAAGGCTACTCCCAGGGTGCAGATTGCACCCGGCCTTTCTTTGTCACGAACACAACCAAAATTGTCCTGTATATACACCCCCTGCAACATCCTAATTTGTAATGATCATATCTCTCAACTTCGATATCAAATATTTTCATAATTTATACTGTTGGAAAGATAAAAGAACGATCTACAACTTTCATGAAGATAATTTTGTCAAAATCATCTTATATCAATACAGTTTTTCCCTTGAAGTTAGACCATACATTTTTCCTCACCCCTTTTCTCTTTCCTTTCTTTTATTCTAAACCAACATCTCTAATTTATCTGCTTTCAATAAATCCGTCACTCCAAATTCATTTTTACTCTTTCTACTCCATTTACTCTTCATTCTCAACTCCATTTTAACTCTATATCATCCATATACAATTTATAGTCCATGATTAATCATGAAAACTAATAACAGAACATACACATGTAAACACATTCATTATCAACTTCCTACACATATTCAACTTCAATTTCACTTTCATTTCACTTCTAACTGTCTCCTTAATTCTTCTCATTTCAAGATACCACATTACTCCCTTTCTTTAGCTCTAGACTCATTTTATTTCATCACAAAAACACCCAAAGAGATTCACATTAATTCATCAAGAAAACAGAACAAAAACCCATTATATATCCTGATTTTTTTCTGCACTTTTTCCTACACCCTTTTAACACCATTTACTCAATTTAATCCAACAGTATATCATTTCATAATCTATTACCCATCAAAACACAAAAGCAAGACATGAATCTTCCCCCATTTCTCATCCCCATTTTACCATGAACCCATCCTCATTTTATGAACATTTAACTCTTAACTATCATCAAAACATGTTTCATTCATCAATTCAAGAAGAGTGATGCTTATACTTACTTGTTTAGCTACAAGATCTTCAAACTCTTTAAGATCTCTCTTAACCCTAGCTTTTTCTCTCACTCGTACATCACCATTTAAGGGTGGTAGGGTTAGATGTTTAGAAAGAAATGAAGAAAATAGAATGGCTAGTGATGGAAGAAAGCAAGTGATTCGTGGCGTCTTTCGATCTTACCCTTGGAGGTTGAATCAAAAATATAATTCCAAGGATTGCAATATAGAATGCAACCTTGAGTTGTCTCACTTAATCGGAACCTAATGAAATGGACCTAAGCTAGCCTATATGTCATAAAATGCAAGCTAAATTAGTAAGGAGGGGGTTTTGATCCTTTAAAACATTAACTACACTAAATTGAATTGTAAAAAGCATGTAAAATGTATTTTTGGATTTTTGGAAATAGAAAATGAAAAGATTAAAACGAGTGAGTAAACAAGTGACAAAATCCACTTGAAAATGAGCTTTGGCTATCATAGTTCAAAACTAATTTGATGGGAGTAGAAATCACTAAGTTTTAAATGGTAAACCTTAAAGGACTCTTTAAGTCTAGGACCTTGATCAATGAACTCCATTTCTCAAGATCCCATTAAGCGCTCTTAGTGTGTATGGTGGGATTTGCCAATGCAATGGGTTAAATGAAATCTAACATCAACTCAATATCAAACATAACCATGCAAGATAATAGAGAATCAACAAGATCACAAGTAGACATATATAAGACTTCATATATTTAAGCTCAAAGTTCTACATAAACAAATCCAAACCACTCATTGAATATCCAACATTTGATTAAACTATAATCAAAGTAGCTTCATTACAAGTTACAAATCCTAAACTTAGGCATTCATAAATCATAGCTAAACTACGAATTAAGCTACTCCCCTTTTAAACTCATTAAACTCCAGCCGTCGCTACATCTTTAAGAGGAAAGGAATGCCTAACCATGCATTACAACCGGAAGCTTCACAACTAGGAATGAATCCAAGCTACCCATGATGGAAGTCGACGGTAAAAATGTTGGGAAAATAAGATGGAGAGAGAGATAAGAGAAAATGATGCAAGATGATGGATAAATAAAGGAGATATGAAAGAACGATGGAGTCGTCCCTCCCTCTCTCTCACCTAGGAACCCCGAAGGGAACTGTGGGTGTTAAGGTAGTGGAATGTGTGTCAAGTGTCCTCCCTCCTTGCAGCTGATGAAATATTGATGTATATATATGTCGGCTCTCTCCAACTTATCCAAAAATAGGTTTCTTCTCAAAACGGGTTACTGGGTTGGGTTTTCACAGTAGGTAAAACTTTCGAAAATGGTTCAGGTCCTCGAAGGTTCACTGCAGTGAAACTCTGATTTCGTTGCGACAATCTATAATTGTTTTGCCGCAGTGATCTTTAATGGTTTCGCCGCGGCAAAACACTGACTTTGTCGTGGCGAACTTTACTCGAAAGGTCATCTCGTAACTTCCATTTCTTTGTTCCACTTTTGGCTCTACTCTTTTTGAGTGACCTACAATGAAAAGTAATAATTTGTAATATCAATTGTCCTACAATTTAAGGGAGAGCAATTGTTAATTAATTATGACAATTTGACCCTCAAATTACATTACTTCAAAACAAGCAATCTTAAGCCAAATTAAGCACAATATCCAACAAAAGGAGCCGAAATGTATAACAAAAACCATGAAAATGTCAATAAATAATATAGCAAACTTGGGTACAATCAGCAAGGTTCAACTTTGTGGCTTGGAGAAGAGAGTGTCGTGAGTGAAGAAGAGAGAAAGATGAAGAAAAATAAAGAAGGTGAAGAAATGAAGTCAGTTTCGTGAGTGACAAGAGAAAGACCACAATAAGGTCTTTCATTTAATAATTTCGTGACCTAACATGTGGTGTGGGAAGTGATACTTGTCACTTGCCACATGTCACTCTCTCAAAGTCTCTTCTTGGTCTTTTATTAACTAGTCTATTTGTCTCCAATTTTTACTCCAATTGTCTCTCAATTTTCAATGACATAAGTCATTAAATTTTAATGTCAAATATTAAAATTTCTACTACCATTTGACATTTATTTCTAACACTATTCATCAATTGTTCTGCCATTTGGCAATTTTCCTAGTCCTAAAAACACCCTTAAATTCTAGAAATTCCTCATTTTTCACCAAAAATTCTAATTCACTAGTTATACACTTCAACTCAATTTTCAACATATGGAAACCACAATTCTTAATATAATCACATTTATAACCAATTATACCCAGAATACCAATGAATGCATGTACAATCATTTTAATGTATGTAAAAATCCAGACTCACGTGCGTTTATGCTAACAATATGCATGAGCACGAAAATTCAATTTTTCTTAATCTCTCATTTGTCTCACATGTATCGTATTTTAGGGTTCTAACCCTTAGTATGAGAACGAGATGTTACATTTCTCCCCTCCTTAATAAATTTCGTCCTCGAAATTCTTACCTGATTGATCAGGAAAGCAGGGGTATTGCTTCCCATTTAACTTTATCATTCTATTTATTCCTTCACTGATCATTCTTAAGAATAAGCTATATGGTCTGCTTAATCTAATTCGGTGGAATTCTTCTTCGAAAGAAGATTTCTTATCTCTATGATCTATATTATTCATGTAATTTTTATCAATCCATTGTTTCCATCACTACTTATCAGACATTCTTAATAGCTTAAGAAGATCAATTTCTATTGTTTCTTACAAGGTCATAATGTTTTGGTTACCAAAACCCGATGGAATAGTAGATATCATTATTGTCACATATGCTTCGGTGTGTATCATCAAGGTCATCCCACTTTATCCAGAGATTTATTTTTGACAGATCAACAATTATCTTATAATAGTAATACTTTGATCTCAATTGATCCTAAACAACATTTCTCTCTTTATCCTTGTCACGATTGGGGTTTCCTCGCATTGACATATACTAACATCAAATTTACCCCAATTCCCCCGAATTTACCTCTTCTAGTGTTACATCATGTCATAATGATTTAACTACCATATTGGGTACCTTAACTCTTCTCAATTGATTTATCATCTTTGTCTTTATCTCATTTCTATCTCATCTTCCTATTGTCATTTATTTCATCTCCCATATGTATATTCTCAATCAATTCGTAATTATAGAGGCATAACCATTATGAAACTCTAGTCTCCATTCCACAGACATATTCTCATACTGAATCATAGACTCTTATCACGATAATCACACAACCATTCTAAGTCCAAGTTCATCCTTTCAAAGTCATAGAAAGATTTATTTTCTTTCAACTTTTTCTCATGATTTCCACTTATATCCTTATTTTCCTCAATCAATCCACGACAATACATTCATGTTTATATCTCATTCAAGAGTATACCATCACAGTACAATATTGACATCATATTCCATAATACATCCACCAATACAATTGTGTTAAATCTTTATCCATCATATCTAACCATATACTATCTCTCATTTCTATACATCCACAAACTTTTGTTTTCTCACATTCTGACAGATTATCATTTTTCTCACCATTTCCATTTGCTCAGGCTCTTAACAAATTCTCGTGTGTGTAACTCATACACATGTGACTTAGACTAGGGATTAGTTGCCACTGCATGCTATGACATGTCTAAAATGCATGTAACTTGACTCATATTTTGAAAAATGCTCATGTAAGATACTAATTCTGGGCTCTGATACCAAATTATAGCACCCCACCCTCTCGAGACACGTACCCGACATCCTGTGTAATATCTGAGTATATACCCCGCGAGGGTGGCATGTTAAAACTGTCAAACTCATTACAATTTTTTTTTTCACTTGGGCCCATTTCAATTACAAACATCTCTCACCACAATTGTTACTGCACTTCAAAATCATTTACAAACATTTCCAATTTGGAAAGTTATTGCAAAACAGAAATATTCAAATACACAAGTTACAATAATAGCGAAAGATTCAATTTGATACAAAATAAAGAAATACAATGCAGACGCGAATTGATCCCAACCTCTAACTCTTACTCATATGCAGTGGATATACTCCTATTAGCCTAACGGGGTAACTCTTCAGAGCCTGAAAAATATTGCAAATTTTGGGTGAGTTTTGCGAACTCAGTGAGTGACCATCCTCGATGGCTCACTCAATCACACGCACATACAATACACATATTCATATAATTCACATTCATTGGAACATGTCTCATATACAAACATCAGTCAAATTATTCAAATCATTATAATCATTCATATCAGGCATATGTAGTGCACATGATACTCACTTTCAATTTGTTACTTTGTTGTGAACGAGTACCTATAACTGTCCCGTATCCATTGTAGATATTGGGCTCATTAATAACTGTCCCGTAACCTTAGTCTGGCATTCAGAGATCACATTTAGAAGCACTTATTTCACCATGTTCACATACAAGTAGCATTTCAATATCGCATTCATGCATCACAAGTCTCGGACTTTCATTGTCCGGAATTCAACAATCAAATATGTTAAATCCCATTTGATTCCGAAATCCAACTGTTCAGAATACCATAATACTTGAGCGTAGTTCCTTGTAAGGTTATTTCCATGAACTCTTATTAGGCATCATCCCACAAGGTTAGCGTGCCCACAACAGTCAAATATCAAATCAAAAGTTATTACTCCATCTCAAACATTTTACAAAGAAGTCAATATGAACTTACACAACTGCACTACTTCAATCTATCATTTCTTTGCTAAAGCAATAGAGTTTGAAAAACTTTATTTACATATCAAAAGCCACACGATTGGATTATTACAAAATACACAATATCAAATTGAAGCAATTCTCTTAGGCTCTTGATCACTTGACCTCTTAGCCATCACCTGAAGATGGGACAAAAAGGGGGTGAGCTTGGAAGCTCGTGAGTAATAGTTTATAATGGAAAATAAGCAAAACCTTTGAAACGTTCACTTGTCATAGAAAAACTCTTATTGAAAATCGTAAAGCACTTGTTTCTAAAATTCTCATCATGTAGTCTGTTGGGACCCGATCTCGAGACCGGATCCCAACCGGATACTAACGGAAAACGGAAATCAAAAGAATGTGAATCATTACGAATCGATCGGAGATCGTATAACAAAGTTGAAAACAAAATCGAATGCAAATCGCGGTAGCGAATCGGTAAAGAAATCATAAACGAATCGAAGCGAAAGCAAAAGCGAAAAACGGAAATCGAAGAATCGGATTACAAATTTCGAAACGAACCGAAATCAGATTTCTCTGAATCGAAAGCCAACAAATCAAAAGCGGAACAAAGTGAACAAATCGAACGTGAATCCGACATCCGAAAACGTGTATCGGATAAAAACTGCGGAAAGAATCAAATCAAATCGGAAGTGAACTAAATGCATCGATCGGAAGTCATAAAGCGGAACACGAAGTGAAAGCGGAAATCGAAAGACACGGATTTCGAAGCGAAGTGAATCGATAAGA
>JAOTAX010000005.1:13432299-13442618 GCA_025629825.1 Erythroxylum guanchezii | reverse complement strand
AAACTTAATTTCATGTTTGACCTTTTCCTAAGATCCCACGTGGTAGTAAGATTTTTACTGGGCAATGTTGTTGTCATTGTTTCTACTAGTATGAATATAGTTTTCAAAGTAAGCATTTATTCCCTTACTTCTTTATATCACCTATATTTCTCCTAAAATAATACCCTTTCACATATGTTAAAGCCTAATTGATTCTTTCAGCAAATAAAGACAACCCATTAGTTTTTTTCTAAGTCAAACTCTATAATCATTTCATTCCATTTTAATATAAATTCTTCAATTGTTGGCATCATACACAACATCTACAATTGTATCCTTCAAATTCTTATAACTTTTGTGGATACTAAATTTCTCAAGTAATTTCTTTAGTGTATACCACAAACATAGTTTATTATAGTTGGAAATACCACCTTAATGGTATATTAATTCTTTTGCACTCATTTGTAATTATAACATTAGGCATCTTCTCATTTATACACCTTAACAATGTACAAAAGAGCCAATTTAAATTGTCAATAGGCTTGTTGGATAAAAGTGTATAACTAAGCAATATAGATGTCCATGATGGTTTACACTTACAAATATATCAAACGACATTTGATATTTTCTCACAAGATAAGTGATGTCAAATGTGGCCATATAACAAAATTTAACATATATTATAAAAATCATTGCATTTTGCCTATAAAATTTTCCTCAACCTTCCTTCCTTATCACAATTAACTTTGTGTAAAATATATTGTCATTCATTCTAATAAAAATCTTATGCACCACTTCTGCATCTCGTTCTTTTAAATTCACTCCTCTCAACATGTCTATATGATTAAGACAATCCTTTCATAAATATGACATGTTTTTATACCCATCTTGTAATAATAGACCTTATATTTGTGCAAGACTAATTCTACAATTATCATTCATTTCTAATTTATGTCTAATCTATGTATAAAATCTTATGAACAGATATTGTTCAGTATAGTAACCACCAAGTTAATGGACACACCTATTTTTGGGTTATACATGCGTATGTTAATGGACAAACTATAACTTTTAGAAGTAGCAATAAAACATTCTAATTTGTAGTTTTTTTAAAAATATAGCCTAAAGGTTACTTCAACAGTGAATGATTTTAAATTTCGTGGTTTTTTCTATCTCGACAGAGAAATTTTCTACTTATGTTCTTAATTGTTCTAAGCATAATCATTGAGTTGGAACATTATTAACATAGTCCTATCATGGGAGAATTACTCAAATCAATATGTTTTACAAACAGTTTGTCAATGCCTATGACGTTCCTAATGCATGATACATTCTTTTAAAATTTTGGCATTTAATTGCTTTGCAGTTTTAATTACATGTAAATGGTTTGTTCTTTCTACTTTAATCATTGAATTCAGTAATATGAACCTGTTGAACATATAAATTCATAAAATTTTACCATATGTGATCCTGGTACTTTAACTTCACTTGTAAGTCATCATAGTATTATATCTTTGCCGTAATGAAACTATTTGTTCTTTTCCTTTTTCATCTCCAAACTGTTATTTATGGGGATGCTAAAGGCTGGGCAAGGAGGATCATTTCTTTTCTGAATCAACATATTCCCATTATGAATCTGCAAGCTAAAGCTGCTTAACAATGGAACAAGTTTTTTGTGATTTCTTGTTTGCTGGCAATTTTCATAGACCCTTTATCTTTCTTCTTGTTGTCAGCACAACAGGTAAGTTTTATTTCCAAATGGTTGTATAAGCTCTTGTCCTGTACTAAAAGTTTTCTCATACACCAAATTTTATAAACGAAAAACTTTTTTAGTTTTGTAAAATTTCTTATTACAACCTTGGATTAGGCATATTTCATCTCATTTTGAAAGAATTATTGAACTTTTCTGATGCAAAAGAACTTAAAGTCTATAAAATAAATAAAAGAGGAAAGATTAATCAATCACAATTTTTAATTTGGTGGGATGAGGATTGAGAATTGGAGTGATGTCAAAGATAAAGGCCGAAGTTCATATTGTATTAAATTTGTGAGTTTTAGCTACTAGTTAATAATTCTTCTATTTGTCCTACATCATTTTCCCTTTCAAACATCTCTTCGTCAATTCTTTCTTTTTTCATTCTCTAGATAAAATTGCAAAAAGAAAAACATGCTGAAAATCTTTTTCAATTTTATAGCCCTTTTATTACATGATTTTATTGGCTACAACATAATCTCCTGTTTAGAGTTAGGGACATTGTGATTACCTCCCAAAGAATTACATCCCATTCCATGATAGTTCACAAAGTCACTATTAAATTTCCATGACGAGCTCAGTTTGGAATTGATCCCCAAACACACTAAATAATGCTACAAGTATCTGCATCTAGTTGGGACTTATGGTGCTAAATATTTCTCAAAATGGTTTAGTTTTTCTAGGAAAATAATACCTTTAGGATCTGCTTCTAATTAAGATTTAAGATGCACAATTCTTTCTCAAATTATTTTAATTAATTCTAACTTCCTTTTAAGTGAGCTCATTAATAAGGAAATACACCATCTCTTGGAACCTTAAAAAATTGGGCTATAGGTTCTTTCTACAACATAAATCACTTCCATCATTCGCCCTTTACTGATGTAGGATAGAGCTCTACTTGTGCTAATACAATAGTTGTAATTTCCCTCTGTTTAAATGCAGGAGAATAAGTGTATAGTCATCAGTTGGCCCATGACCACAGCACTTGTGGTTTTTAGGAGCATGACTGATCTTGTCTACTTACTAAACATATTTCTTCAAGTATACTGTCCTCTCTACTCATATTATTAAATCAATAGTAGACTCCTCACATCAAGTATATATAGACATTGAATTATCCATAATACAAATGTGATTCAAAGCCATAAACCCTCTCTGAACTTTCGTCGAACACTTCAAACCCTTCACCATATTATCCTAAATCACCTAAACATATAATCTCTTCTTCCTTAACATACTGTCACACAATGCAAAGCCAAATGCATTGTGTTACAGATAATCAAAACAAAAGAATAATCAATCTTAAACCCAGATTAAATCGTCCACTTCAATCGACTCAAAAACTAACATTTTACCCGACATTAATCACAAGCAAAGTAGTTGAATGACTTACCTCAACCAACACGCATATGCACTCTGACTGTAGATGACAGAGGGACGTCAACTGGTGAAGCAACCTCCTTAGATTCCACGCACGACAGAAGATGAGAGACGGAAGGTGGCTCGAGGAAGAGGGAAGGCGACAGAGCTAAACGCGAGAGACTGATGAACCTCTGTATTTCATTTACACAGAAGATGAGACGACGTCATTATGGGGGGTGGGGACATGATGTCGTCTCATCTAGTTAGAGGGTGGGAGTTTAACTTTCAAGGATACAAAAATGACATCGTGTTGGGCCAACGACACGATGTCGTTCTGGTGGGGGCGAGGGGAACAATGGGGACCTGGCCTTTCTCGATGTTTAATTCACCAAAACGTCGCGTTACTATTTTGGGACGTCTTTCTAATAAAACGACATCAAACACTTCGTTTGTCCGCGACGTCTGCATATAATGTCACGAAAGTTTGGCTCTTTTCGTGACGTTTTTTCAAACGTCACGAAAGCCTCCTACAATTCGCGACGTCTACTTTAAAAACGATGCGAAATGTATGTTTTTGTAGTGAGGGTTAGTCGACCAAACTTATAGTTTAGGTAGTCAATTGGACAATTTGTTTAGACAATTAGGCAAACATTTTTTTTCCATATTTTGGCCATATCAATCATTTTAATAAACTTTTAAGTGATTTTATCCCTTCAATTAGTATTTTCACACAAATATTTAAGTCAAGAGAAAGAAATGCTCATAGAGTTTCTTGATAGTTATGGTATAACTACATAACAAATTATGTTTAGTATACCTAAGCAGAATAAAGTAGCCGAAAGGCACGGTGTCACACCAAAGAACATGATAAGGAGTATGATGGCGAGATCGAAGATTTTTAAATATCTCAGGGGTGAGGCACTAAAGACATCACTTTATGCCCTAAATCATGTTCCTAAAACCCGTATTGAATCCTAAATGAGTAGGAAGATTAATTTGAATAATTTTAAGGTTTGGAGTTGTCCAACAAAGGAAATTTATAATCCAATAGAAAAGAAGTTAGTCCTAAGACAGCTCCTGGTTTCTTTATAAACTATCCTGAAGGTTATAGAACCATAATTGTAGAGGCACAAGCTATGAGCTTTTGGATAATGATATAGCTGATGTATCATTAAGAACTAAAGTGGTTTAAAAGCCTGAGTCATTAGCAGTACATGTTCCTATTACTTATAAGATAGTTGTGTAGGTATTATTAGGGGTACATAGAGATGATTTGGAGGAATGTATAACTCTTGATGTTAGAGATGATACGAATGTCGATAAATAGGTTATGGTGGGCACTCAATATGATCCTATAATACCATTAAGACGTTTACAAAAATATAGGACGTTAACACCTTTTGATAATTTTATTATTAGTAAGACTAAGATCAACTGTTTTTTTATAGAGATTATAGATTCACTTAACTACGATGAAATAATGGGGAGTGATCATTCTAATATATGGATGGCGAATTTAAAGAAGGAGATGTAGTTTAAGACAAATAACGGTGTTTGGGAGTCAGTTTACATTTTAGATAGATACAAATTTATTGGTTGCAAGTGGGTTTTTTAAAGACTAATAGAGATATTAAAGGTAAGGTTGAGAGGTTTAAAGTAAGGTTTATGGAAAAGGACAACACTCAGAAAAGAGGAAATGAACTATATTCATACTTTCTCAGTAATATCAACTAAGAACTCATTATGAACGATTATAGTTTTAACAACTCATTTTGATCTTGAACTTAATCAAATAGATGTCAAGAAAACCCTCTTAAATAGTGATTTATTATAAGTGGTGTAGATTTAACACTCTATATGTTTTGAGATAAAGGAGAATGAGCACCAAATTTCTAGATTAAAGAAATCAATTTATGAATTAAAATGCGCATCATGGCAGTAATACTTGAGATTTTATAAGGTTATCACAATTTTCAACTTTAAGGAGAAACACTTGACTCTTGTGTATAATCCAAATTCAGTGGGTGTAAGTTCATGTGTTTTTTGTCTTGTATATGGATAACATATTACTTACCATTAATTAATTAGGCATGTTTTTGAATATGAAGAAAATGCTTTCAAAGAACTTTGACATAAAAGAAATTATGAAGGCACAATTTGTTCTTAATGTGAAGATCCATACAAACAAATCTAAGAAGGTTTTAGCCTAGTTTAAAAGGTTTATATCAATATAGAGTTAAAGAAGTTCAACATGAAGAATTGTATGCCTAATTTATTAGCTATATTCAAAAATGACATATTAAGCAAGGAGAAGTGTGATCAAAATGAGGTAGAGAAAGTGAAGATGAGTTTCATTCCTTGCAATAGTATAGCTGAGAGTCTGATATATTTAAAAGTATGCACTAGACTTAATATTGCCTTTGCAATTAGTATTCTTAGTAGAAAGTTGGTAGATCTCAGTCATAAAAATTGGGTTATAGTAAGGCCATCATTACATTCTATATGTAAGACTAGAGATTACTCATTGGTATACAACCATATAAACAAATTAGATATTATTAGATATGATTATGGCAACCATTGGTGACTATTCTAATGATGAGAAATCAACTACATGTAACTTTTTTTTATATGTTAACTAGATAAGCTATGTCTTGGAAAATAAATAGGCAGTCTATATTGAAGAATTCAACCATGAATGCTAAGATTATGGTTTGTTTCGAGGTAAGAGCACATGTTAAGTGAATAAAGAAATTAGTTAGAGGGCTTAATATCATTGTTTGAATTTCTAAGCCTATTATGAAAAATCAATTATTGCATTCTTTTTCAAGAATTCAAAGAACACTTATGGAGCCAAATATATTAAGCTTATACACTTTAAGATTTAACGATGAGTTAATAATGGTGATATATTTCATGAGTACAATGTTATCACAAACATGTTAGCTCATTAACTAAA
Organism: Erythroxylum guanchezii; assembly: GCA_025629825.1. Taxonomy (NCBI): domain Eukaryota; kingdom Viridiplantae; phylum Streptophyta; class Magnoliopsida; order Malpighiales; family Erythroxylaceae; genus Erythroxylum; species Erythroxylum guanchezii. The sequence goes on along the minus strand of JAOTAX010000005.1, from coordinate 13,436,565 downwards.
GGAATTATGCCTGTAGATTTTCGTAGACATGTAGGCAACATGAGAATTCATTGCCTTATTATATTTTGATGCAGTAGGAGTTTGTGAGTTTTATAATACATGTTTAAAAATACTTAAAATTAATAAGAATATGGATTTTGCATTTGTTTGTTATAATATGATATTTAAAATACATACATATAGTTATATATGTACACATGATTTTTTTATCTTGACATATGTTATGACTTCTTTATGGAATAGATAGTTTATTCTCTTTATAGATCAAACTATTTTTTGGTTGTAATCGTTATATATGATTGATGGTCTCTTTTAAGGATAACATATCTCATTTTGAGATAGGAGTCTCAATTTGAGATGGATTAATGTTGTTATACATAGTTTCTAATTTTATAGGCCATATATTAAGTCACACTACATTACTACTACTTTAATTCTCAAGACACATCAAGAGGTTCAAGCTTTGTTGCAGAGAGTTGGAAGGCGAATGGATGTTGGACAACACCAATCTACTGAAAGTAACCCTTGAATAAGGCATTTCCTTCCAAATGGCTACAAATTGTTGGTGTTTTTTGGCAATCAACTACAAGTGATTTGTTTGTAATTATCTCTTGCTTGTTGGATTTCTTAGGGGGATGGGTTGATTTCGTACTAGTAAGATAGGTTGTGCTTCTATCTTCTTGTATTCGATAGATTGTGCTTCTATCTTCTTGTATTCGATCAACCCATCATCTAGTACTAGATTTCTTAAAGGACGAGTTAGAGGAACTTCTACCCAGATGGTTCCTTCCTTCTTCTAGATAGTGGATTTAGAATTGTCACAATTGTTAGATTGATTAGTGCTCCTTGAGTTGGTTCATAGTTTCTCTTAACAGCAGGTCCTGACATATCATTTTACCTTGATGAAGTTGCAAGTCTCTCTCTTTCCATATTTTATAAACCTATCTTTTAAACGCTAATTTGAATTATAGAGAAAGCTGCCTATAACTCCATCTTTTATTCTACATCAGTTATAGGTAAGTTTCCTACTTTATGGGGTTGTGGTTTAACGAAACTTATGGGAGTAGGGATCTTATAAGAGAGTCGTATAAGGACATCGGAAATAAAGATGATCAATTATTTCGAATTCATTAGTACATAGGAAATATATGCTATCCCAAATAAATCCTCCTTTGTCTTTTGTGGAAAGTTTCCCCAGAATAGTCAGCCATAGGATGAAGGATATTTAAGAATGGTCTGGGAATACAAGGATACTTTCTTGTAGTGGCTTGTTAGATTTATTTATTTACTTACTTCTTTCTTTCTTGTTTGTTTGTTTATTTATTTTATCTTTTATTTCTATTTTTTACCTTGCTTTATATTTATTGTATTATTTATTTTTATTTTTATTTTTATTTTATTAGTATTATTATCTTTTGCGACTATTTTATTTACTTATTATTTTATTATTTTTAATATTTTAATATGTATATGCCTTTTTTCATATGGATCTATCAGAAATAACCTTTCTACCAATTAGAGGTAAGGTTGTGTAATTGGACCTCCCCAAATCACAAGTATCAGCATAACTTTTATCGAGTGGAGCTGTTATTATTGTTATTGTTATTGTTGTTGTTGTTGTTATTGTTATTTATAATTGTGATTATGAGAAGTTGTATGTTGATTGCAACATAGTAACTATCATGATTCAATATGGATGGTTCATTTAATTAGGTTTTTTAAGCTGACGTATTTTTGAAAACTGTATTCAAATTTATTTAATTTGATATTTGATTCAATCGAGATGTTTTCAAAGTATCTTCAAAAAAATATTTAATTAATTTTACTTAAGTGGAAGAATGTTAGAATTTTCTTTATGGGTTATAACTAATTAGTCCTCGATTTTACTATTGGTTCAAATAGGGACATGCATGCCCTTAGTTATATTCGTATTTTTTAATGAATTTATTTTCTTAGTAGGTTTATTGTGTATAGTATGATTATTGTTGTATATGCCTATTAAGTCACCTTGTTGATATGATCCAAACTTTTAACTAATTAGTCCAAGTCTCTCTTGACATCTTTATAACTATGTATGTAAGTGTCTTATAAGGAACTATGTTTATAATTTGATTTAAATTGGTGGGAAAGCTAAGAAAAAATATAAATTATTTTCTATATTTTGTATATACTGCATTAAATGATTTTATAAAATTTAAAACAACAAATTATATCTTCAAATTTAGGTATTTTAATATCAATTATTAAAGTGCATAAAATGTTATTGAATGATCCTACAATCACTTCTTTTAAATACATAATTTCTTCATTTGTAGTACGTAGCAAGGCGTTGAGTTCTATTTTTCTTGAAAATATGAAATTGGTGATTCTTTAACACGTGGCTATGACGTTAACTGAAAAGTCTCTGCCTTGCTAGCTTTCGCTTTACAGCCAATAGAACATGCAACTTGCGTTATTCTAATCTAGTGGTCTAACATTTGTTGGATTGTATTCGAGAAGAGTCTGCAACATATCTTTAGAGAAAACAAGAGAGGATAGTGAATTCCCTCTTGGTCGTGTCTCTTTTCAGCAGAGGACATCTCTTGTATGTACAATATCAAGATTTGTAAAACCTACTTTCCTTTGCAACTAAAAGAATGGTCTTGGCGAGCCAGATTTCACAGCAAAGCAATATTGCTCTATATTTAAATAAAGATTACCGACTTCTTTTTGCAATGGATTGTAGTTGGAATGCAACACCGCAATAGTAAGGCGCATGCAAGCAGGAATTTGGCAACTTTCAAGTGTGACAAGAGTCATATTCCTGAGGTTATCCTCTGACCAGTTTATTCACGCTATGATGAGTGGGACCATACCATCTCATTTTGCTTTCTTAGTGGTGGTAGTGGGATCCTGCTCTTCTCCATATAGAATTTGAGAGAGAATTATTTCAACACTCTCACGTCTGCTATGACGCATGCACCTATAATTTTTACATTTGCAGTTTTAGCTAAAAATATAGAAAGAAATTCGTGAACGCTAAATATCTATTGACATTTTATTTTCCCCAGTTCAAATAAAAGTTAAATCAATTTGGATTTGTAGAAGAACTGAATTGGATAGAATGCCGTTTTTAAGGTCCGTGATCTCCAAGCCATAAATCGAGGGTCTGTATGGGCCATTAACAATATGTTCGTTCCGAAATTATTTGTGTGACTAATAATGACCTTGTTAGTTGCTTTGGCAAATCGATGAACACATATCCTAAAGAGAAATTAACAACACTAACTGTTCAGTTGTGCTTTTGCAATAAAAAACGAAGGGAAGAGAAAGAAGTAGGAGAATATATAAATAAAAAAATTGAAGTTTAATAATAAGTATAAATGGAATCTGGTTTAGATAAGATGGTACTCAACAGGAAGTAGATTATATGTTGGTGAATTTAAAATTTTTTCTTTTTTAAAAATACAGTTTGACCAAATTCTAGTAAAATAATAATATAGGATGACAATTTAGTTAAGAACAATCATACGAAGGCAAGCAATGCAAAGAGAGTAGGAAGAAAGATTCAAATCGATTTTATAGTGCTTCATAAAACAAACTTATCTATGTCACCTCGGACTTATTAGGATTTTATTAAACTCTTGTTTCAACTATCTGACAAGGAACCTTACAAGATTCTTTGTCTGTTATAAGTAAAGAGAAATACTTTTATAATCTTCTTTAATATTAAGGAGTAACTACAAGTCCTCTTAAATTAAAGAAGCATAAGAAATAGCCCCAAATGAACTTTGCAACTTCTATATAACTCTTGCTTGCTCACTTTAATACTCTATGTGTTAGGCCCCGATTCCTTTTTCATAATAATAAGCTTGTTTTTTTTTTGATTTTGAGGTTTAGTTGTTAATTTTCTTTTAGTTAGAATAATTTGAGGGTTTTATTTGCTTAGGTTAATGTTATTAAATGAAGGGATTTAGTTAAATTAGAATTTTGATAAATTGTTAGGATTAAATGAATAATAGTTGAATAAGGGCATTTTGGGAAGTTTACTTGAGTTGTTGGAATCGAAAGCTTATAAGGAGGGGTAGCTTAGTCTTTTAGATTCATTAAAAGATCATTAAAAGAAGAAAGAATGAAGCCTTGTCGTTGGATGAGAGGAGTATACGAAAATTGCAAGTAAAATGAGAGGTTAATAAGTGAAACTACAACATTTTTGGCTAGGTTTAAGTTAGGAAATAAGAGTTACCTAAGGCTTTCAAAAGAGACTTACGAAAATACAAGAAAGAA
>JAOTAX010000005.1:13397111-13413733 GCA_025629825.1 Erythroxylum guanchezii | reverse complement strand
CCGTCTTACTTGCTTCTTTCATTATTATTTGTTTTTCATCAAAATCATTTACGTAAAGTCATTTTGACTTAACAATCCATTTAATCCAAAAGCTTGTTGATCAGTATAAAGCCTCCAAATTCGTTTGCACATTAGAACCTTTTGCATAGTAGTAATAGAGATAATCCCAAGGCCTCTAAACTTCTTCGACTGAAATGAAAATGTTACCATCAAATAGAGTCATGGGCTTACAAAAGAATTTCTTTGATAGAGACAATATGCGGTTTATGAGTAAACAATAAAGAAGGTCTATGTTTATTAAGATTGTCTAAAAGAAGACACATAGAAAATGCACGGAAATTAGACGAGAAAATCAATTTTTCATTCATCAAAGTTTCCAAGATGAGTTACATAAAAGAAACTCTTTTTAAATGAAATACAATAGGTCGAAAAAGAAAAAACTGTTAATGATAAACTAGGGTTGTTTGGTTCTACTTCTGCTTTTCTATTGTGATTTTTAGTTTTTGTTTTCTATTTTTAGCTTCTATTTTTCTTTCAAATAAAAATAAAAGTCTATTTAGTTGTTAATGTCAATGTAGTTATATTCTTATTATAGATAAAACTTAAAGATAATATTTTTAATTAATTAAATTTATTTAATCTTTTATATATTTTTAATAAAAATTATTTTATTTTATTAAAATAAATAATTTATAAATTAATATCTATAATAAATATATTTAAATTATTTTATTTTGAAGATATTTAAATTTTAATTATATTTATTAATAATTTTTAATTAAATTAAATATCAAACATTAAACAAAATAAAAAATTATTCATAAATTTCATTATTAATTAAATATATAGTATTAAATTAAATTATTCATAATTTTAGTAATAATTAATAGATTAAATAATTTAATAATATATATTTAGTTAATGGTAAATCAGAATATAAATAAAAAACAAAAACTATTTTTTGTCGTTTTCATAAATTTTGAAAAAAGGAAAAACCAAAACTTAAAACTTAAAGCTTAAAACTCAAAACTCAAAACTCAAACAAACATGTTGTTTACTAAATTTGAATACTAAAAATATAAATGAAAACAAACATACCTTAATGGTAACTAGGAATAAAGATGTGAGAATGGGGTTGTAATTTACATTTCTTAGTTTTTTACTTGTTTGATTATTAGTAGTGGGTGAGATAAGCATTGACAAATCTTAAATGGATTTTAAATAATCCTGAATTGTTATTTTTGAGGTAAGTCTGAGTATAACCTAGAATCAAATATCATGAATAACAAATAAATAGTTGTGTTCAAACTTAACTTCTTCTTTTTTTACTCTTTTTCTTTGTGTTTCATCTCAAATGAAACTCTCTATTTGAAAATTTAAGATTAGTTTATTTATTTAGACAATACATCAATTTGATTGGTTCTTATTAAGATATTATTATTAACATTGTACATTACTTTATTTAATTTATTTAATAATTATTTTATTTTATTTCAATGATTTTGTGTCATAAAATAAGTTTGTTATGTTTTTTTAATTTTATTCTTATAAGAAAAATCATACAAAATTAAAATTTTATTGAATCATTAAAATAATTTTAATTATTTATTTATTAAATACAAAAACTTGTATTAATTAATAATACTAAATAAATAAATAAGTAGACAAAAGCAAATGGATATCACCGAAAAGGCTACTTCCTTTGGGCCTACGCCCCAATCTAACATACCCACCACAGCAGCATCACTCTCCAAAAGCCCAAAGCTAACCTCTGCTTGCCTTCAACCAAAACCACACGTTTCTTTCCCATCCAACTCCGTTTGTAATTCCTCAACTCTTTTTGTTTGCTCCACAATGCAGGATTTTTCTTTGGTTTGGCCTGTAGCCGCAACAAATGTTTCTTCATTTAAGTTTGTCAATTTCCAAATTATGGAAAAATTTTAACTTTATTAAAATTCTTTCCTTTTTTTTTAAGAATTAGCATTTCTACGTTTCTATAATTCACGGTTTCTTTTCTTTTCCCTGTGTATTTTAGAACATAAAATTCATCCCCTGACATTATAAATATTTAGTGTGATCCTATCTTGCATGTGAAATAAAACTTGAAGGATCCAAAAAAGCTAACACAAGTTCAAGATCAACAAATATAGGGCGAAAATTCTCAACAAAAAAGAAAAAGAAAAAGCATAATCATTTTATAAAATTGAGCATATTTCCACATGTTTCAACCCAGACCAGACCTCCATTCTTTGTGACTTGCCCAAAAGAGTAGAAAATTGCAAAAAGGAACAAAAGTCCAGCTGCACTGCAGGCTTGAGGCCTCGATCTAATGTTTTAATGGCCGATCTTGAGGCCTACAAAACAATTGTAGCGTCCCCGACTTAAAGAAGGTCCTTAGATCCCTCCAGAGCATAATACAGGAAGAAAATTCCAACCAAAATACTATTCTTTGATATGATGCAGCATCAAGTATTGTGATCCTGGAACTTTTTTCTGTTGCAATATGATTGAAAATTTCCATAGAAATGTCAATCCATTCTCAAAGCGTGACAAAAGAAAACTTGATCGGTGGCCATGTGGCTGTCCTTTCACATAAAAGGGTCATTGGCTTTCCAAAAAGCAATAAAAAAGATTAGATTTGGCGACAATCAGAGTTGTTAGGGTTGCTCTTAATTTGGGAAAGCATTGTAGGTTTATCCCTCAAATTTCCCTGTGATTTGATGCCTCAACGATTGTGTTATAGTTTGTTTTATCACTTTAGAGGTGGAGAGTCACTTTCCTTGCATCCTATCCTTATCCCATCAGCCTGATATATAGCTGATGCTAAAAAAATAATATTAGGTCTTGCTTCTAACAAGAAAAACAAATTCACGTCAATTGGCTTGTTTTCTTTTGCTTAGCTGCTGCTGGCTTGTTAATCTGTGAATCCAACATTAATTTCTAGTAGTGAACATATCACACTATCGTGTGTTTCGCTTGATGCTCCAAAGTAACTCATTCTAGCTAAAATTTTAAATTTAGATATAAAAATATTTTTATCGTTTAGTTGCCACTGTTGCGGGACTTAACTTAACACCTTATGGCGCGAGTTGACGACAGCCATGCACCACTTGTGTTTGCGTTCTCGAAAGCACCCCTCAGAGGATTTGCGGTATGTCAAGCTCCGATAAGGTTTACACAACTTATTTCAATTTTTCCATTATTAATTTTTATTTTAGTGCTTTAAATATCTTAAAAATTTTGGTTGACAACTTTCAATGAAGATGCTCAGGTACTCAATCTAAACTTAGTTGAACACGCATATTAATCTTAAAGTGGGATAATATGTGACAGTTTGGATTATAATATTCAAAAGAACATTAAATTTCTAATTAACACCTATTTCAAAATTATAATTCGGCGTTTCCTAAATTTATTTGATAGAAACTCGTACATCACATGAACCCCCAAAGTCTCATAACCCCTCTTTCCTTTCCTTATTTGGAGCTTGTTAGAACAAGAGAAACGGGGTAGTGAAAGTGGCAACTTGTTGAGATATGGGGAAAAGGAATATATTTGTTAAAGACTTAAACTAATCATTATAATGACTTACAATAGTAAAACTAGTCAACTAATGTATGACATCGATCAATCAATGTATGACATTAGTCGACCACTATATCAACTAGTATTTTTTATAAACTTATCGTACACAAAATAATTGTTTTTAGGAATACTAATCTACCAATATATCGCACTACTCAACTAGCATATGTACACAATGTATAAATCACTTTAAAATTCAAATACAAGTCAACCTAAAGCCAATATAAGTCATAAGAATCTCCTAAAACAAGCTTTTCAAAATTTCTCGAGTTCTTTAAAAAATCAAAATACACTTCATTGCCAAAATAATTAATTTAAAATTATTTCAAAAGTTTTCTGAAGTAATTTGATACATGAAGAGGGTTTTCTTTAAAGTTAAACTAAGTTTACTCTTTAATTCTAAAAGATTTATTAATTACGCACATAAAGAAATGGTTATATAATATTTGAACTCCTACAATATGAAATGAACAAGATAAAGTTATAATAAAATCTAAAATGATTTATCATATATGAAAAGTATCCAATCTTTCTTATTTTTATCTACTTCGTTTGAATTATGTTGAAATTCTCCTGAAGTACATATTTTACTCATCATTTGATTGCCAAATTTATTTAATTGGCTCCTTTACTCATTTTATTGAATTTTATCTTTTACATACTATTTGATTTCATTATAATAGAACTACTAATATCACTAAAAAAATTTATTGATAAAACTATATTTTATTATAATCAAAACCATAGGTTATAATAACTTTGCTTATCCAGTTAATTTTTCTTCTTAGGAGGATAGGATAGGGGCATCTCTCTGCTCTTACTTGAAAAATATGTTATTTCTTTCCTTTTAGTTACTGTAACACGATTCCCAAGCGTGATTTTGAGAAGAATTACTTTCTCTTTGTTGCAAGGATAGTAGGAGCTGATCGGGTCAAATATAGATATCGAAGGGGAAATCCAACTACTCTTGTGATGTTTTAGATTTTAAAATCTCTAACATGGTTAGCAAAGGGGAAATCCAAAAGTCTAGGACTTTAAAAGCAAGTAAAGAAATAAAAATTTTCTAGTTACTATGAAACCTCAATTTTCCTTTCAAATGACGCAATTCCTTATGACCATTGTTTGTTCAACCAACAATAGATTTGTTAGAAACCCGCTTGGGTTGTCAATTCAGTTAGAAACTGCACACATTTCAATTTTATGTCTCTTTCCTTGCCACCTTTAAAAGCATAAAATGAACATATACTTGGCATTAAAAGTTAGGCATGTGACGAGAACGTTTTAACCTTTTAAATCAATGCATCACGTGGGAGAGATTTGTCCTTAGGTCCATGTGTTTGGGTTCATCGAATTGGGGCGTCAAAGGACATGAATTACGTGGAAGTTACAGAATTTCGTCTCAAACTCGAAGCATAAGTAAGTGGGCTCTATCAACAGTCAACACAAATAAATAGCAAATTGGGAGGTTTTCGTCAAAAGCACCGAGCTTTTGTCGCCGCAACGGGCGTAAAATAACGACAACGCCGTTTTGACTAGGTTGCTAAATGCTTCCCATTTCACTGGTCGCGCCGAGATGCCCTGGGTTATCGGGAATGTTCTCTTGCTCCCAGCAAGACCGACGCCATTACCAACAATAATCTATGTGGAAATAGTGGCAAACAACAAGATTCATAGCCAAATCGCTTTTAAAAACTAAGCATATGAGATTAAATTATTTTTATCGTTTCTTCTTGATCTCAAGTCACAATTTAAAAAGTAAAGCAGAACTACGAAATTATTACGAAAAAAAGAAAACAAACATTAATTCAAGGTTAAATGCATGAAGGTCTAATCATATTCTTTGATGTAATCAGATAATTTGTTACTGTATATGTAAATACATATGCACATTTACAACCTAAAGTATCAGTAACTACCAGTTCTTACACTACAAGAAAATAAGGAATTGGCGACAAAAAATTAATGATGGAAAACAAACTGTTCCAAAATTTGATGTGAAAATATAATTTAGTGACGAAACAATTACCGTCGGCAAACAAAGCGAGAATTGCTGGCAGAATTTTAAAGTTATAAATTTTCCGACAGAATATTAGCGACGGAAAATTCCGTTGATAAACCTCCAACATATACGTCATCGTGTGTTAGCAGTTGAATATTATTAACTTAAAGGAAACGACGTCATTTCCTTAAGCGTTAAACACACTCGAAAGATCCCCTCGTTTCCTTTAACAGGAAACGACATCGTTTCCTTAAACGTTAAACACACCCGAAAGGTCCCCTCCCTCCAAACCGTCGGCTCTCCTTCACGTTTCTTCCTCCTTCGGCAATTTTTGGTCTATTGCCCGCTGTCTATGGGCGTCGGCTTTGTCTTCATTTCCTGCAACGTTGGAAGCTTGTCGTCTTCTCCCTGCATTGTTGCATTTTCATGGAGGTAACATTTCACAATTGTATTTTATGTTATTTTCATTTGTTTATGTCTTTGATTTTTTAGTATGTTTTCGTATTTTTTGAATGGATAAGAATATTTAAGGTAGAAATGTTATTGTTAGAAGTTACAGTTTTGAAATTTTTATGTGATGTTGGGATGATTTGTTCATGCATATTAGGTGTTTGACAAAATGCCTCTTGTGAGAAAAAAAATATCTTTTGTTGAAGATGGACTTAATTTGTTAAGATTGACTTATCTACCATTGTAACATATTATATAAAAGCATCTTAAAAGTCCTATCTATTAGGCTTAAGTAGGTGTTACCACACATTGTAAACCAAGCTTAGGCTACTTTGATTGAGGGCAAGTGCATGATAATGTGCTAATAGTTCAAAACTTATTCAAGAATTATGAGCTAAAAGGTTCGTGCAAGAATTGTCCTCTTAAGGTTAATATTCGTAAGACTTTTGATAGTGTAAAGTGGAACTTCATCATTCTTTCTCTAAGAGTTATGGGATTTTTAAAAGATGTTTCTCTAAGATTTTTTTTAATGCAATTAAAAACCTAATACCAAATGATGAGTGTAGAATATGTATAAGGCACACTTCTGCTAGTTAGAGATAAAGATGGAATAGAAATGATATAAAGTCTCAATTTTAGAGGATAGCCAAAGCCACTTTTATCCATGATTTCGATGATTAGTTGCATGTTCTAAATGAATTAAGGCTAGGTTGTTTTAAAGATTTGTTGAAATATCCCAAAGAGACATAATGCAGGGCATATTTCAATATCAACGCTAAATATACTTATATGGGTAATAATAGCTTCAATAGTTAGATATTGGAGGCGTAGTTGAAGCCTATTTTTAGCATGCTGGAGCATATTAGGAATATAGTGATAAAGAGGATGCATAAAAAAAAGTTGTTTTGGGGATAAATAGGATCATAATATGTACCTAAGAGTTCTAATGATCTTATAGAAAAATAAGAGAGAAAACTTTAGTTGCTTTGTTGATTATAATGGAATAGATGAGTATGAAGTTGAATATAGATTAGACAATTATTTTGTGAAAATGAGCAACCATACTTGTACTTGTCCAAAATTTGGTTATATTATATGGAAAAGTTATTTAAGATAAAAAAATTTAATACACTTCTAAAGATATTTATTACATTTTTTGATATCCATTTTAAACTAAGAGTGATTTATATATAAGAAAAATATTGTTGCTGAATCCAAAACTTTAGAGTATTAAGTTAGGATTCCTTTTTTTATATATAAACTATAATCAAACTTTGTATCTAGCCGACATGATATTGATTTATTAGGTAAAATATATCAAATTCTATGAATTATAACTAAAATATCAAACATATTTTAACTATCTTATAATAACATCGCATATTTTTTTTAAAAAGGATAGTAAATTATGTTATGTTTGCCTCAATTTTGTATATTAACCTTCATCCTACATTGGTTGTAGAAATAGGCCTTCAGTCTTTGGTCTTTTATATATATATATGGTCCTTGTCCTATATTGGCTAGATAACATAGGCCTTTTGTCTTTAACTCCTATACAAGGAGTCTAGTGGTGGCTTTTAGAATTGGAGATTAGTAATATAAGTGTTTAGCCACCCTATTTGTAAAAGAGCTTTTGCACTCTTCCTTCATAGTAAAGATTTTTTTTTTGGCTTGCTGCCCAAGGTTTTTCCTTGCGTTGGGGTTTTCCTCATAAGTTCCTTTGTCACTTTTACTTTATGCTTGCATTTAAAATTATTGCTTCCGTTGGGTGTTATTTGGTGTTGTTTTCTATCTGCTTTCTTTGTCGATATAATTCATTTAGGCTATAGCTATCATAACAAATTGGTATCAGAGTAGTAATGGATTCAGTATACAAAGTTAGATATTCCATCACTCACGTATAGTACAAGTTTTTTGTGGCAAATCAAGATGAAAGAAATCCTAATTAGTCTTGAATTGGATAAGGCACTACTTGGAGTGGAGAAGATGTCCAATAATTCATCTAGCTTCAGTTTACTTAAGTCATTGGCTTCTTGTATTGCTATTACTTTGGGTCTCCAACTTTTTGGAAGATTCCTGAGAATCTTTCTGACATGATCTTAACTATCGTAGATTTTTCCCAGAGCTTTAAGTCCGTTAACAATTGTTTGGAATCGTTTGAACATCTGATCGATAGTCTCATCATCTTTCATCTTGAATAGCTCATACTAATAAACAAGAATACTAATCTTGAACTCTTTCACTTGATTTGTGCCTTCATGTGTAATGGCTAATGTGTCCCACATTTCCTTTGCAGATTTGCATCCATGAGCCTTATCATATTCACTTCTACTTAAGGCACAACTTAAAAAGAACTTGGCCTTTGAGTTTAACTAAAAGCGAGCTTTCTGATAAACCGTCCATTGGTCACGAGAGATACTATTCCCTTCGTTGTCTGTTGGTGTATATGGACCATTCTCAATAATATCCAAAGATCAATATGTGTGGATTCTATGAAGAACCGCATCCTGTCCTTCCAATAATGATAGTCTTCACCATTGAATGCAGGAGGTCTTGTGACTGAGGCACCTTCAGCTATAAAAACATGTGATTTAGCCATGGATCTTTGTCCTCACTTGTAACAGTGTTTCTTGAAAATCAGGCTCTGATACCAACTAAAGTAAATCACTTGTTAATATAGAAATCACGTAAAGTATATAGAATACACAAGAAGGGGGGTTAAATTGTGTAAAATCTTCAAAGATATTATTCTTTAAAAAATTTCTTGAATTTCTTTGTAAATTCAGATGATCACAAAAACAATTATCTTTAAGTCGATAAATAATTCAATCGCAAAAATTATTATCTAGTCTTCTAACAACAAGAAAATTAAAAGATAACGGTTAGAGAATAAACGATGCAATTTTATACTGGCTCACCCTTACGCTTGGGATACGTCCAGTTCTCAGAGTTTGTCTAAAATTTCACTATACTCTTCAACTTTACAAGTTAGATAATATGTAACTTTCTTAAATAAAAATCACTTTTAGTTCACAATTGCTTCTAATTAGGAATACTTAAATATAATTTACCCAACATTTTTAAAGTTATTGATGTATCTAAAATTTTAAAACATATAAATACGATTGAACTTATTTAGAATATAAAGATAATCGATAGAAGCTTAGAATTTGTAACGACAATCTTAGTTATTAAATAAAACTTTATTTATATAAAATGATCGAAAATATGTTTATTGTAGGTTTTTTATATTAGTTTGTATTTTTGTTGCTGGTTATATAATCTAAGCTTACAATATCTTGATTTTATATATACACACTAATTGATTAAATCTTCTAACAACATTAAGTTCGTGCACTCTAGAATATGATTTTTTTTTTTTAACAACACCAATCAAAGAGTGAAAAACATCTAACTCTTAGGTGGTTTTATCAACTTTATTAAAATTTCATGTGTTTCTATAAGTTTGTGGAGAATCCTTATAATTACCTAACATTTTCTCAAACCTCCTTCCATTAACTTTCTTTATTAAAAATACTAATAAAGCATACATATAATGAACTTTTTCCGCTCACATCACAAAGGTGACCTACAATCAACAAATCACAAGAATAATATATGTAAAATAGATTAATTAATTAATTTTTATTTGTTTAGTATATTTACATATTATTATTTATATTAAATATATTATTAATTATTTATAAAAATAATGATAAATAATTATCATCAATTAATAAATAATAAGAATTTTACAATTAATTTATTTTTAATTAACATAAAAAAGTTAAAAATCGAGCATCTTATTTATTGCTATATTTCATATGAAATGAACATTTGATGAAAAACTTAATTTATTATTATGTTAAGCTAATAAATATATCCTCAATTACTAATAAAATGTAAATACTATATTATTTAATCAATATAAATTGATATATTAGTAATAATTTTATCTATTAAAATAAAATGAAATAAAATTTATTATAAATAAATTTTTTTTAGAGAATTAAGTATCTTACTAATTTGTCTAGATAATAAATAAGAATGAGAAATTAAGCATCTTATTTACTAAACATTATTACATAGTAAATAAATTTTGATGAAGATTTATCATCAAATTAAATTAATAAACGTATTATTATTTATTTGATAAAATAATATTGTTAATAATTAATTAATATTATATTATATTATATTAAAATAAGTAATAATATATACATGTAATAAATCAATTTAAGTAATAATATATTTTTATTATATTTAACTAATGTAAGAAATAGATATCATAATCACCTAAGAAGAAGAGAAGTGAAAGGCAGCGTTTATAAAATTATATAAAAGTACTATTAATTAATTTTCTCATTAATTATTTTGAGCCTTTAGTTCTCTTTAAGTCTAAATTAAAATTATATTGCACCAATTTGGATTCGAGGAAAGCCATGAGGATGAGCAATGGTAGAAATTACCTTTTAAAATTCAAATATTTTTATTTCATGGTTACAGGAAACTCTAAATAATGGGACTGCCAGATAGCTGGAACTGCAATACTACTTACTGTATAAACGAATTACTGCTTACAACCCTCCGTGCATATTACTCTTTATCAAGATGGAAATTCTAGTACACAAATACGATCAACGGCCCAAGAGCCATCTTTCCACGTTTAACATGTCCTTTCAAGAGGACTGGGTCGATCGTAATTGACGACTCTAAATTCTTCCCGCTCTGATTTTTAATATATTGCATGGGTATGGGGTATTCGTGTCATTTGCCTTAATTAAACTAAAGGTAAATAGGACTGTGAATAGATGAGTTTGTTTGGAGAGGATAAGGATTGAGCATCAGAAGTCCAATTAAAAGGTCCTCCATAGGTCTTAAAAGGGTATTTTAGTTTCATGTTTCAACCGAGAGTAACTTTTGGAGTTTTAGAACTTGGCCATGTCTTGATCGTCTAAACACGATTGCACTGCATCCATTGTTTTGACCCTGTTGAAGATTGTTTTATTTTATTTTTTTTTGTAATTTGCTGTTCTTTTTAAGAGTATTTTCATAAATTTCATGTTAGTTTAGGACTTGTGTTGGGATCATTCATACACTTATTAAATATACATATATTTATGCTTTCTGATATATTAAATAAGATTTACATAATATTCTTTCCGTCTCTATTTATGTTTTCAAATTCGTCGCCAATCAATGAGTGGTTTATACATTTTGATTCTTACCATAGTAATAATATAAGAGAAGCTTTCATTTTCAACTTTCTACTTCTTTTCACATGGGGAAGCTGAGGTTGGATTGGAAAACTTTCAACTTAGAAGGAAGGAAAGCTAGAGTAGTGTTCAGTGTGGCGTATCTGTGTCGCAGATTGTGGGGCAAAAGAATTCTGAGAGAAAGCGTCAGTAAGCAAATCGAAACATCACTTTTTTCAACCCAAAAAGAAAACACTTCGTAAAAAGGTAAAAGGCCAAATAAAAATTTTATAAATTAAAGTTAATTTGATGTCTCTGACTGTTTTATGTATCTCAACTAATCGGAAAACGACGGCATCACGTGCAGGGCTGGGCATTGCCATTGCACCACGTGAGGGGTTGTTGTTGTTCTCTCAAGCCCCACGTGGACGTGGGTCCTATCCTATGTCATTAGTTGTACTATTCAAAAGTAGTGTTTTTAGCATTCCCTTTACTTGTTTTTAATGGTAAGTAAGTACACGCGCTTGAGCTTTAGAAACCGAGACATTTATTCTTGGCAAATTGGCATTGGAAACACAAAACAAAATTTACTTTTCTAATTAGAATATCATTTATGTTTATATATAACTAACATTTTAACAATAGTAAATAAAAGGTTTTTGGAGTTTTTAATTAAATTGTTAACGTTTCTGATAAAATACTCACGTGTTTCTGACTGATTATTTTTTAATATTTTGAGGATAATATAAAATATTATCCTAAACTATATTTGTAATGAGCAAGTTAAAATCATCCAATTTATTATATTTAAAGATTAATATTCAGTCTAATAACACTCACTTCTTAACTAAAATATTAAAATAACTTTTCGTATCCAACTTTTTGCATAGTCACTAACAGAATTTGCGGGTTCTCCAACTAATTATGATTCCTTTAGCCATTGTACTTCTTATTTCATCATAATACCGATCAGATTCCTTGTTATTTGGACATGTGAATTTTTCATAGAGTCATCTTCCAAACGAATCAAAGGGATGCTTTTTCATCATTCAACTCCAACAAGAATATAATTAAATGAACCAAAAGCATTCATATTATATAAAGAATGTATATATCTAGATGCTATAAAATCTACGTGTTATTCATGCTACACATATATCTATCTTAATGATTTTATGTAATTAATAAATTTGAAATCCTTTTCTTGTTTGCAAAAATTATATTCTTATAGTTAAATGTTGAATACTCAAGTTGGCCTTATAAAAGGCACTATGATCAAGTTGTTTCTCGGTGTCTTACACCGTAGAATTAGTTTTTATTTAGAGAATTTTTATATAAAAATTTAATTGTTATGCATATAATTTAATCTTTATCATTCTTAAATATCCTGTTCCACTCCAATATACTCAGAGTAAATAATTGGATTTAGGCATTAACTAACTAATTAGATGAAAGAAATAAATACAAACAATAATATATTAAAATAATTAAAAATATAGATTATATTACTCACTCTTATAATCTATTTTTTTTCAATCAAAAGGATTCGCATTAATTACTTATGTCAAATGGATAGTTAATTTTTTAGAGTTTGAAAGAAATATCTAATACATGACTTAATGTTTTTTAATCATCCATGTTATTTGTAGTGATGAATATATACACTACTTCATCACCAAGGAATCATTGATTTATTCTAAATATCTAAAATTATATAAAATACCAGAAATACCTTACTTAGGTATAATTATCTAGTGTTAACATAAATATAATGGTAAAAAGATGTAATATTTATTAACAACTAGAATTGTCATTAGAACTGAATATTTATTCGCCATCATCAACATCCAATTTAATCATCATCAAAAGTCAAAACTCAATAAATTCATATGCGGAACTGAATATTTATTAACAGCCAAAATTAGTCTCAATCATTATAATATTAAACATAAATAAAAGCAACACAATGAGGTGGATTATTGTTTTTAGCATCAGTTTGTCATTTAGTATCGTGATACTTAACTTTCCTATTATATCAATAAACTTATTTTCTTCATTATCTATCTTTAAATTTTGTCACAACTTTTTTTTTTAATCGCAAGGATATAATTTTGAATTTCTAGTCACTTTTTAATATTTTCTTCGTTATCTATCTTTAAATTTTGTTACTTCCTTTTTTTTTTTAATGTGTTGAGAATAGAATTTTGAGTTCTCTAGTCACTTGTTAAAATTGATGTTAGATAAATGATAAATGAGTTAGGTATTTATAATCCCTTCCACAATATATAAACCACAGTATAATGTATGTATGTGGAAGTCAAAAGCATAATTCTAAGAAAGTGAATTAAAAATATTTATCCTCTTAGCAATGTCTCTGTCTGATCTGATTTTTGTAAACCTCGGTGAATTCAATCATTTAATATAAGATGATGTAAAAGTACAGTAAAGAAACGTGTTTTACTAGACAACTCCACATGTACTGTTTGAGCATAGTTTTCGATAATCCAATGCAGAATTATAGCTAATTATTAATTTTGTTTATAGCGGAATCAATAGAATGCTACATCTCCGTAACCAAAGGGTTGAAGCAAACAAGCTGAATGTGAAGCAACAAAACACAAGCCCTTTGGAGCAAAATTCAAAGAGGGGGATAACGGGGTGTTAAGTAAAAGTAATTATGTAAAAGGTAGTCTTGAATCAGGAATAAAGTTCAAATTGTCTCAAGTTATTTTGGTTTTTAAATTTGTTTTAATTCTTTTATTTTTTTTGTTAAATTATTTTCATATATAACTGATAAATTTTAAAAGTAAAATTAAAAAAATCAAAGTGCACATATTATACGGACAATTTAATTAATTGAATTATGTTAACTTGTTATTACAAGATAAAACTAGGCTGTAATTTAATAGAATCCTTGTTATAACAACTAAAAAAAAAGATGAATTACACCTCAATAAAATCTTAAATAATAAACTAAATTAATAAATAAACAATTAAATAGAAAAATATTAAAATTCTTCTTGTAAACGTTGAATTGAAGGGTTTTTATTATTTAAATAACAAACTGCTTTTTCAACTTTTCTGGCGTCAAGATGAGTTGGGGGTGGAAACTACAAGAGTAGAATTTTCAGAATCGTTTTAATTTTTTCTACAATTTGTTTGTACAAAAGACTGGTGATTGAAGGGACCATTCCAAAGGGCCTATCAGAGAAGACAAGTATGGTGTATGAACTCAGTACCTTCTGCCTGTACATTGCACTCTAACAAGTATCCCAAATTCAAAGCTCAAATTGTCTACCCGCATGTTTCCTTCAGTACACATTTTATCGTATCCTACCTTTATGATTGTTGCACTTTTGTTAATTCTAATGATCGATTTTGTTCTGTATCTCACTAAACAACATCTTAATTGAAATATTTTATGTGATTATTTTTGTACAAGTTACTTTAATAAGCATATTTTTCCTTAATTGAAATATTTTATGTGATTATTTTTGTACAAGTTACTTTAATAAGTATATTTTTCCTGAGTCCAAATCCTCTGTTCAGTTTTTATGTTATCTTATTGTATTCAGTGAATCTCAATAGGCTCTACATTTATTTATGTGGAGCTCACACAAGACCCGCATAAATAAATGGTTGAAATTTACTGAACACAATATGATACCATAAAATTAGATAGAAGATATTGTTCCATTTTTCCTGACGACTCATCCTTGTATTGTCAGGTCTATTCAATGTGCTTACTCTTGGGAATGCCACCATATCCTTCGTCTTTGGCTGCCAAAACATGACGTACTAAGATCAAAAGTCAAAGAAATTTATTATTTTGAAAGAATTAAGTTCGTGACACCTTCCTCTATTTGTATATTAACAACAAAAAAAGCGGACTCTTTCGACCAATTGACTTGAAAATGAATTTTAAGTGAGCTTATGATGGTATGTTCGAAATGTCATTGGTGTACGTATCCCTTTTTCTTCTCTTGTTTCCGGTTTGGTGGTTTATATATATTCTAGAAACAGAAAGATTTAAGAAGTTAAGAAAAGCTCAACTTCTTCATGATGATTTGTGCTCTGTGGAGCTGACTAATTCATATTCAAAGGATAGTGGCTGATATAGTCAAAGCTCCTTAAAACCCACCACGCTTTTATTGAATATGGTAGCATCTTCTTTATATATTTTTGGCTTATGCAATATTAGTCTGCATCACACTTTTGTATTAGCCAATTCAACGTGCCTTTATGACTTATACTACATTTTCCTACAAGATTTTCTTACCAAAGTTATTATCATTGTTTGGTTAGGCGCTTGGCCACACTACTATCTGATGTGTCGACGACAAAAGTAGGGTTAAGACTTAAGAATCCAAATCCATTGCGTTGAATACATGTAGAAAACTAGATAATGGTTATGTCTGAGGACATAAAGCAAATAGTACATGAGCTTGACAAGGCGAAATTGTGAGGGACCCTTCGACAATTCTGAGCCCTGGGCTTTTACAGACTGCAATAAGTCTGTGAAGCGTTTTTATCATTTGTTTCTGTTTGGTTGGATGTTTCTTAAAAGTAAGCTCTGCTGCTAGACTGGAACAATCATAGTGGATGTGTCAAAACTCAAAAGACCCTTTTATTTTCTATTGTAGGCATTTTGGGTTTGAATTGTATCCATTATCCACCCAAGATTCTCTTCACACTAATACAACCCTACATTTCAAACCCGTAACACCCTTGCTGCTCCTCTTGGCTTCCCTTTTGTCTAATGAATCTACCCTTTATAACTTTTCCTTTGGTGATTGGATTATTCATGAGTTTCAATGTTTTTCTTTTTTAAAAAATGGTATAGGGTGACAAGTTCATGACGTCTTAGTGAAGTTTTATTAAAATATTAAAAAAAATCCTCTTCTTTATAACAAAGAAAAACTACCCTTTTAGTCTATCTTTGGTAAGTTGAAGGGAAACTAGAGAAGTTTTAATATTCCCCTCCGAAGTTGGAGGCTTGGGTTAAAAAAGACTTTTTCGTTTGCTATTTCCTTGGAAGTGTAAAATACTCATTTTTTAGAAATGGTTCCTACTGACATTACACTTTAACAATATTATCTATTTGTATGGTTTATTTTAGTACAACCGAAGCTAATCTGTTGGCATCATCTGATACACCTAGGAATATCCAAAATTTTAAAATTTTTTTATTGGACATGATTTTGGGCCAACAAGCACAAATATTTATCTAGGGTTTCAATTTTATGCATGAAATTCAAGATATCTCCTTTTAGGAACTTTACTTAGCAGTCTAGTGGAATGTAAAGCAATTTGTTAGATACTTAGATTAAGCTATTTTTCTGAATTAGTTTAAGATAGAGGGCATGAACTGGTCAAAAGTGGGAAGATCTGTA
>JAOTAX010000005.1:13362885-13373304 GCA_025629825.1 Erythroxylum guanchezii | reverse complement strand
ACCCCATTTACCACTGTGTGCAATTTATATTTATTTGGTGTTTGGGAATTATTTTTGGTGGATTCGACACCCATCAAATAAAATAGGAAATTTATCACTCTTTAATTATGCATGAGTAACGACTTGACAACCAAAGGACTCATTCATATTTTAAAGATGTTATATCATTTGGATAAAAGTCCATGTCTTAATGATATATGATTGTGTTCTTATTTTGGTGTTTTCTTTTTACTAGATTTCTCAAAATGTCTACTACATCACTGCGAAGCATTCTTGATACTAACAAGCTAGCGGGTAACAATTTTGATGATTGGTACTGCAATTTGATAATTGTTCTCATGCATGAAAAACTTATTGATGTGGTCGATAAACCCATGAAAGAAGCGCCTCTTGAGCGAATTGATGATGCTAATGCATTGTATGCATATTTTAAGTACAATAAACAAAGTACTAATGCCAAGTGCATTATTTTGGCATCAATGAGATTTGAATTCCAAAGGCAGCATGGAGGTATGAATTCTCCACAGATCATTGAGCATTTTAAGAAGATGTATGGGTCACAAAGTAGGTCTGCTAGGTACTAGTTATCTAACTCCCTATTCAAGTTTGAACTGAAGCTCAAATCTCCTGTGGGACCCCCATGTTCTTAAGATGATTGATCTTATAAAACAACTTGAGAAGTTAAAGTGTTCGCTAGGGAAAGAGTTGTCACAAGATTTGATCTTACAATCTTTTTCTGAAGTTTTTTTCACCGTTCATTGTTAAATTTAACATAAACAAGATGGATTGTGATCTTCAAGAAATGCTCAACTTATTCATCGATTATGAAAATCAAGTAGCAATGTTTGAGAAGGTGAAAATGTTAGGGTCTGTGAACCTGGTTGGTAACTTTTCTAAGCGTAAGTGGAAGGGCAAGAAAGCCCAAGAAAAATCATCTTGCGCCTAAAGGTGTTTAGAATAAATGCAAGGGTAAGGAGAAGAGAGTTGACTAAAAGGATGCTTAATGTTTCTTTTGCCAAAGAAGGGACACTGGAAGAGGAATTGCCCAGAGTATTTGACTACTTTGAAAGGCAAGAAACAAGGTAGGACATTTAAGAGAAATGTTTTCATGATTTCTTTAACTACTATTGATTATACTAAATGGATATTAGATACTGGTAGTAGGTTTAACATCTGTAATATGTTGCAGAGTATAAGGATCAGTAGGAGATTGAAGAAGGGAGAAGTTAAGCTACAACTTGGGAATGGAGCAAGTGTTGCTGCCCTAGCTATAGTAACTATTTCTCTTATTATGCCTACGGGAAAAACTTTATTATTAGAAGATTGTCATTATGTTCGTAAGTTTGTTTCAAACATTGTTTCCATTTCGTCATTAAACAAACGTGGATTTCATACAATCTTTAAGAATAACCAATGTAATATATTTCATGGTGATGAAATATGTTAGTGGTTATTTACAATATGATCTTTATGTCTTACCTGAAATAATTGTTTATCTAATTATGAATGTTTCTGATCAAAAAAGGAAGAGAGATAATCATGCAAATCAAACTTCCCTGTGGCATTGTAGACTTGGTCATATTGGTGAGAAAAGAGTAAACACGTTACACAAGGAAGGATGCCTTGGTCAATATGATTATGAATCATATGAAACTTGTGAATCTTGTCTTAAAGGAAAAATGACCAAATCTCCTTTTACTAGAATTGGAGAGAGAGCTAGTGAACTTTTAGGACTCATACATACTGATGTATGTGGGCCTATGAAAGTTCAAGCTAAAGGTGGATACTCTTATTTTATCACCATCAATGATGATATGTTAAGATATGGATTTGTGTATCTTATGAAATACAAGGCTGAATCATTTGAAATGTTCAAAAGATTTCGTAGTGAAGTTGAAAAACAAACTGGTAAGAGTATTAAGGCACTAAGATCTAACCGTGACAGTGAGTATCTTAGTGATGATTTTCTTGATTATTTAAGGCAAGATGAAATCTTGTCTCAGTGGACTTCTCCAGGAACACCACAACACAACGGTGTTTCAGAAAGGAGAAATCGAACCTTATTGGATATGGTGAGATCTATGATGGGGTTCACTGATCTTCCTGTCTTCTTATGGAGATATGCTTTAGAAGTCGCTGCCTATTTATTAAACAAAGTTCCCACTAAAGCAATCACTAAAACTGTAACACCCCCACTACCATAAATTACAAACCGGAACACCTTGAGGACATTCCAGTATATAATTTATGATAATGGTGCTCTACGTTCAATCACAACATTCACTTAACATGGCATCATCATTCTTTATTTTCTTATAAGACATCAAAATGAAAAACACCATATTTTAATACCCAAAATTTTCCTTTCATTTCATAAAACCAAATATTTACATTGACAGTTTTCAATATCATCCGAATATGAACATCATCATATCCTAATACAAAATACACTACATGAAAGAGGAAATACACAAAAGATCTATCTAATCTTCCCATCTCAGAGGACCGACCTTTGAGCCATTTCTTCTTTTTCCCCAAAGTACAACACTATACTTCTTGTAGCGTCTCTTAGTAGCTAAAGTCGTCTCTTGGTCCTGAAAAATCAACATTGCAATTTTGGTGAGTTTTACGAACTCAATGAGGTAACCGTCATCGATGATTCACTTAATTTATGCAACACATCACACATATAACATATAATTAACATCTTTGCATTTTGCATAAATTATCACATATCACATTCTCACTTAAGGGTAAGACAATTTTGCATTTCAATCAATCAGACATACTTATTAAAATATATACGAAATGCTCATGTGACTCTTTTCCAATTATTACGTTGTTGTGATTGAGTGCCTAAACCATCCTGTATCCATTGTGGATATTGAGTTCATTTATATTGTCCCTTATTTGTTGGAGATCAGGGCTCATTTTACATAGTGAGCCTTTGGCTCTTGATCACATTTGGAACTTTAAGCTCGTTTTCGGTCGCTACTCAGGTTACAACTCTCATTGTTTGGTTATGCATTCATGTATGGAATGCATCTCTCATAATCAATCAATCATGTCAAGAAGCATTTAGTTCGTCACATTCACATACAAGTAGCACTTCAATATCACATTCATACAACAAGTCTCGGACCTTCATTGTTCGGCATCAACATAATCAAATCATATTCATATCATCATTCAAAACATATTCTAAAGCAAACAATTACTTGACTGAATCCGTCTAGGTTACTCACAGATTGCTCCCGAAGCTATTGCCTCGAAGTTCTGGCAACGTCTGGATGTTGACATTCCAATTGCTCCTCTATATCAAGCAATATACACTTCACACTTTTTCACAATTATAAATGTTTGTTAATGCATATGTATGTATATGAAATATGCACAATGCATGTTCATGACAATCCCAGGTATCGCTCTATTATTCTCGTCATGGAAACATTCATATTTCCAAACTCACATAAGTATCATTTATACTTATGGTTTATACCTCAATAAAACCATTAATACAGTTTATTCGATAACAACAAAACATGATTTTTGTCACAAGTAGTGTTGTAGCCTAAGCCAAAACTGAACTTCAAGCTAAATTTCAAGACCCTTAATGACATAATTCAAATTCAATTTCTTCTTAAATATTGTAGCTGTATATCTCTAGTTTCATCTAGATCACCAATTTGAATATTCACAGATCAAGGTACGGCCCAAATATAAATGCATGTTCAGTAAAAACATTCGATATAACATACTCCAACACACTACATTGCCAAAATTCTATCATTTCAAGTTGATAACTTCTTTAAGTATACCTTAATTTCAGCTCAACATCATCCATACACAATTCATATTCCATACTTGATCATAAACACTCAAAATAGAACATGTTCTCATACTCTCAAAACAAAACACAAACATATACATTCATTCACCATTTTGCTGTACCCAGTTCTCAATTTCATGTCTAATTTTGAGACTCTTTAGGACATAATTTAAATTCAATGTCTGCATGAAAAATGTATCCTTTTGTCTCTAATTTAATCCAAATAAAAAGTCATCTTATTCGGATAACTATAGAACAAGTTATGGAAAAAACATAGAAGTACAATCAGTGAACATATTACTGCTACATTTTCTAGAACTCATCTTCCAATTTTTCAGATTTTACACCTAACACAACTTATACAAAGATCACTTTTTCTACTTGTTTACTCTTCATTCTCAACTCCATTTCAACTCAATATGATTTACAAATAATTCAAGATCTATATTTGATCATTAACTCAAAAACAGAACATGTGCATATACCATTCATCAACAATTTTTTGCACTTATCCTAACACCATTTTGATGATCATTCTACCTCCAAAAACATATCTATAACAATACATCAATTATTACTCATCATACAAATCCAAAAACAAGACATTTACATAAACATTTTATCACTCGCATTCATCATACACAGAACACCATTTTTATGTCATTTAACCTCTAACTATCATCATAAATGCTTCATTTAACAGTACCCATGAAGATTAACAAGCTACTTACTTGATTTAGCTCCAAATCTTCAAAAATAACACTTAGCCCTAGCTCCCAAGCTTTGCATGATCTTCATCTTCTAAAGGTGGTGGAGATAGGTTTCTTAGTGACAAATGGAAGAGACAACAAGATAGAAGTAGAAATTGATAGATGAGAGGTTCAACATTGGTGGAGGTTTGATGAATTAAAATCAAGAAGAAAAAGAGTAGCCACGAAGGAGAAGAAGAAAACAAGAACAAAACACCTAATGGTCTTTTAAATTAAAAGCATTGTGAGAGACAAAACAAGGAGGGTCTTTAAAATTAAAAGAATAGTGATCTTAAGACATGGCTTCGCAACTGACACTTGTCACTTGCTACATGTCCAATTCTTATAACTTTAAACTATCTTCTTTCATTTAACTAGTTCGATCAAATCCACTTTCTACTCCAATTGCCTCCCAATTTTAATTGACACTTGTCAATAAATCCCAAAGTCATTTATCGAAATTTCCATTTCCATTTGACAGTTAATTCTACTGCCATTTATCATTTGTCTTACCACTTGACATTTTTTTTTCCTTGACCAAAAATTACCCAAATTTTCCTAAAATTCACCAAAAATTCTAAATCACTAAATACTATCTCCAAATTAGTTTTCAATATATAAAAACCACAGTTCTCAATATAATCACATTTATAAACAATTATACCCCGAATATGTCAATGAATGCATGTACAATTATTTTAATGTGCATAAGTTCAATATTCACGTGTATGTGTATGCCTTATTATGCATGAGCATGTATTGCACATTCAAATTTCTCAATAATCTCTCATATTTACTATTCTAACCTCAACATAGTTAACGGGATGTTACAACTCTCTCCTCCTTAAAAGAAATTTCGTCCTCGAAATTCTTGCCTGATTGTTCGAATAGGTGGGGATAGTGTTTCCTCATGTACTCCTCCGTTTCCCACGTTACTTCCTCAGTTGAGTGATTCCTTCAAAAGACTTTCACCAATGGAATGACTTGGTTTCTCAACTGCTTGATCTTAGATCCCACTATCTTGATCGGCTCCTCAACATAGCTTAGATTACTAGCAACCTCAATCTCTTGAGCCGGTATCACATGTGTCGGATCCGATCGGTATCTTCAGAGCATACTCACATGAAACACATTATATAATTGAGACATTTTATTCGGTAAAGCTAACTTATATGCCAAAGGTCTTATCCTCTCAATGATCTCATAAGGACCAATATACCTAGGGCCCAACTTGTCCTTTTTATTAAATCTCAATACTCCTCTCCAAGGTGACACTCTCAGGAACACTCTGTCTCCTACACTGTACTCCATGTCCCTTCGATGCTGATCCGCATAACTCTTTTGTCTATCTTGAACCGCTTTAATTCAGCTTCAGCTCAATTTCACCTTATCCATAGTATCTTGTATCAATTCTAGGCCTTCAACCATTCTCAAGCCCTCTTCATCCTAATACAGAGGTGATCGACACTTTTTGCCATACAATGTCTTATATGGTGCCATTCTGATATTGCTGTGATAGTAGTTGTTGTAAGCAAACTCAATCAAAGCTATGTACTGATCCCAAGCTCCTTGAAACTCCAATACACAAGCTCTGAGCATATCCTCAGTAGTCTTGATTGTCCTCTCACTCTGTCCATCTGTTTGAGGATGAAATGCAGTACTGAAGTCCAACTTAGTACCCGTAGCAGACTGCAAGCTCTTTTAGAATCTCGAAGTAAATCTGGGATCCCTGTCTGATACAATGGACACTGGAATCCCATGCAGTCTAACCACTTCATTCACATATCTCTGGGTCAACTGATCTAGTGAGTTATTCTCTCTCACTGGTAAGAAATGGGCTGACTTAGTCAATCAGTCCACTATAACCCATATAGCATCATTCTACCTCGGAGTATTAGGCAATCCCATAATGAAGTCCACGGTAATTCGTTCCCATTTCCACTCCAGAATAGGCAACAAATGTAGCTTCCCTACTAGAGTCTGATGCTCAGCCTTAACTTGTTGGCATGCCATACACTTAGAAACATACTCCTCCATTTGCTTCTTCATTCCGAGCCACCAGAAATGCTGCTTCAGCGTGTTATACATCTTAGTAATACCAGGATGCATAGCATAGGCGGCCATATGAGCTTCCTTTAGAATTTCTTTCCTTAGATCATCCATATTAGGCACACACAACCTCAGTTTCAACCACAATGTCTCATCCCTCAACTCAAACTCAGAATCTGGACTCATCTTCACTTTCTCTATAAGCTTTACCATACTAGGATCTTCCCTCTATACTTTTCTAATTCTATCTTGTAACATCGGTCTCAACTTTAGTGTAGCGATCAATGCCTCATCTTGCTCCAAATTCAATTCCACATTCAGAGCTCTCAAATAAATCAAGTTTGGTAACCTCGATAACTGAATATGAGCTACACTAGTATTAGACTTTCTGCTTAAAGCATCAACCACCACATTAGCTTTCCTCAAGTGGTACTCAATCGTGCAGTCATAATCCTTCAATAACTTAATCCATCTTGTTTGTCTCATGTTAAACTCTTTCTGAATCAATAGATACTTCAAACTCTTATGATCTGTATAAATCTGGAATGTCTCACCATATAGATAGTGTCTCCATATCTTTAGAGCAAAGATAATTACAGCAAGCTTTAAATCATTTACCGAATAGTTAATCTCGTAAGACCTTAATTATCTCGATGCATAGGTGATCACCTTGCCATACTGCATCAATACACATCGTAATCCTTGATGCGAAGCATCATTATATACCACATATGTTTCGGTCCCCGATGGAATAGTCAACACCGGTGCCGTAGTCAACTGATGCTTCAACTCCTCAAAGCTCTTCTAGCATTCCTCATTCCATTTGAATACTACATTCTTCTTCAGAAGTTTTGTCAGACGGGCTGAGATCAAAGAAAACCCCTCAGTAAACCTCCGATAATATCTGGCCAATCCTAGTAAGCTTCAGATTTCATAAATATTTCTCGGAACTTCCCAATTCATCACTGCCTCTATCTTCCTTGGATCCACTCGTATGCCTTCTCCAGTCACTATATGTTCCAGAAACACTACTTGATCTAGAAAATTTCACACTTACTGAATTTGGCATACAGTTGTTTCTCCCTTATAATCTGCAGCACTACCCTTAAATGTCTAGCATGTTCTTCTCTATTCTTTGAATACACCAAAATATCATCGATAAACATTATCACAAAATGGTCCAGGTAGGGCTAAAGCACCTTATTCATCAAAGTCGTAAATGCTATCGGGGCATTAGTTAACCTAAACGGCATTACTAAAAACTCAAAGTGCCCATACCTGCTCCTTAATGCACTTTTAGGTACATCAGCCTTTGCTATCTTCAATTGATAGTACCCCGATCTCAAATCCAACTTAGTGAATACCTGATCTCCCTGCAACTGATCAAGCAAATCATCAATTCTAGGCAATGGGTACTTGTTCTTTACTATCACCTGATTCAGTTGCTTATAATCGATGCATAACCTCAAAGTCCCATATTTCTTCTTTACAAATAAAACTGAAGCTCCCCAAGGCGAAACACTGGGTCTAATAAAACCCTTTTCCAGCAACTCCTATAGCTAAGCCTTCAACTCCTTTAATTCCTTAGGTGCCATCCTATATGGAGGAATGGATATAGGAGCTACACCCGGAACTAAATCAATTGTAAACTCCGTCTCCCGATCTGGAGGTAAACCAGATAGCTCGGCGAGAAACACATCTAGGAATTCCCTAACCACAGGAATGTCCTGCACATTCTGCTCAGCTCGAGTATCGATGACGTGGGCCAAATAGGCCTCACATCCACCTTGCATCAACCTCAATGCAATCATAAATGATATCAATCTGGCTGGCACTACTTGATTAATTCCTTTAAAAACTGGTCTCGGCTGATTAGGAGATTCTAGTACTACCTCCTTTGTATAGCAGTTCATGGTAGCCCTATGAGTAGCGAATCAATCCATGCATATGATAATATCTATCTCTCTCAGCTGTAGTATAATTAAGTCTACCTCTAATTCTGCTTGATCAATCCGAATCAAGCATCTCTTGCAAACCTCTCCTATAACTATAGTACTACCTATTGGTGTACTCACCTCTAATCTATACTGTAATAACTCTCTATCAAAATGTAGCCTAAATGCCAGATGCGGTGCTATAAAGGAATGCGTAGATCTTGGATCTAGCAATGCAATTGCTTCATGATCATAAATAAGTAGCACACCTGCAACGACATCTGGAGAGTCCTGAGCCTCTTCCTAGTCATGGCATACACTCGGGCCTGAGATTGCATTCTGCTACTCTGCACCTCAATCTTTAAAGAAGGACTCCCAGAGTTCACTCTGCCTCTCCACCACCTCTCTATCCAGTCCCACTACTTCGACTCTGCTGGATTTTAGCTTCACTCCCAAATCTCCCACTCATACCAAACTGAGTTCACATAGCAGCAGGACAATCTCTAATCTAGTGTTCAAAGGAGTCGCATCTAAGGCAAGCTCTAGACAATCTCCAGCACTCACCAACGTGTCTCTTCCCACAGTGCTCACAAGGGGGTAACTAACTCTGCCTTGTACCTCTTCCACTGCCAGACTATACAAAACCACCCCTTTGTCTGAATCCCAACTGTCTTGATCCAGCCGGTAGTCTAAAAGCTTGGTTTTGGCGCTTACTGAATCTTTTGCTAAAACCACTCTGAATCTCACTGGACCTCTTCAATATGGACCCTTGCCTAGACTCTGCTTGTCCCCCTCTCAGTAGTTGCTTAATTCTGATCGAAGAAACTCTCAACTCAGTGAAACTACTCAAGTTGGAGATTGCTAGTCTTGTCTTGATCTCCATGTTCAGCCCATCTTTGAATCTCCTAACTTATCTTCTTCGGTAGGGATCAAAGCAGTAGCATATCCCATCAACTTATTGAACCTGATCTCATACTCTGCCACTGACATCCTATCCTGCTTCAGATCCGGGATCTCTTTCATCTTCCTGTCTAAGTAGATCTTGGGCATGTAGTTCTCCTTGAAGACCCTTAGGAAATCTTTCTATTTCAGGTTGCAAGGCCTGGTGGTACTGCCTGGGACAGTCTTCCACCACTGGTAAGCTAGGCCTTGCAATAAGGACACTGCATAGACAAACTTCTCATCCGGCTCACAGTCTATCTAATCGAAAACTCTCTCTGTCCTTTCTAGCCATCCGTCAGCCTCTGCTGGGTCTCTACTTCTATTGAAGTCCACAACCCCATGCTTCCACAACCTGTCATACCTCCTCTCGGGAAATCTAGGAGGCATCTCCTTTGATCGAGGTACCGAAGACTCTTTACTGACTCATATAAATTCTAGGTCTGCTGACTGTCCCACTTGATCATCTGTAGCGGATGACCTATAATAAACAATAACTTCAATCATCATCCGCATTTCTCACGATATTTCATGCTTAAAATTCCTATATGTCCTTACGGATGCCATGTTGGACCCCGAACCTATCTTGTGGACTACTAAATAAGAAAATTTTGAAGATTGTTCATGTATAAAGAAAAGGAGAATTTATGAAATTGAAAAGAAATGGAAAGAGATTGATTGAACCAAAGTGAGAGGTTTGGTTAAAGGTTATGAGTTAGATAATTTTCTGAACAGGGTTCAATATTTTGAGAAATTTGGGAGCTGTGGAGCTCCGATTTCGTTGATTCTTGAGGCAAAATAAAATTGAGACATGGGGCTACAAGTCATATGAAGGAATCAAATTTCAATTTAGCCCCTAAGACTTCCAATTTCTGAATTGAAATCGGGTTTAGTGTTCAGTCTTGGACTGATAAGTGCA
>JAOTAX010000005.1:13350016-13360537 GCA_025629825.1 Erythroxylum guanchezii | reverse complement strand
TTTTCACATCCATATCAATTCAAGTACATATCTTCAACAAAATTCCATTACCAAATTCACTGACATATCCACAAATGCTAAATTTATGTCTGACATGTCGGATCATGCAATATTTCTTATTTCTAAATATCCACAACATTCCTTATCTTACACTCTGACAAAACACCATTCTTCTCATTGTTTCTAATAGTCCAAACTCTTAACGGAAGTTCATACATGTGACTTATGCAATTGCAATTATTGGAATTCTGTACTCATCAGCATCCTTCTCTAATGGTGAGAAATTAGGTGCAGCAGATCCTTGCAAAACTCCTCGTGTTCTTTTACGAGGTGGCATTTTACTCTACTTTCATTTTAAATCTTATTTCCTATATGTATGCATGATATGCATGTCACTTAATGCAATCAATCAATTCACAATGCAAACAAATAGTCACATAGCATAACAATTTATACCACTATGCATTCTAAGCCTAGGAACCCAAAAGCCTAAGCTTTGATACCACGAGATGTTGCGCCCCATTTCTGAAGCCCAATAATCAATCCGAAGTCATAAAGCATGAACATATCAACCTATAGGGTTATTTCAATTAACCCTCATTAGCCATCATCGTTTCATCCTCATTCTCATAACATCCTCAAAAATTTACTCACAATTTGTTCAATGGCGTGCCCATACCAATTAATCACCATACTTGAACTCATTTCTCCTATTTGTGAACAAAATTTGGAAATCTTCAAATCAGAATTTCAATTTGACTTCTTCAAAGAAATCATAGCTCTAAGTATCTAGTTTATTTTGAATTAAGAACCATCTTAATCAAATCTCTATAGATCAAGATAAGCTTAAAAGCTAAAGTATGTTTATACCCCAATTATGCTCTTACAACCGATCCCTCATTTTCTTTCCATAAAACTTTTTCAAATCAACTCCAATAGATTTCAATTTTTATGGAGAGATAGATACATGTCTTATGAATCCATTTCTTCAAGAATCATCTCATTTGGAGGTCGGATGAGGAAGTTATGATGAAAAGAATCCAACATGGTTAAGTCCTCAATTATGCAGTGACTTGTCTTGGCTCGATTGCCATAACTTTCAATATAAAAGTTGGATCGAGTTCGTTTTTGAACCATTAGAAAGAAGACTTCGAGATCTAAAACTTTGATGAAGACCATAAAGTGAGATTCTACCTCTAAAAGGGTCAAAAATCATGATTTACTAAAGTTGTCCTATGAATGTCTGCTTAACGAACATAGACTGGCTTAAAAGTGCTTTTTTCACCTGAGAAGGTTCGTTTAACGGACCTAAGATCCGTCCGTTAAATGGACATTGGGGTTCCCCACACT
Organism: Erythroxylum guanchezii; assembly: GCA_025629825.1. Lineage (NCBI taxonomy): Eukaryota > Viridiplantae > Streptophyta > Magnoliopsida > Malpighiales > Erythroxylaceae > Erythroxylum > Erythroxylum guanchezii. The sequence continues at coordinate 13,359,187 of JAOTAX010000005.1, read as the reverse complement.
CCTCCAATGCCTCTCCAATGCTTCCTACATCCAATCCATACAGAAAATCCACTTACACAATCATCATACTCAACCTTTAAGAAAACATATTCATATATAAAAGGAAATCCTCAATTTCACATTCTCATTACTAAGCAAAGTAAATAATTGAACAAACTTTATTTACATATCAATGTACACATCAGAAACTTAAAACAACTACAAATGAATGCTCAATATTTGGCATGCCTAATAAGCTATACAAAGTGTTCGGACTAGCTTAGTACAAAAGCTAACTATCTCGAAGTTGACCAATTGCCTTGCAAGGATCGCTAATCTTCTCGTTTTGCACCTGAGGAGGGAAAATGATGGGTTGAGCTACACAGCTCAGTGGCTAATATATTTATAGCCATTGACGATGAGCCACACAATCAAACCTATATGTATATTCATATAAGCATAATCATCTCATCTTAATCTAATGATGTAAATCGACATTCACAACACATAGATCAGTCCATCATCACATTAAATATATTTGATGTCATTTTGTCATCCAAGCATAACACATAATTTGCATACGTATGGTGATTAATTGGTATGGGCACGCCATTGAACAAATTGTGAGTAAATTTTTGAGGATGTTATGAGAATGAGGATGAAACGATGATGGCTAATGAGGGTTAATTGTCATAACCCTATAGGTTGATATGTTCACGCTTTATGACTTCGGATTGATTGTTGGGCATCGGAAACAGGGCGCAACAAAAGGCTACAAATTTTATTGTAGAGAAAGGAGGGATTAGAATAGTGGAATCACAAACAGTCAAGTTTTTGGAATGCAATGTCTATGATGATGGCGGGCCCTTTAACCTTTCAGATGATAGTAAAAAGGATACTACAATTATTCTGTACCCACTACTCATATAGTTATATCCGGTGGATCTAGGTCTTAGTACCGTGCCTATACAAGAATAGGAACCCATACCTGTACAAACAAAAGTTCCTGCCTAATGCAGTCGTGTAGATCTACTAGAGTGAGACAACATGCTATCTCATTAGATTACATAGTCTATTTGGCAAACAAGACTATGATGTTAGACATATTACGAATCCAATATCTTAGACATAAGCTATTTCTAGACCCATTGTAGATTTGTGGTGGGATGCAATGAATGATGAGATGCAATCCATAAAGAATAGTAAGGTTAGGGAGCTAATTGATTTACAGCGGAACTGTAAACCTGTCAGTTGTAAATGAATCTAAGACTTAAAGGATTTCGGGATAAAGTTCAGAAATTTATGGGCTCGGTCAGTTGCCTGATAGTTCTCTCAAGTAGAAAGGTGGACTTTGATGTTGCCTTTGCTCCCTCGAAGGATACATTTTGAGTGATTATCACAATTGTAGCTCATGATAATATAGAATTACATCAAATGGCTGTCAAAACCGTTATCTTGAATAAAAACCGTTATGAAGAGATCTATATGGTACAACCTAAAAGATTTCAGGATCTAGATAGAACTGACATGGTTTGCACGTTAAGTAGATCAATTTATGGTTTCATTACGATAATGATAAAAGGAGAGATAGAATCAATTCTTATTCCAAGATTCTAGTTCTTCCATCAGGAGAAGATTTTGATATACATTTAATTAAATTGGTTACAGGTATATGGGTGACGGAGTTATGAGTAGTGAGTTATGAGTTTAGTGTTTTAGTCCATGTTTATACTTAGTTAAGCATTAATTTTTTTTACGTGGAAGTCTACATGTCATGGACGAAAATGATTCTATTAACTAAATCAGTAAAATACTAACTAAACTAACATTTTTAACTGAGTTATTTAGGTTACAAAAAGTTAGTCACTTAATTGAAATTTAAAAGTTTCGATACTAAATTTTAAAAAAATGTCAAAGGTTTGACACTTTAAAGTCTGTTATCACTTTATTTTAATATGTATTAAAAATTGACATATTTTTTTTACAAAAGTTATCTTTTATCCTTTAAGGTGCTGAATTTTTTACTTTGAAAATTAAAGCCAACCATTAATCCAAAACTTAGAAAATTCGATCTATAAAATAATTAAGGGTTGAATTTTAGGAAAAATTACTTGATGGTGAATATGTGGATTTGTTTACCTAGGAAATAATACAATAAATTTCATTTTAGTGAGGGCCAAAGTATTATTTCATATATTATCGTAATATAAAATATAAGATAATGAATATAATCTAAAGGTGAGTGGAGATATTGGTACTTATTTTTCCTGAAGTGTAAAAGCCAAATTGAATATTGATATTTATCATAACAAAAATGAAATAACAAAACAAATGATAATTATTTTGTTGCATATAAATAAAATTAAAAAGTCAAAAGAAATGCAATAATTTTAAAGACCAAAATATGAATTATGAAGATCAATTTCTAATTAAGAAACCACAAATTTATACGTAGAATCAACCAAAAATTTTATGACATTACATTGGATATAAGAGAAGCAATAAATTTAAAGATAAAAATGAAATTAATAGGAAAGCCAAGCTTTAAAGAAAAAAAAATTTGAAATGTTAAAACATCTTTTAAATTAGGAGTTATAAATTAAAATAATGAATCAAATTAATTTTATCATATCAAATATTATTATAAATCTATGCTCCAATTCAAGATGTGAATATAGATAATCTTAATATATTAAGGAAACTAAATCTAACAGTGATGTAAAAACTGGATCGGACCGACCGATTCGACCGAGTTAAGTACTAACTTGACTAGTTTCTGGTTCAATTTCTACTTTTAACAGTTGAAAATTAAAATCGGTCGGTTAAATAATAAACCGATTAGTTTCCTCCGAACTATTAACCGAATACATCTTCGTCTTTTCCAATGCCCAACCATCATATCAATATAGTAAGATGAGAACTTTGTGTTATTGACACTTGAGAAACCAACATATTGTAGTGAAAACCAATTTGGAACCAAAATTGAGCAAATGAGTAGTTAAGTTTGGTACTAAAAACCAAAACAAAAACTCGAAATTGGCAGAGGATTTCTTGGAGCACCAAATGTAATCTGCACTTTAATAGACCATGGAAGAGGGAGAATTGAGTAAGAACTGTTAAGTCAAGAAGACTTCACTTCTATTAATTTTGGTGGCAATCAAATAATAATAATCTTAGAAATAAATGATCTGTTTTGATAAGTTTGTTAAGTGTGTAGAAAAACGTAAGTAGTACAAAAACACAGATGAAGCAAATCACAAACAAAGCAAAACACAGAAGAAGCAAAACACATACAACACGTCATCACAGAAGAAGCAAAACATAGACGATACGTCATCATAAAAGAAGCAAAACACAGAAGAAGCAAAATACAGACGACATGTCATCATAAAAGAAGCAAAACACAAATGACATGTCATCACAGAAGAAGCAAAATACAGAAGAAGCAAAACACAGACGACATGTCATCATAGACAAAGCGACAAAATCAGACAACACAAAGTAGAAGATACACTAGAACATCAGACAGTTAGTTAGTTAAAATTAGTTACAGAACTCAATTAAATAACCGTTTCTGGAAGAAACAAGAAGCAATTTTTCAAGAAGCAGTTGGAGACTTAGGCTATAAATACTAGTCTTAGTCGAAGACAGAAAAACTAGTTGTTGTTTTACTTAGAAAAATTCTGTATTCAAAACGCGAAACAAGAGAGCAAATACTATTGTAATGAAAAGCTCACAATATCTTTCTAGTGAGAGAAAGAAAAGGCTAAAGCCTGGAGAGGCTAAAATAGCAGAAAGAATACTTTGTGAAAAAGACCTGAAGAGGCTCTGGAAAGGAAGAAAGAATACTTTGTGAAAGAGACCTGAAGAGGCTCTGGAAGGGAAGAAAGAATACTTGTAAATTTGAAAAGTATAGTGAAATCTTAGACGAACTCTGAGGACTGGACGTAGCCCAAGATTTGGGGTGAACCAGTATAAAATCGGAGCGTCTATACTCTAACCTTACACTTTATTTTTCTTGTTGTTAGACAAAAATTACTTGCGATTCAAATACGTATCAACTTTAGTAAAGTATCTTTGGTATTCATTTGATAGTTGAAAAAGATTTTCAAGAAATATCAAAAGATTTGTAGTCTAGAAAAGATTACACAATTCAACCCCCCTTCTTGTGTATTTTGTATACTTTACGTGATTTCCATATTAACAAGTGATTTACTTCAAGAACAATAAACCAAAAAAACTCGGCTTTCACGACCATCTTTAATAACACTCCATCTCTAAAAAAATGATGATTGATGTTAACTAAATCTCATAATAAAAAGAAAGAACTCAAAATCCACGTATAGTTGCAGAGATATTTTTTGGTGGGTTGATCAGTTCAACGTTAAAGTGGAGGCTGAGGCTTGGTTACATGAGAGGAAAGATAAAAGAAGTTCAGAGATGTTTGCAAATGTTTTTGATAAAAGAGTTAAAATGGAGGTTGATACTTGGCTACAACAAGGAAAAAGAAAGGAGGTCAGAGATGTTTCCTATTTTTATACCTTTCTTATATTGTTTTTCTTTTTCTTTTTATATTTATTCGTGTTCTGTTAGGTAAAACTTTTATTTTTAATTAAAAGTTATTTTCTCTTTAATTTAAACTACAAAATAACGATATTTTTTATTACATACCATATAAACATTAATAGACTAATAAAATATAATTGAAAAGATGTTTTAATTTAATTCTTAAATTTGATTTTAATTAAATTAATTAATAAATTAAAATAATTGTAATAAATTATTAATTTGTGTCAAGTTAGATCATCATATAAGTAGCATTTAATTAATTTATATATAATATTTATGTCACATGTATTTTAACACTATTTTTAACTGAAATTTTTAAAAAGGGGTTGCTCTAAAAAATAAAAATTATCTAAGTGCAGTAAAAGAAGTTGATAGAAGTTGATGAAAATGCTTTGAATGAAAGTGTAGCTTATAAGTCTTTAGATAGTGTTGGGGAATTTAGAACTTTTGAGAATAATGAGACATAACCTCCTTTAGAAATACAATTTTAATAATTATTATTTTTTAAGTTTTATATTAGATTCAAATTTAGTTTGAATTATTAAATTTAATTTACTATAAGTTCATTATATAATAATAGACATCGGTGTATTTTTATTTTATTTTTACTTCCTCTTATAATTTTTCTTCTTGTTTATTATATACTAGTTTTATATCGGTTTAATATTGGTTTAACTTTTAAACCTTTCCTTTGACTGTTTCAATATTCGGTCCGATTTTTAAAAAATTGAAATTTAATAAACTTAAACAAGATTACAATTTCAAATTTATATAAACTATGTATTATTCAAATCTACTAAATTCTGTAATCTAAGTCAAAGTTCCAAATAATTTTAATCAATTTGAATCCATTAATAATTCTTAACTGATATGATGGCTAAAATTTAAAATAAATAGCTAGACATCCCTTTAGTTTGTACTCATTTAACACAAACTAATTATGTCCTGTTGATATTCATTTTATGTTTTCTTGCATTTCAGTAATTGCGTTAACATTATTGCGACTTTCTCTTCTTTTTTTTTTTTGGCTCTTTAAAATTTGTGATAGCTTCATTTAAAAAGTCATAGAATTTATTAATTGAAGAGCTTATAGATAAGCTATTCTGGAGAGTCAAGATAATAATAAACTATTTTTTTTACAATTCCAATACTTCCTTATTAACAAATAGGTTTGGAAATTTAAAAGGTGGATTTGATTTGGGATCAAACCTTCTGCGCCTATAATCCTATACCGACTCTATTCTAGATAATCTCATCCACATATTTCTCTGAATCTCACATATTTGTGTAAACAGAATCGTTTAAAATAGGATTGGCGGCATAGAATTATAGGCACAAAGGATCTTGTCTTATTTCATTTATTATCAGCTGTGTGTTGATCAAACATTTATCGTACATAGTATTCTTGTTGGGTCCCGTTTCTGACACCCAACAATCGATCCGGAGTCATAAAGCGTGAACATATCATCCTGTAGAGTTATTTCAATTAACCCTAATTAGTCATCATCAGTTCATCTTCATTCTCATAACATCCTAAAAATTAAACTCATTTCTCCTAATTTAGAACAAATTAAACCTCAAATGTGTTCATCATCAGTTCATCTTCATTCTCATAACATCCTAAAAATTAAACTCATTTCTCCTAATTTAGAACAAATTAAACCTCAAATGTGATTTTCAATTTGACTTCTTCAAATAAATTGTGGCTCTAAGCCTCTAGTTTGTTTTGAAGTAAGAATCATCTTAATCGAAGCTCTATAACTCAAGATATGCTTAAAAACCCAAAATATATTCATAACCTAGTTATGCTCTTCCAACTGATCCCTCATTTTCTTTCAATCAATATTTTTCAATTCAACACCAAAAGCTACCAATTTTTTGTGGAGAGGTAGTAAGACGTGTTAGAAATGCATTGCTTCAAGAATCACTTCATTCAGAGGTCGGATGAAGAAGTTATGACCAAAAGAATTCGACATGTTTATACCCTCAATCAATTTGAACCTATCTTGGCGCGATTGCCATAACTTTTACCAAAAATGTCGGATTGATTTCGTTCTTAGATAGTTAGAAAGAGGACTTCTAGATCTAAAACTTTTATGAAGAATCAAAGCGAGATTCTACCTCTAAAATGGTCAAAATTGTGATTTACTTTAGCTATCCCTTTGATGTCCGTTTAACGGACATAGACTGGCTTAAAAGCTATTTTTCACCCGAAAAAGTCTGTTAAATGGACATCCATGTCCGTTTAATGGACATGCACTGGGCTGAGGGCTCTTTTTCACCTGAGAAGGTCCATTAGACGGACCTAATGTCCGTTAAACGGACATGGGTGACCCAAAACTCCTTCCAAAGCCTCACCAATGCTTCCAACATACATTCTAACATCATATTCACTCATAATTTTCCCAAAATCACTTCTTCTAATGTAATGGCACTCTTTAAACATTCAATTACCAATTGATTTCATAAATCTCCCAAAACTCAACTCAAATGATTCATCACATACAATAAATTCTCATCATTCTCTATAGCTGTCATGTTCATACCTTCTATACAGCATCATCTCTTATAATGCTCATGTCTCTCAACTCCGATACCCAAAATTTACATACTTTATAGTGTTAAAAAGCTAAGAGGATAAACTATAACTGTTATGAAGATCACTTTGTCCAATTCAACCTATATTAATCCAGATTTTCCCCTAAAGTTGGTAACACAATTTCTATACCTATGAAAGCTTGCAAAATGCAATATCTCTTCGTATCAATTCAACTACTAAATACTTTTCGTTATTCACTTAAATCTCACTTCAAATGGTTCATCCCATATAACCTTTCCAATCTCTAACATGCTATTCTAAAACAAAATTTTCAATCTCAATAAAGAAGCATATGCATACACAAAATCCACTTCCACAATCATCATACTCACCCTTTAAAGAGACATATTCATATATAAAAGGGAATCCTCAATTTCGCATTCTCGTCACTAAGCAAAGTAAATAATTGAACAAACTTTATTAGATATCAATGTACACACCACAAACTTAAAACAAATAGAATTGGATGCTCAATGTTTGGCATGCTTAATAAGCTATACAAAGTGTTCAAACTAGCTTAGTACAAAAGCTAACTATCTCGAAGTTGTCCAATTGCCTTTTTGCAAGGATCACTAATTTTCTCATTCTGCACCTGAGGAGGGAAAATGATGGGTTGAGCTACATAACTCAGTGGCTAATACATTTATAGCCATTGGCGATGAGCCACACAATCAAACATACACATACTTCATCTATTCATACACATTTAAATCTCATTGGGCTAGTAAATCCATCATTCACAATTCAAATTTGCAACTCATAGTTCAACATATCATCACATAAAACATGTCAAGTGTAATTAATCATCAAAACATAACACTCAATCTTGTATCATAACTTGAGATGTCAAAATGAAAATGCACACATAAATGGCTCCAGGGTTCCGTGGAACAAAACGGAGAAACCGAAGTTTACACTGTGAGCGAAACGAGTCCACTTTTCGGATCTCGTGGGCCACAAGCGGGTAGCCGGGAGAAGGCTTTACGTCGACATGTACGTGACTACGAAACGGTTCCTCTTTTGCCCAAACACAATCAATTTTCATGCTCAAATCAATCATTCACAATTTCATATTCTCATGATTTTTGTTCTTTCCATTTAATCAAAATGCCATAATACAAGGCATAACATAATCATGCTCATAATTCAATTCAAAATGTCATAACCTTTTTCAAGGTATAACATGGTCATGATTCACCATACAAAAAACCATTCATCTTTCATGGCATGACATAATAATGAATCATCATACAATTTTTTATATAATCACAATAATTCAAATTCACAAAATTTAAGCATAAACATACAAATAGGGCATTTGCCCATCACACAACAACCATAAAGATATTACCCACCTTATAACTCTTGAAAATCCAAATTCAATGGTGCCCTTCATCTTGCTCTTGAATAGGGTTTTCTTGATTTCCTAAAACAACCAATTTCTTCTTTTCAATTCCAATTCAAGGAAACCCTAAAACTTCAAAAATCATAACCAATAAAATTAACAAAATCAATCTCAAACCTAACCTACCCATAGTCCATCTAGGTTAAAAAACCAAAACCTAGCTTAAAAACCCAAAAATCAAATGAGTTCTCTCAAATCTTCTTCTTCCAATTCTACACCCATTCTCTACACAAAACACTTTCTCTCTCTAACTCTTTCTCTAACAAAGCAAGAAGAAGAAGATAGACTTACCTTGTCAAGCTTGATTTCTTCTTCTTTTCTTCTTCTTTCTTCCTTTTCTCTCTTCTTCCACGATTTTCTCCTTCTTCTCTTCTCTCTTTACATTTTTTCTCTCTTCCCTCTTTTTTTCACAACAACTCTCTTCTTCTTCTTCTTATTTCAAACCATTTATTTAGTCTTTCTCCCAATTTTACCCCTCATTAAGCTTGTCCTTCTGATTTTGCCCTCCTTTGGTCTTTAAAACTAACATCTTATACTTCTAGGTTCTTAACTAATGATCATGGAATTATTGAAGGAATTTGATAATACTTCCTTCTAGAAAAATGCTCCTCATTGTCTT
>JAOTAX010000005.1:13318996-13337078 GCA_025629825.1 Erythroxylum guanchezii | reverse complement strand
CCAGAAAAATTCCTAAAAATCCCTTAAAATGTAAAACACACAATGGATCACTCAAAATAATTTTTCAAACACAATTTTCACATTATTCACAATAAAATTCCGTTTAGGCCCAAATACCGGAAATGTCATGCATGCATGTACAAATATTTTTCACATGCAAAATTCTACTGTTTGCAAATACCAGTATGCATGAACAACTCTAATTAATCCCAATCACTCTCATCCTTTGCTAAATTATTATTTTACCCTTCCTGTCGGGGGTGGGATGTTACACTTAGACTTTTAGTTTATAATTTTCTTTTAACAACAAGAAAATAAAACAAAACTTGCTCTTAAAAAATGTTAAAGAAACTAGATGATTCTTTACTATTAAGCTGAAGTGTTTCTCCCATTAATTAGTTGATAACATAAGATGTTTGATGAAGTGACCAATCAAATTGAAGTTCCATTTCACTTAGTCTTCCATTTCTTCTTTCAAATTATATAAAGGCATCTTTTTTATGATATTATTAAAGAGTTTGGGCTTTTACATTAGCCACTTCTAATAACTATTATGAATGGTAGTGTTTAATTTAGTTTGAACTTCAAAATCATCAATAATGGGTCTAAATAAATAGGAAGTAATTAAGAGAACAAAAAGAATGTTAGATATCAAAACATTAGAAGGCATTCTTACCATTTCTTATGAACTGTTTAATAGTAGTTCTTATGATAGACCCTTAATTGAGTATCAGCTTTAAGGTTTAAGAGGCATGAATTTTTGGTGTATTTGTCCATAGGATTTCTCTTTAAGGACATTTGTTTGAATTCATTTGAATAAAAGAGAGTGTTTAACATTGAATAATCTAAATATGTTTGTATAGCAATAGTTTAGGTGTTTTTAATTAATCATAAACCTAACTTACCTTCCTCTTATAGTTGGAAGACTTCAGTCTATTTTACTATTAGATATATGACATTGGCTTTATCACCACTTGAAAGGAATTTTTTCATTTTTCTTTTAATGGATTTTATAATAAACACTAAAAATGTAGTATAAAAGCTCCAAAAAATGTTTTCCATTTAAAGACTTTTGTTATTTCAATTTTTTAGTTTTTTATCCACAAGTTATAATAGAGATGAATAATCTTAGTTGGAAAGCTTTGTTAAAACTGGTGGGATCAATAAGTATTTCGTAGGGAGAGTTCCTTTTAGCTAACTTATATTGAGAATCAGCCATCTATTAACTATGGGGCTACTTATAGAGAAGAATATATGGCTCTTGTTTAGGTTGACAATCAACTTTGAAAGAGATTTGAATTGTTCTACTACTTTAGTGAAATAAGTTAATGAATCATCATTAGCTTCGGAATGTAACATTAAATAATCAAAAAAAGATAAACTGAATAGATTCATGGCTTTACACTTAGAAATATACTTAAAGTTATCTGTATTTGCAATGTTCTTGGAAACAAGTATGGAAAGAATTTTAATACATAAAGAGAATAGGTAAGAAGGTAATGGATCACCTTTCTTTAAGCCATTTCCACTTCAAAAGATGGATATTGTTCAACACTCAGAATGATAACAAAGGAGAGAGTTATGAAGCATTGACCAAGATAAGTGATAAACTAAGGGGAAAAGCTAAAATCTTCAAGGATTAACATAACAAGATTTTATTCCACCAAATCATAAACCTTGTAAAAGTGAATTTTAGCATACAATTGATTTCATTAGAATATTTATGATAATTCTTAAGAAGTTCCTAAGCCAAAAAGGTATTGTCACTAATAGACTCATCCTTGATGTTGGTAATTTAAGATTGACTAAAGAGGTATACTCATGGTTAGGGAAAATCAATTTGCCAACATCATAAAATGATTCTATGAATAGTGTTAGAGCAAGAGACCATTAGAAAGTCACCAAATGTTTAAGGATTGATCTTAAGTGATTTGTTATTGCATATACATAAAAATAACATCTTACTTTCAATAACTATGTAGTAGTGAAAATAAGAGTAAATCTTATAGGAAATATTTATCCTTGTTTTGCTTTTTGTAAATAAGAAGAAATAAAGGGTATTTTGATTATGACAAGATAATTGTAAAAATATAATAAAGAAACAATACAAATCTCAAAATTAAGAAATTAATCGAAAATGGACCTTGGTTTAGTCTACATCTACCTTAGGAATTGTGTATCAATTATCAATACTAAGAAAATTAATTTTATACTTTGAATTTTACTGGTAGAATTAATTCTCATCTCTCTTTAACTATAGTTAATTAGGGAGAACATATAATCTAATTAACCTTAATCATTGAATAACCCTATGAAACATGCCTAAAATCTAATTGAGTAACAACCTTAAAAAATAAAGAAATCAATGAAATAAAATAACATAGAGCCTTCAAGGTTGCATTCAATTAGTCAATGCCTTCAAGGTTGCATTCAATTAGCCAATCATCCTTCCAAATGTTTAAAATCCTAAAACACATCAATCCATTAACTCTAGCTGCTATAAAGATTAGACAATTACAAATTTAATATCTAATTTAGCAATATTAGAATTAAATAAGAAACTAGTATACATAACAATCAAACGTTATAATCATAAAGATTAACACATAAGAGTAGTTAATAAAATATAAATCAAATAATAAACACAAATTAGATCCCATGATTTAATACATCCTAGAGGTTTCAATTCCTTGATTAAGTATAGAATATTATTCATTACGGTTGATGTCACTTTTTCATAATGGATACAGTTTGGGACATAGTTGTACTCTAAGCAATTTTTATACTCTTGTCTAGTGAAAGACATGGTTTTAGGCACACCCGTATAACAAGCTACATCTTCATCTCCTTGTCATTTTAGGCTTGATTTTGAACTTAATGTAGTCAGTATCTTTCAAAACTCAAAACATTAAAGTTAGACCTCTTTTTTAACTTTACATTACATTTTGAATCATTTTAATAGGACTAAAACTGAGAGATTTATGACCAAACTAAGAAGCACTATCGAAATTGTTTAGAAATGCCCAATTATCTTCATTTTGCAATAAAAACCTCTAAGTGCATCCTAAATCAAAATATAGGCATATTGAATATATTTAGCCTACAAGTAGGTGTGAAGGACTAAACATTAAGAGAAGAAATCTTATCATTTTACATTCTTATAATTAGGGATGAGAGTAATACAGGTTTTATTGATCTCTAACAATATCTGTCTATTAGTGAAAAAATTTCAAAACATTATCAATGGCCATAACTCTAACTAAGTTCCAAGAATTCAAAAAGAAAGAAAAAACATTGAACTCATTTGGTCCAAGAAATTTATCAGGTTGAAGATTAATGCGAACCCACATAAGAATATACCTTAAAGAACCCATAAATAAGTTTAAATTAAATATAAAAATATAAAATAAATGTATATAAAGAATAGATTTATTGATTATAAAGAATTAAAAATCAAATTCATTAGGTATTTGAACGCAAAGAATTTCTTGATAAGTTTGAATTTCAATAAAGAACAAGTAAAAGAAACAGTCATGGCTCTTAACTAAGAAAGATATCAAAAACTTCCTTAAATTTAAAAGAAACATATCCTCAATTAAAAAAAAAAAACTAGATTTTTAAATGGGCATGACCTAGGACATGATTATAGGTTAAGTCATGTTGGTTACAAATATTTAAGGTTATTATGTATAATCTGAGATAAGCATATGTCTAAGATTATAAATCTTCTTATTACTTTGTGAAGTTAGACATGGTCTAAGGAACATATGTTTTAGAGACTGTGAATCTCTCCATAACTTTGCGAAGATATATATAACTTGAGACATGACCATATGTTAGGCTATGTTATCCGCTAGAACTTTAACTCTTACATACAAGGAAGGACACAAGCTGGGATACACATATGTGTAAGCTAGTGTTCAACCAAAGATAAGTTTTTTACCTCTAAGTTTTCTTTAATTTTGTCTCTCATATTTATCCTAAGCCTATATGGAATGATTTCCCTATTTACATCATACCCTTATTCTTCAAAAGGATTGGTTCTTAAATCTTTATGTACATTAAAAAGAAAACATGCCTCTTTTTACAAAGTTACAATCATGTGCTAATTTGTATAAAGAACACTTTTAGTATTACCCTTTTTTTCCATTCTCACTCTTTACTTATTTATTCTCTCTTTTCAATTGTAATTGGTTTTCATAGATCTACTTAGGTGTTAGAGGTATAAGAGCAATGAGCTTATTGTCCTTCACGAAAGTGTACCTATTCTTCAAGCCTGCATATACAACCTTTTTATCATATTACTATTGCCTTTCAGATAGGATATGACTAGCTTACATAGGTAAATTATTACACAATACCTCATCTTCACCTTGATCTTTCTACTTTCATTAACCCATTGAAACTTGTATGGCCTTGGATGCTTCATAGAAGGCAAACTTAACTTTTATATAAGGGTAATGCTAACCATATTAACACTACATACCTTGTTATGAACGTGGAATCTCATACGAAAGTTTTTCTTCATTTGTTGATAATATACTAAAGCAAAGAGAATTTTTTTAAGTGGGCACCTACATATTATGAACAATAAAGATTTCGTTAAACAAATTAGCAAATTACTAAAGGAACTAACATTTTGAATTAAACTGTGGAGGTTTTAAAAAGTTAGTCACTCAATTGAAAATTTTAAAAGCTTAGGCATTAGAATGAAAAAAATCCCCAAAAAAATCCCAAAAGGTTAGACATTTTAGAATTGGTTATCCCTTAGAAACAATCAAGAAACAAATTAAATAAGTATTTGAATGCCACAAAGAAAGAATTTTTTTTATAAGTTCAAAGTTTGATTAATAAAAGAAAAGACCTCATGTTTATTAAATAACAAAGATATTAAAAAGCTCCCCAAACTAAAAATAAATATTCTTTAAATATAAAATAAAAAACTAGAGCTTCAAGGGGGCATGATTTAGGACACTGTTGTAGACCAAGCCATATTAATTACAAATATTTTAATGCCAGTAAGCATGATCTGGGATACATCTATTTCTAAGGCTCCTAATTTTTTTTATAACTTTGTGAAGTTGGATACAGTGTGAGGCACGCCTATGATGGAAATTTTGAATTTTTCTATAGCTTTGTGAAGATAGACATGATTTGATACCTAATTATGTATCAGTTTATGTTCTTCACTAAAACTTCAACTCTTACATTTAAGGGTGCATAGACTATGACACTTCCGCGTGTGAGATCGTGTTCAGCCATAAATGAGTATATTACCTTCAAATTTCTCTAACTCCAACTCTTATTATTGTTCCAAGATTATATATGATGGAGTTCCTATGTTGGCTAGTTATTCGTATATAAAATAATAAAGGGGAATCCTTTACATCTTCTCTACAAAAAGGCATTTTAAGATGATAATAAAGCTCATCATCAATCCTAGTAGGGATAATGAAATCCAGAAAGAAGGTTCTCTGATCCAAGAGATTGGATTCTCTTAGTATATTATGGAAAAAATTAAAATCAATATACTTAAATTGACATTGGTCATTATAGATACATACATATATATATGAACAATGTTTATTGGTTTGTTTTTGTTTCCATACATGTAACTTTTATGTATGCATACATATGGCTTTCATGTATGCTTTCAAGCAAACTCTTTTTTGTTATTAGATTAGCATCCTATAAAGAAGATTTGAGAAGGCACTGATAGTTACTCATCTCTTCTCTAGACTTCTTAACAAATGCCTTAATGTTAGAAAAATTGGAAGTATCTATTTTTTTAGAAAGGGTTTTATAAACTTCAGCTTCATCATAAAATTTATGCCAATAGTGATTATTTCTTTAAAACTTGCAACGTTGATAAGGAAATCATTAAATTTAAAATATAGATTTCTTTTTCTTATATTGTGTTTCTAGTAGAACTCCATTGGAGTATGATTACTTCATATGTTGTTATTGAAATTTTCCCAACAATTGTAAAGGAGATCATCCTTTTTTTTTTGGAAAACTTTATCTAGATTTTCCCTCATGTATCTAATGATTGACTACCTTTTTTTTTCCAAGTGAAGAAATTGCATTAACATCTCAAGTCTAAAATTTCTACTACATTTATGCAATGCATAAGATCATCAAAGTTAAGAGTTTAATCTAAATGGTTACCTTCTGATTCAATAAGAAACAAGGTTTATTGAAATCTTCTAACAAGATTCAAAGAAGGGTAATGCATCTACTAATTTACCCTAGATTAGATCAAAGATGTTTATAGGTGCACAAATAGTTGGAAGCATAAATATATGTTATTTGAAAAGAGTTGCTATAGTCGAGGCATAAGAATTAGTGGTGTATGTATTGGTCTAACATGGAAACAATTGAAGAAGACAATTTATCAGGGTTATAGCATTTGTATCTCTTATTTCATGCCTAGTAACTAAGAAAAATACATTTATAAAAATAGGTTTGGATTAACCTTAACTAGGTGTATATTTAAAAGAAATACATTTGAATACTTATGCCTTAACATAGGAGAAAATTCTATAAGAGGGGAACATGGTGAAGAAATAGTTAAGAGGAGTTTTAAAGTTAAGAACTTTTGTTGGGATTTTGTATATCAAATAACATGAATTAACAATTACATCCCCCAAAAAATTTTATAAAACATTGGTAATGAAAAACAGGGATCTTGTCACTTCCCATAAATGAAAAAAAAGGAACTAGGCATTTAAAGTAAATGGGACCATTTTGTTTAGGAGTGTTAATAGATGAGCTTTAATTTAAAATCTCATTGTTTTGAAAAAACTCTTAAAAAATTGGACTACATTATTCTATATAGTATGAAGCATTTTAATTCGTCCATTGAACTAGGAATTAACCATTAGATAAAAAGCCTTTACAACATTAGATTTATCTTTTAAAAGATGTACCTATGACATATATGTGTGGTCTTTAATAAAAGTGATGAATCATCTTTAGCTATATGAGTATTATCACACGAGAAGGACCCAAAATTTCACTATGGATCAAGCAAGAGGTTTAAAAGGACTGTATGATTGAGGAGGTAAAAAAATTTCCATCATGTTTAGTCATTTGATTCACATCACATTGAAAACATAAACTTTTATTTTGAAATAAAGAAGGGAACTACGTTTCGTGTAAAAAAACTTGGATGTTGTAAACAATAATTTAACAATATTACTTTATTATTAGTAGAAACATTAGCTTAATTAAACTAGGCAGGAAAGAAATAAATGAAAGATAGTAAAGTCCAATGATTTACTAACACTACAATCTTCTTCCCTATCTTCAAATCCCAAAATACACTAGATTTTGAGAAATTAGCAAGTTATGGCATATTAGTTGTTAACTTGTAAATTGGCAAAAAATTATAAGATAAAATGGGATCATTAAACACATTTTCTAATAGAATATCCAAAGTACTTTAAACATTTTATATCTCAATAACTACTAAAAACTTTTCGCCAATAACTTGAACTTTTTTCTAGCCTAAACATGACAAACATTTTTTGGAAAAGATATGCATTACTAATAATGTGATTAGTTGCACCCAAGTTGACTATCCCTTGCTTACCTAAATCATGTATAACATTACCAATAATGTGGCATACTCCCTCCTATTCAAAATAAAAGTCGTTTTAGAGGGATTTTAATTATTCAAAATAAGTGTCGTTTGTGACTTTTTATGCATGTTTATAATTTTACTTCCAAAATTACCCTTTAATTTCTCTCACTTCTTGATTACACAGATTATATTTTCAAGGCACTTCAACGTTTAATTAATAAGGGTATATCAAACATTTTATTAACTTTCTTAATAAGTGTGCATCCCTCTAAAACAATCTTTATTTTGGACAGGAGGGAGTATTGTTTTATCTATTTATATGAATTTGATATCTTGTCAATTTTCTATACTAATATGACCTTATTTTATTCTATTTATTTGAGTATCTCATCAAAGTTAAACATTTGCAAACTGAAGCTTATCATAATGGATTAGCAAGAAAGATGTGTTAACCAAAACAATATGTCAATCCCATCTATCATATATCATTATAGACCAATGTCATCTGACGTATTATATGAGTAAGATTAAGAATGCAAATATGTTGATCTAGACATCCTTTTTACAGAAGGAATATTGTTAGAGCCAGTACTACTAAAATTTAAACTACCACCACTAGAAGCTTAAAATGAAATGATAGATCCAAATAACCATATCATTTGGTTCAAAGAAATGATGGATAAATACGAAGTGATAGATGTAGTTAAATGTTGATGAACTAGTTACAGATTGGTACCCAACCCTTTTGGCAAGCTTAATATAAAATTTCAAGTATTTGAAGAACTGTTTTAAGGCACACTTTGCAAGGGATAAGCATAGTTCATTAGATTCGATGACTTCATTAGAATTCACACAAAAGTTAGGAGAAACCTGCAAAAATTCATAAGAACAGTTATCTTTAGGGTCATACAAATATAATCTCTTAAACACATCTATAACAACCATCACTTTTAGGAAGGGACTAAAGAGACACAAACCACTATAAAGATCTCTTTAAATTGATTGAGCTTATACGTTTAGGTAAAGGCATAAAAAACATATAAACTTAAGGAAAACAAAACTATCCCTGGAGCGGCTACCAAAATACAAACCTCGTTGCTAACATGTAGAGCTTTACAAGTTGTACACACACCAAAGGTTCAAATCATACAAATTAAAGGTGGTTATTAGACTTTTCTGTAAAAGTTTTATGTTGCATTTATCTTACTGACATGAAAATCAATATATATTCCATACATAATCC
Source organism: Erythroxylum guanchezii (assembly GCA_025629825.1). Classification (NCBI taxonomy): domain Eukaryota; kingdom Viridiplantae; phylum Streptophyta; class Magnoliopsida; order Malpighiales; family Erythroxylaceae; genus Erythroxylum; species Erythroxylum guanchezii. Next base: position 13,328,250 of record JAOTAX010000005.1, on the reverse strand, counting down.
TTTTACTAAATTATGAATCAGGTCTAAGGAACATCCTTTCAAAAGAATCGCAATTATAAAGATAAAATAATCATGATCATTCTCTTATATCAAAACAAATGAAACATATTAGGCTAAATGATAAGGAAGGAACCTCAAATTTAATTACAAATAGAACTCTTCATCCCTAAGTCCAAGCAAAACACCTCAGACATAGCAACAAGCGAAGTATCTCATGCCTAATAACAAATGAAATACCTCAAGCCTAATGACAAGAGAAATGCCTTGTCTAATAATAAGAGAAACAACTTAAGCCTAACGAAAATCGAAATAATATAACTACATATTTTTGAAATTAAATAATTTCTAAACCAAAAGACTCGTGAATTGACTAAGTAAGGAAAAAACAAGCCAAATGATAATTTATGTGATAGGTTAACAAAAGATAATTGAAACTATAAGATTGTTGGTCTTATCACTAGACTTGAGACAAAAAAGGTTTCAAAGCCCTCATATTAAAGTTGTTGCAATTTTAATGTAGCTCATAATCCAGCTTATAGATTCATGTTTGAGCTCTACATTTAAGCATGAAAGTTTAACCTTCAAACAAGCTTGTGGTCAAATCTTGTGGGACAATAATAGATATCAATCAAATCCTTTGGGCCTACAGCGAGGAGAGAGTCCACACAATACAAAATTTCTCAATCTTTGTGTAAGATGAAGATAAATGGTATAATTTCATATGCTCTATGTCATTATGTAAACATTAACAGGGTGTTTGAATGGTATGAATTGAATTCAATTGCAGCATTGAGTTCAATTCAAGTATTTGGAAACAGAAAAAAGGGATGGGTTCAATTCATGTATCATCCTTTATAAATTGAATTCACCTGAAAAAATATCAGAATTGAATTACGAATTAGGACTTCAATTCTTTTTTTGAACGTTGAAAACATCCTTCCAATAATACCCAACTAACCCTTCCATATATCTCTTCACCTCAAGCAGCCCCTCCTACCTCAAACTGCTCCTCCCACCAAGAAATGGAACAACAATACCTTCTCCACGAATCAACACCTCCTACCATATCCAGGTTTTCCCTTTTCCTTGCTCATGGGTGTCTTTTTCTTTTTCGTTTTTTTGTCTATGATCATCGTTCTCTTTTAGATCTATCGTTCGATTTAGCTTCTCCTTTTATTTTCCCATCCTGTCTACATTCTTTTTTATTTCTCGATTTTTTTATGTATATCTAGATTTTTTGTTTGTTTTTTTTCGGCTACATTTTAAGTGAATCTTGTTCCATTTGGGATCTTAAGGGAGAAATATGTTGCACTAGGAAGGTAGAATATTGTGATGTAGAACTCGAGAGAATTGGGATTATAGATTGATAATGCCTTGTAGTTGTCAACATAAAAGAACTACTACTCGTTCATACATTTTTAATCTTCCAAATTATAATAATTTTCTATTATCTTCATAGGTCGGTCTAACCTAATGTCATTTGCAATCAATTTTTTATTTTCATTTTAATAATGAAATTTTTTTATGATATCACTTATAATGAAATTGATGTTTATAACTTGCTCTATATAAGTGTGAATGTTTATTATTTAATAAGATTATTTTTTAGTCAAGGATAAAAATGTCATATGAAATAATTTAATTCATTTTGATTGTGTTCCAAACAGTGTAATTAAATTCAATTCTAATATTACCGGGTTTATTCCAAACAGTATAAATTGAATTTAATTCAATCGTATTAATATAATTGAATTCAAGTCGTTAATAAATTCAATTCGAAGGTTTCCAAACGGCTCGTAACTATTCTAATGAATGAGGTCACTATATTCTTTTTTCACTAAATATTAAATATTCTCTTAATATATTCATTAACTCAATCCTTAGAGACTAAACACCAAAATATACTTTGACATTAGTTTTGTAGATGTATTAAGAGAAAATCCATAAACCAAACTCACACTATATTTTAACATATCGTTTTATACCTGGCACCGAATGCTTAAACTTAAACCTAGATTTGAAGAGTTCACGACAATTAAAATGATACTATATCATAAGGGATTTGAAAGGAAAACTATTGACTATTGAATAAACATTATATGAAGGTAAGAAGAATAAATAAAAGAAAAACAAAAGCATTACAACAGCAATGACGAGATAATATTGAGATGAAGCAAACACTCAACATAACTAAAAGTAATTGAGAAATACAAAAGCTTTACACAAGACGTCTATAAATCATAAAGAAGGTGGAGTATCTATCACATACACACTAAAATAGGTATTGATCAGTAAAATAATACAAAAAAGCAAATGGTGCACCCATAAACAATAGCAAACGACTGCATTTGAACAATTCGAATTGAACAATCTGCAAGTCTGAATAAGTTAACCTTTGCAACAAAATGTTCAGCCTTAAGTTGACTATACTTTTGTGATAAGGCAATGAGGAGAAAAAAAAATCATATAAAATGACGACACGACCGAATGGAAATAAAATAAAGGATAGATAAAATAGAGGTGGGTTCCTTGAAACCAAAGCATCTTTGGTTTGGGTTCGGTTTTTAGGTTCGGAACAAATTTAACTGTTGAGGATAAGAACGAACTCTCTTGCTCTGTCCCCCTGTCGCCGCTTTCTACAAGAACCCCAAATTTCTCTCAGCCGCCTCCACAACAATAACTCTCTCTGTAGGCTTAGCGTTCTTACTTTGTTCTCTCTCTCTCTCTCTGTAACGTAAAGACCACTCTTTCATCCATTCATTCCTATATCGTTTGTTGTCTGTGTCGTTGACTGTAATAACACAGAGTACTCTGTGTCCCTCTGTTTATTAAAGCTGGCGATCGAAAATCAGGAGACTACCATTAAGCCTAAGAACCGGAGAATCATGGTATTTAAAAGAACTGTGCTTTTTTTTTTTAATTATAGCTAGTCTTTTACAGCTTTTTCATTCCTTTCTTGGTCTTCGTTGTCTTCTGTTTTCATTATTTCAATCCTATACTACGTTTGCAGGGAGCTGGAGGTCCAGATGATGAAGACAACCGATGGCCACCATGGCTAAAGCCCCTTCTTAGAGAGCGATTCTTTGTTCAATGTCCATTACATGTTGACTCCCATAAGAGCGAGTGTAACATGTATTGTTTAGATTGTATGAATGGGGCTCTTTGCTCTCTCTGTCTTGCCTATCACAAGGATCATCATGTCATTCAGGTAAAATTGATTCACCGGTTGGTCATCTGGTTCTCCGAGTGCATTTCATTTTCATTTTTGTTAGTCAGCACCCATTCTATTACCGTGTACAACATTCTCGAGCTGTATTACAAAGTTATAGTAGGCAGGTGGCTGAAAATCAGCGTTATGGCTCATTTCTGAGCATCTCGAGAAGGGAACTTTTGCTTATTTACATTTTCCTCGAATAGTTCTTGGTTTGAATGAGTGCCAATTCTTATGTATATTTCATAAGCTAACAATTTCAATGAGGAAAAGAAGATTTGCTTAGCCATCTGTTTTGGGTGGTGCAGATAAGGAGATCTTCATACCATGATGTGATAAGGGTATCTGAGATACAGAAGGTGCTGGACATATCTGGTGTCCAAACATATGTTATTAACAGCGCCAGAGTTGTATTCTTGAATGAAAGGCCTCAGCCTCGGCCTGGTAAAGGTGTCACCAACACCTGCGAAGTCTGCGAGCGCAGCCTTCTTGATTCCTTCCGCTTTTGTTCTCTTGGCTGCAAGGTTGGTGCCAATTTCGATGTAAAAGGTCAACAGTAACGAAGAGGAGATGTACAATCCTCGTCCGCAATTTGCATATTTAATGTATTTTATTAATATCTATTCTCTCCTAATGGGTCAATGCTAAATTTTGCAGATTGTTGGTATATCAAAGAATTTTCAGAAGAAGAAACAACAAATGAAAGTGGCATCAGACTCCGAGGATTCTTATAGCAGTAGCAGCCATGGTCGCTTCAAGAACAAGAACCACAACAAAGAGCATAGCTTTTCTCCCTCGACACCACCACCAACTTCAGTAAACTACCGAACTGCCAAGCGAAGAAAGGGAATTCCTCACCGGGCCCCTATGGGAGGTTTAATAATAGAATACTAGCGGTCCATGTTTCTAGTTGTCCCCTATTATCAGCCTAGCCCATATTTATACTTTCGATAGTTCTATACCAATGTAATGCTTTTCCTGTACAAGTAGTCGAATAGTCGAGGCCTTATAGACCGGAAAGGGGGCGGGTATCGTTGGGTTATAGTTACTCTTGCCTTGTCTATATAAATTTAATATATAGCAGCAGTAGTGAAAAGATGGGGAAGAAGCATAAGATGAAATGTGAAGGTCTGGACTGGATGGCAAACAAAGGGGAGAAAAAAAAGGAGGAAGAATGAGCTTTTACCGACCACACAACAGATGTTTTAGTGATTATATATATATATACACACACATAAGTTTTGAACCTGGGAGAAATGTAAATATTTCTAGTTATATGGGTAGTCAGACGAAGACGATGCATGTACTCCTTGGAAATAGGTAAACGATGTATGTGATGTTTATATGTGTAACATGGTCATGGATGTAAGACCGTTGTGTATGGTATTGTTTGGAAGAAAAAAAAAAAAAACCTTGTCTGCGCAAATTGTTAGATTTCTTCGATTGCCTGTTGATGGCGGGTTTGACTTATGAGATGTTTCAGTCACGTGGGTGCACGTGAGATGCCGAAACGTGTGGGACGTGGCGGACAGTGATTGGTGGGTACTGCGTAAAAACCTATAGAAGTGAGTGAGCCGCCCCTTCCACCGCAAAGATGGGTTTGGTTTCCCTCTTAGCCAAGGATTGGGGGCCGCTCATTACTGACCGCAAGATCGGTATTTTGGGTGTCACCTAATGTTTTTGTGCGGGACCCACTTGCAACTTTATATTTATACTTAATTAGTTGATTGGAGCCTTGCCCAAATCGATATCCTCTGTCGTGCAGCTTGTCATTCTCGTACAGGGACAATTTTCTTAACATGTAAAACAAATGCTTCGAAATCCAGTCTTATGAATTTCGCAGATTCGGACTTTCTGGTTAGTTTCCCAACTTTTATTTTCTTTTTCAATCCTTTTGTTATCTGAACAATTTGTTATAAAAAAATTCGGATTGAATTTGAGTTTTATACGCTAAAAGAAGAAGACACGTATCTTCATAAGATTGCTTTTGCAACCTTTAAAGCTCTCCACGTGATGTTCCTTTTTGGCATCCTTATGTCAGAGGCGGTTAAAAAACCTAACTTCACATTTTGTCCCTTTTATTATTATTTCCGGCCATCATCATCATCTCTCACACATAAATCTACCTTTGACTCGCCCTGTTTAACGTCCCTATTTGTCACGTGCCCTTCGTGTTCATCACGTGACTCCCTACATTTTCACCAGGTATCTATCTAATTCCGATTGTCACCCTTCACCATTTACGCATTTTAACCTGAGCTCAACATCATCACCTATTTGTATTTGACCGCCCTTTTTAGTTCATTTGTCGTTTCTGTTGGACATTGTTGATATAAAACGGCACAGCGGGGGGTTATTAATCTTGACGAACAGAAAACAATTGAAAGAGTCTTTTTCTAGGCCGAAAGCTGCCATAGAGAGGCCCACAGAGACGAGACGAAGATACAAGCAGTCTCTGGCGGATCTGGGGACGACACGTATAATTTGTACCCATTTTACCCCCGGAAGTGACAACACAAAATGACACGCAAAATGCCTTTCTTTTTTGAAAAATAAAAGCTGCCACGTCTCTCTGATAAGTGCCCGCAAAATCTCTGAACCGTCCACCACATCGCGAGTTCCGTTCAACGTGGTGAACCTCTATAAGGTGGGACATTCGTTTCAAGGCACAATTTATTATTCAACTGATACTTTTGAAACGAAATGGAGAATCTTCGTCTCCATTCTAGCATATAATCCGGAATTCGGGAATTTTGAGGGCGCTCTGGATTGAATATTGGAATTTCTATAGCATCAAATATTCACTAGGAGTAATTTCATTTATAAAGCAAATAATTTCACAACAGAAATTTAATCGCACGGCTTAATTCAATTGTTGTCACTAGAGTTATTTTGAAGGATTCATTAGATCTCACCTGACGAGTAAATAGGAAATAGAAATTTTAAAGCAATAATTCTAAAAGAACATACATAAATATATACAGGTACATGATCGTATAACATTAATAATAATAAGGTCGATTGTCGGTAGTTGAGACTGACAATATTGTTGGTTTCGAGCAACAACATTTCACTGTTATTAGAGGAAGGATATTCCATATCGGAGCTTACATAACTATTAACGATTATTAATTTTGTTTGAAGCAGTTTTCGTGAAACTTGGGCCGCCGAAGTTAAGCCAGGTTTTGAGGAAGTAGCACTTGGAGACGCTACTATAACAACATAAGTTGAAGTATGCATTTTGCTAAATCTATGGGCTCCTGGGCAATAACTAACAAGCAAGGGTTTAGGCAACTACCCCCAGCTCTTTTTATTGGCATGGATTATATAACTCGGTGAACTTCTTTATACAACAACTTATATCACGTGATTATTAGATTAAATTTGTGTTGTGTTATCTGTTCTGTTTCTATTACAACATTTATATTCCAAGAAAAGATATTATTGAAAAAAAAGCATGGGTTTTAACCTTCTTTGCATTGTCCTGGGTACTGGTGCACAGCAATTTTCTTTTCTCGTAGCTGCAGAACATCCATATGTTCTAGAATCATGAACAAAGCAGCGCACGTGTATTGGACTTTTGACGCACAATAGACATGTGGCCTAAACCATCCATTTCTCTTTACCTGGGAGCCGCACCTTGAGCAATTAATTTAAGAGTAGGAAAATGAGCCACCCATGCTACTGGTATTCACTTAATGTCTTCTTGAGAAAATTTGTATCTTCTGATTAATATCTAAGGTGAGCTAGGTCTATCTGATATTGTAATGGTAACTCAAATACAACTTTATATTAGCCATGTGGAGTATAAAGAAGTATGTACAAGATATGGGTTCAAGTATCAGATAAGGATGAATGCAAAAAATAGATAATAATAACTCTATCTAAACAAACTAAAATCAGTTTAAGAAATAAATTGGAATATTTATCCTTTATCACTATCAGTGTTGTTTAGGTGTTTACTCCATATGGATGCCAATGTAAAAGAAAGCACGGGCCATTTCAAGCGGCACAAATGAAGAAAACATCTAGCTCATCCCCAAAAAGTAAAGGATCAAATGGTAAATATTTTACAATAAAAAAATCTTCAATTGATTCCGTGTTCTTGGTGGTTGCAGATGTAAGAGCACTTAAAAAAAAAAGAGTGGTGGATTTATACTTATGTTTTGATTAGCTTCTTTCTTTTTCTCCTCCCCTATTCCTATCCCCCAAAAGCAATCTTGTCTCTTTTTGTTCTATCGTCCCATGCCCTTCGGCTTGCGTCCCTCGTAATAAGATATAGTAATCATATACATAAATAAATAGATGTGGATCCCACTTCATCAACTTGCCTAGACCATGATGTCATTAGTTTACTAACCCTTGTCTGGGATAATTGGTCGATAAAGCAAAGAAGTAAGCCATTGCCCACTCACTATCTCGCCTCATGTGGGGTCCCCCACTGGAATCTCATTTTATTCACATTGATTGGGTGATCTTTGGTCAGGTCACCAACACCACCAAATTTTCAATTATTGTACAAAAATAAAAATGTACAATTTGTTTTTCTTGGCATATTTGGTTTAAGTTATTGACTTATTTCCCAGACCATTAATCGTGACAATCATCCACTAGTCAGGAACAGAAGCATGTTGGCAAATGTTGGTATCTCAGCCACTCCTGTAAGTTGTTTCAACTAACTGATCGGCCAATGTTATTATTAGAGATGTTATTCAACACCTTTTTTTTTTTAGAAGAGAAAAAAGAGAAAATAATTTGGACCATTTCTCTCGATTTGTGCATGTCAATTCAACATATACATACATACATACCATATATGTAAGATGCATATTATAATTAAATTGAATACATGTGTCAGAAACAAATGCATTATCAATAAAATTAAGGGCTCAATGGCCTAGAGTTATCTCGCAAAAAGATTATATAAAAATCCCATCTTACATTTGAACGTTCATATTGCTTTCATTGTTTGTTACAAGAAAGGTATAATTTTGAACATGAACAGTTTTAAGCTTGAATATTTGTGTTCTTGAGAGAAGATAGTTTAACCATTTGCGGTAAGGAAAGAGATAGTAAAGCTGTTCTAAAATCTCATTTTGTTGTTTCAGTACTGGAATTCGAATACTTTACTTAGCACTTTTATTATAAATATATCATTCATTTCACCTTGCATGTTATCTGTTGGGGATTAGTCCCAAAAAGGCAATTGTTTGTTCAGTTCCTCGAACCATTTGTCCAAATTAGAACCAAATCTTTCAGATTTAACAAGGAACAAGTTCCTCTTTCTCCACAGATTAGATTCGCACTAAACAATTCCTTTTGTCCCTAGTTTTGGTAAAGCAAACACCTCACTCCATTTTGGGAAATTTTGTTTCATGTACTAATAAGTAAAAAGAATAACATCTTTGGTTGGGTCGGTCGTGCTAGGCTCAGTCCCAAACCTAGAATGACATGTGGACCGATCGACTCATTCCTAGATGATGATCTAAGCCCGGCAGGTATTCACTATATAAGTTCACTACCTCATCATGACTCATGTATGATAGAAGAACCCTAATACTCTCTATTCATAGCCACCAAAACTATTTTACAAAAGAACTAACTTAAGCATCGGAGGGGCCTGCTGGCGATCAACCTCCGGTATGCCTTCTATTGTTTTTGCAGGTATTTCCTAGTTAAAGTTAAATGAGCTCATGGATCCAAACAACGGCGCCCAGCCTCAGCAAAATCAGACTGAACTAGTTGGCGCCCACCGTGGGGCCGAGTGTCAGGACACTACGTCCAGGAGCACTCAGATAAGTCAGGCGGCAGCAACAAATCCTAATGTAGCTGCTGTCGCGGCACTTGCACTACAACGAATAGGCTTGCGATTACCTGCCGCCCTTCCACCAACGCATCATGATCCCCAGATCTGTCCTCCACCCATCACCCAAAACCCTAGCATAGACGAGCTACCCCCATTAAATCCAAATAACCAAACACAATCTTCACATCCGAATGATCAACCACAACCCCAAAACCGAGATCAAGAAGAGCAGAGCGT
>JAOTAX010000005.1:13233162-13250587 GCA_025629825.1 Erythroxylum guanchezii | reverse complement strand
CATGCAAATGCATTTCTAAACTCTCACTGTTCACTTAATTACTATTCTAACCTTCCTATAGGTAATGGGATGTTACACTTCTTTATGAACTTGCTTATTTAAAAATGGTTCCATAACATTTGGAAGGCTTTTTACGAATTCAAATAATCAGCTTCAGAAGCCTTAATAGAACATTCTTCTTAATGTCTAAATATCGAAGAAAAATATCATAGATTAAGCAATGGCTAGTTGAGGAAAATACTCACTTAAGGAAGAGTCACTGCATTTGCGAAACACACACGAGTGTTGCAAAATATCCTAATAACATTAATATTTTTTAAAGTCTTATCAAATTCTTTGTGCCTTAAAAAGTGAAATCACTCTATTGAGAGAGATTGTTAAATCCTTTATATATTTCTTATTGAGAGGTTGCAGAGTTTTGTTAAACACAACGAGTGTGGAAGGTTGAAGAACTTTAAAAAAATATGTACTTATGAGCTTGGAGAGGCTCGTAAAAATTTACGACTTGGTTTTTATAATGAAATACTCAAGTTTGAATACTTGGGGACTAGACATAAGCTTTGTTATAAGCTGAGCTAGTATCAATTCATTATGTCATTCTTCCTCTCTTCCTAACTTTTAAATTTTCGCATTATGAATTTGTGCTTTCAAGAAGCTCCTTCGATTTTACAATAGGCTCCTTCTGTTTTTCTATCGTAAGAGGTTCCTTTCTTTTTTTGAGCGTTAACAAGTTCCTATCGATTAAAAGGCTCCTTTCGTTTTTTAGCGTCAGCAGACTCCTATCAATTAGCAGATTCCTTTTCTTTTGATAGTAGCAAGCTCCTTTCAAATAATAAGATCCTTTTGTTTTTAACATTAACATAATCTTTTCTAAAATTGATAGGACCTTTCTATTTATAGACTTACTTCTGTTTAGAAGGATATTATCCTTTTTAAAGTATCCTACTTTTTTTTTTCACAATTCACCCCTCCTTTTGCTTGTGTTTGCTTTATCATTTGGTATCAGAGCAAGGTTTCACATTTATTGTATTTTACAGCACATGATAGATCAAGACAAACAATTTAAGAGGCTTTGAAGAACAATCCGTCTCAAACCCTTCTTATTTCAATGGAAATAACTACTCATACTGGTAAGAGAGAATGACCATCTATCTCCAATCTGTAGATATTGAAGTCTGGCAAGCCATCAGAGTTGGAGCTACACTTCCTACTACCAATAACATAGAAGTATGGTCTGTGTTGATAAAGGAAATGCACAGCTAAAAGCTAAAGCAAAACATCATCTAATTTGTGCACTATCTCTAGAAGAATATGAAAATATGTCCTATTGCTATACAACAAAGGAAATGTGGGATAAACTTCAAGTCACCTTTAAAGGAATGAACGAGGTAAAGAAACATAGAATAAACCTTTTAGTACATCAATAGGAAACTATTAGCATAAAACAGGGGGAGACCATAAACAAATTCTTTGGATGCTTCAACAATAGTATCACGACCTTAAAGAACTTGAGAAAGATATATCCCAATGATGAACTCGTAACAAAGATTCTAAGATCAGTACTAAAGAAACGGAGACCAAAGGTGATAGTTCTAGAAACTACAAAGGATCTCGATACCATCTCACTCGACTGGCTAAGAGGAAACTTGATGATCTATGAAGCCAAGCTTAGATGAGATGAAGGATCCTCATACAAAAGAGGAATGACACTAAAGCAACTGATGAATCAATCGGTGATGAAAACGACACTGAGTTGCAAATAGATGGAGATGACGGAATTAATTTCATGGTCAAGCAATATGCTAGCTTCTATAAAAAGAAGCTGATGAAGAAAAGAGAAGGGAACAAGAAAATTGGAAATAATAGGTCCTTACCAAAAGGCAGTAACAACAATAGTAATACACCAAATAATCTAATCATATGTTATCACTACAAGAAGGTTGGACATATAAGACCAGAATATCGCGTTCTTCAAAAGGACAAAACAAAGAATAGAAAACTCAAGAAGCAAGGGATGACTGTAGCTTGGTCAAATGAAGATTTTGAAAACTTCGAAGAAGAAGAGCTAGAAGAAGTTAGTAATATTTTCTTTATGGCTGAATCAAGAGACGATGAGGTATATTATTCTGACTCTGACATTAAAGTTCATGGATCGAGAAATGCATATCATGAATTGTATGATTAGTATAAAAAATTGACAGTGAAGTATTTCAAAGAAGTTCAGAAGTCCAAGAATAATAAAGCATCCTTGAAGAGTAAGATTAAATCATTGGAATCTATGAATGATAATTTGACAACCAAGAATATATCTCTTGAGGATGATTATAAGCAAAAGGTTTCTGAAAAGGAAGTTTTGGAAGAAAGATTAGCCAAGTTAGAAAATACTTTGCTTGAGAAAGATTCTGATAAAGTGAGATAGCTAGAAGAAAAGAATGTCACCCTATAACTTGAGAAAGAGAAATGTGTAGGAAAGATTTTATCTTTAGAAAAAGATATTGCAAAGTTTGTTAATGGAAGGAACAGCCTTGATGCACTACTTGATAGTGGCAAATGCGTTTTTGATAAAGCTGGAATAGGTTACAATGACAATAATAATGTTAGTCCATACAAGAACTTCTTTATTAAATCCAACAGTAGCTATAGTCAAAACAACAAGAACTTGATATATGGTAGAAATTATAACAATGTTCATTCATCTGTTTTATGCTTCTACTATGGTAGACATGGTTACATTAGTCAATTTTGTAAATTTCGTAAAATGGAGAAATTATCTCAAATGTTTATTTAGAGACTGAAAGATGAAGCTACTAACCTAAAAGGACTCAAAAGAATGTGGGTACCTAAAATGAGATAATACTTTCTGGAGATATACTTCAAAAGGAGACAAGAGAAAATCAATGGATAGTTGATAATGGTTGTTTGAGACACATAACAGGTGAAATATCACATATTAACTACATTGAAAGAAAAAACAAAGGTAATGTTGTCTTTGCCGATAAAAACAAGGCAAAAGTCACTAGAATAGGTAAAATTGGTGACTTTAACTCTGCTTTTATTGATAATGTTTTTTATATTGATGGATTGAAACATAACTTGTTGAGTGTAGGTCAATTATGTGATAAGGGTTATAGAGTTACCTTTTATGCATCATATTGTGAAATTATTGATAATCTTAATGACAATATTATATTTGTTGGACCTAGAAATCAGAACATATACTGTGCTCAATGGGAACATATGTCTTCACAAAATGTAAAATGTTTTGTTTCTATAGAAAAGGAATGTTTTATCTGGAACAGAAGATTTGGACATACTAGCATGAGCATTCTATCAAAATTGTCTTAAAATGAGTTAGTAAGAGAAATACCGACTTTGAAGTTTGAAAGCAATCAGGTTTGTGAGGCCTATTTAAAAGGTGAACAAGTTAGAAGCAACTTTCATGAGCTTATTTGGTCCTACTAGAACTCAAATCTTTAATTATAAAACAATGTCATGCGAAAGTTATCTACCTCATGGTTACTGGGTAGAAGCCGTGTTAACTGCTTGTTACATTCTTAACAGGTGCCTTATAAGACCCATTCTGAAAAAAATCCTATGAGTTATAAAAAGGAAGAAAACCAAATGTCGCTTACTTTCGAGCATTTGGTTGCAAATGTTCTGTTCTAAATAATGGAAAAGACAATCATGGCAAGTTCGATGTGAGACCAGATGAAGCCATCTTTCTAGGTTACAATATCGCTAGTAAAGGATTTAGAGTTTACAATAAAAGAACAAAGAAGATAAAAGAATCAATACATGTAGTATTTGATGAAGCACTACCCTCTACAACAACAGCTGACCCAAATGATGAAAAGCGTCCTTTGGCTCCTAAAAATACATCACAAACTCAAGTAACACCTATAATATGTTCAGAATTACAGGATCAGAAAGGTCCTTCTGACGCTATGATAGAGCAGGCTCCTTCCTCTCAACAGGAGCCTATATAACAAAGAACACCAAGAGAATGAAGAGGTCTTGATATACATCAATACATTCTAGGAGATCCCTTTGAAAGTCTAAGAACCAAATCATCCTTCAAAAATAGCTTTTCTTGCCCTCATCTCACAATTAGAACCAAAGACCATTGAAGAGGCTCTTATTGATGAAAATTGAGTTTCAACCATGAAAGACGAGCTGAATTAGTTTGAAAAAAACAAAGTTTGGAATCTAGTACCTCGTGTGCAAAATAAGTCAGTCATTAGAACTCGTTGGGTATTTCAACACAAACTTGACAAAAATGGTAAGATGGTAAGAAACAAAGCTATACTTCTAGCTCAAGGTTATAATCAACAGGAAGGTATTGATTTTGATGAAACTTATGTACCTATTACTAGATTGGAATCAATTAGAATTTTACTTACCTTCACATGTTATAGAAACTTCAAATTGTTTAAAATGGATGTCAAAAGTGTATTCTTAAATGTATATATTAACGAAGAAGTGTTTGTTAAGCAACCTCCAAGCTTTGAAGATGAAAACCATCCTGACTACATGATGAAGTTGACAAAAGCCCTGTATGGTCTAAAATAAGCAGCTCGAGCATGGTATGAGAGGTTAAGTATGTTTTCTGCTTGAAAATAACTTCGAACGAGGAAAGGTAGATAAAACCTTATATATTAAGAAAAAGGAGAACGATTTACTCATAGTGCAAATATATTTGATGACATAATATTTGGTGCTACTAATCAATCTTTCTGTGAAGAATTCTCATCATTAATACAGGGGGAGTTTGAAATGAGCATAATGGGAGAACCATCTATCTTTCTCAGATTACAAATCAAACAAACAAAAAAAGGGGATCTTTATTAGTTAAGACAAATACAGAAAGGAACTCATTAAGAAGTACCATTTCCAAAACGCCAAACCTATGGGTGCTTCTATGTACATTAGAACTAAACTTGATAAGGATGAAGAAGGCAAGGCTATGGATGAGACAAAGTACAGAGGAATGATCAGGTCACTCCTATATCTTACAAACTAAAGACCAAATATTATGCTTAATGTGTGCCTTTGCGCACGTTTTCAATCAGATCCAAAAGAAAGCCACCTTTAAGTAGTCAAAAGGATCTTTCGATATCTTCACGAAATTGTGGAATTTAAAATATGGTATCCAAAAATTGATTCTTTTAACATAGTTAGCTATTGTGATGCAAATTATGCTGGTGATAAAGTTGATCAAAAAAGTATAAGTGGTCACTGTCAATTTCTTAGAGGATGTCTAGTTTCTTGATCTTGCAAGAAACAAAATTGCACAACTCTTTCATCAATTGAAGCAGAATATATAGCAGCTACTAAATGTTGTGCTCAACTATTATAGATGAAGCATCAACTCCAAGATTTCTCTCTAAACATTAATAATATTCCTATATTGTGTGATAATACTAATGCAATAAATCTTTCAAAAAATCTTGTGCATCATTCTAGGACTAAGTATATAGAAATAAAGCATCATTTTCTTAAAGATCATGTTTTATAAGGAGCCGTTGATCTTTTTCATGTTGATACTAAAAATCAAGTAGCTAACATTTTGACTAAGCCGCTCTCTTAAGATAGAGTTTGCATGTTGAAAAAAGAACTTGGTATATACAAACTATCTTATATTATTTTTGTATAATTCTTTTATGCTACTTCTTTTTGGCAGGCTCCTTCTAATCTGAACCTTTAGTGGGCTCCTTCTAGTTTAAAAGGCTCCTCTCAGTTTTGAGACCTCCTTTTAATTTAGTAGTCTCCTTCTAGTTTAGAAGGCCCCTCATATTTTTAGAAGGATCCTTTTAATATGAAAGAATAGGGTACATGTGTCCTAAAAAGGAAGGTTTTCATGGAGTCATTTCAACTTTTAAAAATGCTCGTGCTATTTTGATAACACTCCGTATATGTTTGACAGAAGATACGCAGATGATCATACTTCCTCTTTTGGCATGTATGACTTCCCATTCTTACACGAAATAAACGCTCAAGAATCGTTTAATATACCAAAAACAGACTTCTCTCTTCTAATCTTTGTTGTTCTTTTCTCAGAAGCGTCGTCCTCTTCCTCTCTGTACCCTAACTTTCTATCTTCTCTCTATTCTTTCCTCCAAAAACTCTTAAACCTCAATGGAACGAATGAAATCAAAAGGACAGAAGAAAACCCTAACTTCCACTGCTAGCCATAATGAAGCTTATGTTTCTAACTTCTCTCCCACTAAACTTGTCTCTATCTCTTCTATACCTACATCTACTACTCCTCAACCTGGTTGTAAAGATATGAAAGTGTCTGAAATACACTGGATCATCAATGATACTAATTTAGATGAAGAATCGAATCAATTAATAAGACATCCACAAACTAGAGGAAGTCTTACAAAACAAGTGGAGAAAATTTCTCAACAAAGGCAAAATGTCTATGCCTGAAGATACTGTTGAGAACCTCATTGTTAGGGATGAGCTGTTTTATGAAGAGGTAATTCCTAAAGCTAAAAGAGTGAACAAGATAAAGATAACTGCATATAAGAAAGGAGAAACATCAACACCACTAAAAATGTTTCAATTAATGGAAGCTGAAGCCTATTATAGAATGCGGTACAAGAAAAGAAAGGTGGTTGCTGGGAAAATTTTACCCCTATGATGTTTGATGACATGATACTGTTTTATAATCTAAATTGGTATGCACCGGCTAAGTTTCACCCTTCCATTCCCTACCAATTTAGATATAAATTGCAAAACAACGTCTGGGTAAAAAAGAAGGTTGAAAGAGTAGTAAAAAGTTAAGATCCTACTCTAGACCAACAAGCAAATGTTCCTCCTCAAGATAGTCTTCAACAACAACTAAGGGACATTAAAGCCAGTCTAGATAAAATAAGTGACCAACTAGATAACATGCAAAATCAGATCATTGATATGCAGATATTGCTTAGAAATATTTTTGAATCCTCTTAATGACTATGTTTCTTAATATCTCTGTTCTTTTTTAATTACTTTGATATTGTTTAATGCCTTATATATTTTCCCTCTTTTTTTTTATAATGACAAAAGGGGATAATAGTTAATGATATTCATTGCTTGCATGTTACTTTGAATCTATGATATATTTTCAATTACCTTGATGATATATTTGTTATTGATAATATTTTATGATAACTAATTGCTGCTAAAATGTTGTTAATATTGTGAAGTTTAAATATGCACGATAGGCTCCTTTCTTTAGAAGTCGAGCTCCTTCTTTTTATAATTATGAGTAAGAACATACAAAATTTACATGTATCTTTCGAAATCCTTTATTATTATTTGAATTTTGAAAATTTATCTATCATTATTTGTCATCATAAAAAGGGGGAGATTGTTAGCTCAAGGGTTATGCTTAATGATTTTGATGATAACTTTATAAAATTTAAAATTTAAAATTGTATTTATTTCCTTATATAGGCAACGATATAATTCTTAAAAGGAAATAGAATCATAAGATAATTTCCTCTTTTCTTGCAAGAACCTTCTTTATGAAGTTACCTATTCATAAATGGTTTCATAACATTTGGAAGGTTTTTTTATGAATTCGAATAATCAGCTCTAAAAGCCTTGACAGAACGTTCTTCCTAACGTCTGAAGGTCAAAGAAAAAATATCATAGATTAAGCAATGACTAGTTGAGGAAAATACCTACTTAAGCAAGAGTCACTGCATTTGCAAAACACATGAGACTTGCAAAATATCCCAGCAGCATCATCATTCTTGAAAGTCTTATCAAATTCTTTGTGCCTTATAAAGTGCAATCACTCTATTGAGAAAGTGTTAAATCCTTTATATATTTCTTGTTGAGAGCTTGTAATGTTTTGTTGAAAACTATGAGTATGGAAGGTTGAAGAACCTTGAAAAATATGTATTTGTGAGTTTAGAGAGGCTCGTGAAAATTTACTACTTGATTTTTATAGTGAAATACTTGAGTTGAATACTTGGAGATTGGATGTAGGCTTCGTTATAAGCTAAACAACTATAAATTGATTGTGTCATTCTTTCTCTCTTCCTAAATTTTAAAATTTTGCATTATAAGTTTGTGTTTTCAAGAGGCTCTTTCAGTTTTATAATAGGCTCCTTTTGTTTTTCTATCGCATGTTTTTTTAATCACCAGAGGTTCCTTTTGTTTTTGAGTATTAACAAGTTCCTATCGATTAAAAGACACCTTTTATTTTTGAGCATTAACAGGCTCCTATCAATTAGCAGACTCCTTTTCTTTTGAGTGCTAGTAGATTCCTTTCAATTAACAGGATCTTTTTGTTTTTAACATTAACACATAGTAAAGGATGAAGCAATATGCTGATAGGCATTAGACTAAATGTGAAATTGAAGTAGGACAAAGTGTTACCCTACTGTCAACATTCCTTGCAAAGGAAGCTAGCACCATTATATTATGGTCCTTTTCCAATTAAAGAAAAGGTTAATATGATGGCATATACACTAGAGCTGCCAGATGGATTGGCGATCTACCAACCTTTCATGTATCCCAATTTAAGAAGTTTGTTTCATACAAGACACCTTGTTTGAAACAATTGCCGTCAAATATGATAGTGGAGCCAAAGATACTAGAAGCTCTTTTGGGAAGAAGAATGGTCAAGTGCCATAATCGTGCGGTCACCCAAGTCTTCGTACAGTGGCAAAGTGAAACCAGGGAAAAAGCTATGTGAGAAACGATGTATGAGCTATAGAAGAAATTTCCAGATATCAACTTGATAGAGAAGTTCATTGCTGAAAAGGGAGGGTATATTATGAAAAATAGGCAAGCTTGTAAAGAAAAAGAGGACAACGTAGCAACATGACAAGAATTAGAGGAACCAAAAAAAGGAATTTTAAAAACACATCATATATGTAATAACCTATCAAACTATCTAGAATAAGAACATGTGTCGCTCTATTATCGTTTATATAGTCGTGTAATGACATATAATAGCGTGCAAAAACCATTAAGCAATATAAATCTTCTTCTTCTCTGTTCACGTGACTTTTTGTTCGTTACTAAACTATCACAACAAAATCTTTTGAAGCCTCTTTACGAGGCAGTTTATTATTATCACTAATGCCAAAATCGAGGTTATTTATGGGATTTCTCACACTTAGCAACCACTTAAGAAGCACAAAAGCTAGGGTTACTTAGAGAGGCATCCTTTTGATGTTTAGCATCAAGGTTAGGGATACCTTAGACAATATCAATACCGAGAGAAAGATTTCTATCAGAAGGTATCCAAAATTTTTTGACATTCTTTGAAGGCTTCCATTGATAAGAGAATTGGATCATATCCTCAATGAGACATCCATCCCCATTAAGTCTTATGATTTTGATGAAATCAAGGAACTTTTTGGCAAGTTTAACTTTAAGGAAAATCCCGGCATAAGCGATCCTCCCAAGAGAGCTATAGTATTCTCATCCAGAAAATGAGGCTTTCCAATTAAACTAGCCAAATAACTTAAGCCAAAGGTGATCCAATACTCCAAAGCAACATTATAGGAATTAATTCAAAGTGGATTGCATTTAAAAAGAGATTTATCAAGTATAATACTTGGCCTCCACATAGGCTTACTTGAGATATTGTTAGACAATTGGCATTTTTCAGTTCTAGCTTATTTTTTTTGTTGTTTTACTTTTATTCACAGATTATTATTTATCTTCTTTAAACTATAGACTTGGTCAAGTTTAGTTGCTAAAGTTTTTGAATTATGTAGTTGTTAACTCCAAATTTTTCTTATGTAGTTTTAATCCACTTTTTTGAATTTGTTGTGGCTGCTAGATAGAAAGTTTGTTCCAATATAAATTCTGTAGTAATAATGATTAAAGATATGTTGGAATTTCAAATTAGTTTTTTACCTTTCTTTTGTTATGTTTCAACTCAAAGTCTGTTGCATTTCAACATTGGTATCAAAGCATCAGTTGATCTTTCGGAGGAACCAATACCTTTTTTTAACCCACAAAACAAATGGCTTCCAATAACTTATCTTTAAACCCACCTATTACCTTCACTGGCAAAAACTATCATATTTGGTCAGTGAAGAAGCAAGCTTTTTTAGAGGCATATGACCTTTGGGGAACTGTCATTAAGGACAGGCCAGTAGCTCCTCTCCCAGCAAATCCTACCTTGGCTCAGATCAAATCCAATAGTGAGGAAAAGGTAAACAAATCCAAGACCAAGTCACTTATTCAAAATTATGTAGCAGATTCTATATTCTACAGCATCATGGCATATAAGACAGCAAAGGAGGCATGGGTCAGATTGAAAGAAGAGTATTAAGGTAGCGATAGAATGCTCCAAATGCAAGTGTTGAACCTGAAAAGAGAATTTGAGTCTCTAAATATATAGGAGGATGAAACAATCAGTAAGTATGATGATCAATATCTGTAATTGTTAATAACATTAGACTGCTTGGTGAAGATTTTGCAGACAAAAGGATTGTGCAGAAAGTCCTTGTAATACTTCTTAAGAGGTTTGAATCCAAAATTTCCTCTCTTGAAGAGTGCAAGGACCTAAACAAAATCTCACTAGGTGAGCTTATGAGTGCTCTTCAAGCACAGGAGCAAAGAAGGACTTTGAGACAAGACAGGTTCACTGAAGGGACTTTTTCTATCTAAAGGCAACATTCTAGAAAGGGAAAACAACAACCTAATCAAAAAAATAAGGGCAAGAATGACAACAGAAATGGTGAAGATTCAAAGCAAAAGTCTTTTCCTCTTTGCAAACACTACAAAAGGGCCACACATCTGGAAAAATATTGTTGGTGGAGGGTTGATGATGTATGTGGCAACTGTAAACAGTTGGGACATGTGACCAAGGTTTGCAAATTTAAAAACAGAGCTCCAACACTTGCACAAGCACAAATGGCAGAAGCTGATGATATACAGGAGGAGAAGCTTTTTACAGTCTCATATTTTTTAGCAAAAGACTCCTTTGGTGCTTGGCTTCTTGATAGTAGTTGCACACATCACTTGTGCAATGATGCTAAGATGTTAAGGTACTTGGATGATACTTACAAATCTAGAGTAAATGTGGAAAATGGAGAGTCTTTGGAAGTCAAAGGCGGAGGTGCAGTAGCTGTCTCAACAAGTTCAGGTATCAAAAATATTCCTGATGTTTTGTATATACCTAATATCAGCCAAAATTTGTTGAGTGTTGGACAAATGCTTGAAAAGAACTATTCAGTTGATTTTAAAGATGGAAAATGCATTGTTTTTGATTCCGTTGGAGTAGAGTTATTCAGTGTCAAGATGAACAAAAGAATCTTTACTGTTGACTAGGAGAAAGTAAATGAGCATGCCTATGTGAGCACTACACCAACAATTGCAAATCTATGGCACAAACGACTTGGTCATTTCAACCAAAGAAGCATTGTTGAGATGAACAAGAAGAAGTTGGTGTAAAATATGCTTGCAATCTTTTGTGATAATTAAGTTTATGAAGCCTGTCAACAAGGTAAGTAAACAAAACTGCCATTTGAAGCAAATCAATGGAGAGCAACCCAAAAACTTCAGCTTATCCACACTAATATATATGGCCCAATGGCGACAGAATCCATGAGTGGTAACAAATATTTTCTCCACTTTATTGATGACTGCACTAGAATGTATTGGGTTTGTTTCATGAAACACAAGAGTGAAGTCTTTAATATTTTTAAACAATTCAAAGCTTTGGTAGAAAATCAATGTAATATGAAAATTAAAGCCTTGAGGTCTGACAATGGAGGGGAATATAATTCTACAGAGTTTGTAGAGTTTTGTAATATTGCAGGCATTGCATGTCAATTGACCCTGCCATACACTCTACAACAAAATGAGGTGTCTGAATGGAAGAATAGGACTGTAATGGAGATGGCAAGGTGTATTTTGATCGAAAAATAGGTACCAAATCAGTTCTGGGCAGAGGCGGTTTATACCTCTGTCTATTTGCTGAACAGATTACCCACAAAGGCCTTGCAAGACAAAACTTCCTATAAAGCCTGGTATGGCAACAAACCATCTATTCACCATCTCAGAATTTTTGAGTGTATTTGTTATTATCAAGTGCCGGGGCCTAAATGAAGTAAGCTCTATAACAAGGCTAAAAAGGGCATTTTCATGGGCTATGGTTCATCATCCAAAGGTTACAGAATTTTTTGTTTTAAAAAAGAAAAATTGTTTTGAGCAGAGAAGTGACATTTGACGAGGCAGTTGCGTGGGATTGGGAAAAATTAGAAAGTTGCCCATTCTGATCCATTTTTAAAAAAGCAGCCTCAATTTGCTGAAGATGAATTGGTGGATGACATACCGGTAAGGGAGATCAGAACCTTGTAAGATATTTATTAGAGGTGCAACTTGGTTGTCTCTGAACCAATAAGCTATATTGATGCACAAAACTCTCAAGCATGGAGGAGAGCCATGCAAGCTGAACTTGACATGATCAACAAGAATGAAACCTGGAAGCTTGTTGATAGGCCTAAAGTTCGCAAAGTGATAGGAGTAAAATGAGTTTTCAGAACAAAACTCAATCCTAATGGCTCTATTTGCAAACACAAAGCTAGGTTGGCGGTAAAGGACTATACACAACAATATGGCATCGACTATCAAGAAACATTTTCTTCGGTAGCCAGGTCTGACATAATTAAGCTTATTCTTGTTTTTGCAGCACATAATTTCTGGCAGATCCATCAACTTGATGTCAAATCAGCTTTTTAAAATGGTTTGCTTGCTGAAGAAATTTATGTATACCAACCTGATGGTTTCTCAATTTCTGGAAAAGAAGATAAAGTCTATCTCCTCAAAAAGGCTTTGTATGGCCTAAAGGAAGCCCCGAGGGCATGGTATGAAAGGATGGACAGTCATCTCATTCAACTTGCTTTCAACAGAAGTCAAAGTGAACCTACTTTATATGTGAAAGTCACTCGTGGTGAGTCCTTAGTTGTTTCAATTTATGTTAATGATATGCTTGTTATAGGAAGCAAAATTAAATTAATTCAAAAGTTCAAGGCTGAAATGGAGAAGGTTTTTGAAATGACTGATCTTGGATTTATGAAGTATTTCCTTAGCATGGAAATAACGTAGTCCAGTGATGATATTTTTATATGCCAGCAAAAATACATCTCTGATATTTTAAATAGGTTCAAAATGCAAGATTGCAAACTTGTGAGCACTCCAATTTCTACTGGCCTAAAGCTTGGTAAGGATGAGAATTCTGAAAAAGTTGATGATAGCATGTATAGAAGCCTCATTGGAAGCCTTTTGTACCTCACTGCAACCAGGCTGGACATCTTATTTGTCGTAAGTTTACTCTCTACATATATGCATTCACCTAGAGAAACACACTTCACAACTACTAAAAGAGTATTGAGGTATATTAAAGGAACCAGTGCACTTGGGATTTTCTTTCCAACATCTATATTAAAGACTATGAAATTAGTTGGTTATTCGAATAGTGATTGAGGTGGCTGCATTGATGATTCCAAAAGCACTTCTGGATATTTATTTTCTTTGGGCACAGGTTATTTTAGTTGGAGTTCAAGAAAATAAGAAACAATAGCTTAATCAACAGTAGAAGCAGAGTATATTGTTGCTACCTTTGTTGTGAACTAAACCATCTGGTTAAGAAAGTTGCTGAAGGACTTGGGTAATAAACAAACAGAAGCTACCAAGATTATACGTGACAATAGTTTAGCAGTTTCAATCTCAAAATATCCAGTGTTTCATGGCCGAACTAAACATATCAAGATCAAGTTTCATTTTATTAAAGAAGTTCAACAGTCCAATGAAGTGTTACTTGTTCACTATTCATCTGAGAACAAGCTAGTTGACATTTTCGCAGAGGCATTGCCAAAGGAAAGGTTTGAAGATATGAGACAAAAAAGCAGTGTTTGTCACCAAAATGCCAAGGAGGAGTGTTAGAAAATTGGCAATTTTCAATTCTAGCTTTTTTTTAACTGCTTTACTTTTATTCACAGTTTATTATTTATCTTGTTTAAGCTATAGACTTAGTCAAGTTTAGTTGGTAAAGTTTCTGGATTATGTAGCTGTTAGCTCCAGATTTTTCTTATGTAGTTTTTGTCAAGTATGTTGGAATTTCAAATCAGTTTTTTTTCTTTTCTTTTGTTCTGTTTCAACTCAAACTCTACTACGTTTCAACAGATATATCAAGGGACGAGTTTTGTAACTTTCTGGAAACTGTCTTCAGTATTGAACTTAAAGAATGAAGAATTAATTTTCAGTGAGCAAAATTTTCTTAAAACCAAGCTTTTCTCAATTGGTATCAACCTAAAATATGATTAGAGTAACAGATAGTCTCTTATCTAAAAGGAATCAAACAAGTGAAGCATTTCATGTTTTAGCGCCAACTTAGAGAATTTTTAAAGGTGGTGAGACGTTGCACTCATCCTTCAAGATACAAAGGAAAAAACTTAAGGGCACCATTTAGTAAAGAATCATCCACAACTTGGCTCTAAGATCTCTTAGGGGTATGAGGTATCTAAAGCAAGGAAAAAGAGGATAAAAGGATGTTAGATTAAGGAAGGGAGGAAAGAATACAAGGGTAACTTGCTTGGTCAAAGAAGAAGGGGGCAAAGTAGTAAGAATTAGCTAGGAGACACAAAGGAAGACAACATTTGGGATAGGAATAGGGTTGGTGTGAACGCCAGAGGTGTGATAAGAGAGGGGACAGGTATGAGGAAAAATTGAAGACTAGGGTTAAGGAAGATTACTGACTTAGGTCAGAGGAGACAAAAGAGATGGTAGATTTGGGGTGAAGGGGGGAGGGATGCATAAAATGTAAAGGAGGAAGCGTAAAAGGCAAAAGAGGATTGATCGAAAGATTTGGATATAAAAGAGAAGAAGCATGAGCCATTACTTATTTTTCCTTTTAAAGAAAAGAATAAAAAGAAAATGTTAGAATATATTTTATAGGCTACAATCAATTGTAATTTTGTTTTATTAAAAACAGGCTAATGATATGATCCCTATTGAGATGCCTATGGTCTACTATTATTGTGATCCCTATTGGACTTAAGCCTTTTATATAATTAGTGTGATTAATGGTGTAGGTCTAACCCTAAGGCCCATAATGGGCAGGCCTCGGGTTAATATCAGTGGCTAGGTCCCCACAGCACTCCCTACATATACATACATATAGTCTCTTTATGGTTTGTCCCATTGATAACTGTAATTACAAAAGAGAGTGGGTTTGCTGTGGAAGCCTTAGCCATCACCGAATGCTTGAGCATAATCTATTGATCATGTCTCCAACAAATGAGTATCGGTATTCCTATCATGTATTGTTATTCTTGATTCTAGTTTTCTTATATGTGGTATTAGAGCATCAGGACGTATGTGATAAGGAATCTGATTATTATTGTCGAGGATTGAGGATAATCCTAACAAAACATACAACACTGCGACTCCCTTATTTTTTAACATTTGGATTTTGATTATAATTTAACCATTGTTCGTGAATCTTCAACAATGTGATGGTTACCCACAATGTCGACGGTTCTTCAACAACCTATTTTAAAAATTTTACTGACTGTTGACGGTTTAAACAACATTTGCGGCAACCCATTCTGTGAAATATGTACAAACAATACATGGGATACTTAAATCGTTTTGCATGAAAAATAATTTTTTGCCAAACCTCAAGCAGTTGCGTGGAAATTGTTTGCAAAGGGTGGGTCATGTTGATTTCTTTCTTCTGTTGATTTCTCTGCAACGTGGGTCCTGTTGATTTCTTCTTTTGATTTATTTCTCCTGTTGTTTTCTTCTGTTAATTTCTCTGCAACGTGGGTCCTGTTGATTTCTTCTTTTGATTTATTTCTCCTGTTGATTTCTCTGCAACATCCCTCTCTCACCCACTCTCTTTAAATTGTTTGCAAAGACGTCTATTGATTTCTTCGTTTGACATGGGTCCTATTGATTTCTTTTGAAATTTCACTGTAATGTCCCTTTGGGTCCTGTTGATTTCTTCAAAATTTTTCACTGCAACAGCTCTGTTGATTTCTCTCAATCACTCTCTCTCTCTACCACTCCAACGTAATTGGAGGAAGAAGAAGGCCATATTCTGCACACACCCACTCTCACTTATGGCGCGAGCAGGAGAGTGTGGAGCCCACAAAACTTGTTTTTGTGCTCTGATTTTTCTGTCCTTCTTCAATTTTTGAGTCTGATTTTTCTATGTATATTTTATAATTTTTCCGCTGCATTTAATATTTTTATAATAGAAATATTACATTATATAGTATATTTTATTCATTTTCCAATTTTTTATTTCACCGGATACACTGGAAAATATTATTACCTAATTTGAGATATGTTTACAATAGTCACTCTTTCTCTTAATCATATCTTATACGTTTTATTAAATTGCATGAGATATTTGCTTGTTTATTCAACTGTATAAGTACAAAACCTATTTTGGAATACAATTTACTTTGGGCAATATCTTTTGATTCTTGATTGAAAGTTTCACGGATTATTATGGGTGATTACTACCAAAGTGGGATCATAGTGGTTTGTGATAATTTTTATATTTTTCCAGGAATGTTTCTGATTAATGCATATAATTGCCTGCCCAAAGGGGGTAGTTGTATGTTTGAGTTGGAGACCTAATTTTACTTAGAGTTATTGAGGAATACAATAGTCTTGGGGATCTGTCTGCCCAAAGGGGATGGTATTTCAAGATTAGTGTACCTTCATTTTCATAGCTCATCTTTGAGGTTCTGATTTTGGTTGCATATTCTGCCCAAAGGGGAATGTTTGAATCTTAGTTGGGTCTCACTATTATATTTATGCCCTTATTATTGTTCTTAATGTATTTTATTTTGTCTTATACAGTTTCCTTCGCTATGAATAATAGTCAAGTGACCGTCGAAATATTAACTAGCTCAAATTACTAGAGATGGAGGCAGGAGAATTTTCCTTAGGAATAACTGATCTAGATATGGCCCTAAAGGAGGACATGCCTATCGTACCTGATGAAAGTACAATTGAGTAGAGAGAGAGTCTAGCTAAGTGGGAGAAATCTAACTGACTTAGCTTGGTTGCAATTAAGATGACCATTGCTGAACACCTGCTGAGTGGTTTGCATGACACAACATCTGCTAAAGATTTTTTCACTGCTGTCGGAGATATATACCAAGTATCCAATAATGCTGAGTCTGGATATTTAATGAAAGAGTTGATGGATATGAGGTATGACCATAATGGGGGTGTTAGGGAATTTATTCTGAGAATGGTTCACATTCAAAGCAAACTGAAAGCCCAATCCATTGACCTGAATGAAAATTTCATTGTTCACCATGCCTTAAACTGTCTTCCAATTGAATTTACCCAAATCAAAACAACATATAATACCATTGGTGAGCAGTGGAGTGTTAATGACCTTATTACCAAATGTGTGGCTGAGGAAGAGAAACTTAGG
>JAOTAX010000005.1:13127772-13165549 GCA_025629825.1 Erythroxylum guanchezii | reverse complement strand
CAGGACAGGAACACTCACTTATAGCTCAATGCCTCTTATTTACCTCCTTTTTCCCTTATGAAAAATCTCCCAATTAATCTTTTAAACTTTACTCAAAACTTTTAATTACGTCTTCTAGGTTTAGTATCGAGGCTTACTCATTGCATGTGGATAATTCTCTTGATTCTGCAGTTGTTTGCCTATCTGATTTCAGGATTTATTACAGAAGAGAAGCTATGTATTATCATCCCTGTTTTTCTGAGATTATAGACTTTATTGATACCCCTAGAGACCGTAATTCAACTGCATATGTTTTACATCTATTTGCAGAGTACTTTCTCATAAGTTGGTATTGTTGGATAATTTTCATTTTTTTTAATCTTTTAGATCAAATTGCTCAAAATTTAACCTAAAAATGTTTGAGAGACTGTAGATGAAAACAGTAATATTTCTTCTTCTTCTTCTTACTCTATAAATTAATTAAATTTCATTTTAATCATATATCTAAACAAACTTAAGGTGATTAGATCAGATTTCGCCGAAATCTCTAGGCAAATGTGAAAGGAATGTTCATGCAACTTCTTGGCTCTTGAATCCTTATAAATCACGAAGTTTGGTATCCTCTATGCTCTTTTCACCCTTGCTAAATGATTCAGTGCAATAGTCATTAGTTTGCTCCTTCTCGCTCGAGAGCTACATTGTAAATGACGGACAAGTAAGGCCTCCCTCGTGTTTCAAAATTCTATATAATTAGATACGCATTGGAAAATGAAAGCCTCCAAAATCAACTAACTAATGAGTTAATCAGACACAAAATTTGTTGCTCTACAGGGGAGTTTGTGTCTGGTGTGTAGAATCGAAAGATGACAACCAGATGGATCAGATCCCAGCAACCTTGTATAGCACAAATCGACAGAAGTCACCTCAGACTAGGCTCTTTGTTCCATATTATGCATGGGCGTGGCAGGACATACAAATATTGTTCTGACACGAAATTGCCTTCACAGACGGTAAAAAATTATTCATCACTGTTGCCGTAGAAGACTCACCGCCCACGTCATCAGCAAAAGTCATAAACAGATCATCCATGTTAGATACAAATGGAATCCTGATCTTGAATCAGGTCCATAACATTTGAGGTTCTTTCATATTAAATGCCCATAAACTCTTTCGTATTGTGTATATGATTATAATGACTGAAGAGGTTGATGAAGAAGAAGTAACGCAATAGTTAACTACCCTCAAATAGTTAAAAGAGGAGAGTATATGAAACAGTCGCACAGATTGACCAAAAGAATCCCTTCACATCCAAAACACGCTCGCACATATTGCCTCTAAGAAGTCCATCTCTTCGACATTGGTTTCTTTCTAGTATGAGATCATGTATATGCATCCATGTATGTATAAATGCGTGCAGACGCATAGCGTATTCGAAAAGTACAGATGCGTGCAGACGCAGAGCGTATTCGAAAAGTACAAAAGCGTGGGGAAAAGGAGATAGAGCTAAGGGCTTCTTTTTTCGCCCTGAAGAGTAAGAGATTATGCATCATGACCAGAACGAAGATTGTAGCTTTTATACGGTGATGAGGACGAAAGTTGGAAGGTAGACAGTGGACCACGGTCCAAGTGTCAGAAAATGCAGAGAATCCATGTGCCCATCAGCTTTCCTGCCAAGCTCCATTCTAGCAACGATCCAAATTCAACTTTCTTCTCCATTTTCCATCCTTTGTTCTTCCCCTTAGCACCTAATACTTCTAAAACTTTAAACTATTTTCCGATTGGTCCTGTCTTCACTCATCTGTCCTCCCATACAATAGAAAGCTAACACATCCATATTTCTAGCTTAAGGAATGGACAAAGAACATGCGTCCACCAAAGCACTGATGTATTCATCTACCTTGCATTATAAAAAATCAAAGTACACTATACATGCAAATTACATGTGCAAGCTGATGCGAATGCCTGATACGATGTCCAATCGATATGATCCCATCAACGTACTGTAACCTCACCGTAAGTGGTTGTACACAATCACAGGTCTAAAAATCAAAATTTGCGCCCGTTGCAACAATTTTTTTATACAATGATTACCAAAACTTCAACCTAACACCATAAAAATCTGCTAGTCCAGTAAAAATGGATATCAAATATGCATAAAGAAGCAAGACGACCAAAGCTGAGAAAGACGATGCGGACAGTGTATCCATGGATAAGTTAACCAGCCCCGTCAGGATATTTGCCTGAAATGGAAAACGAAGAAATTTAACCAGCAGGAGGAGGAAGAAAGAGTAGGTGTAACCATATTTGCTGGAAGCAGAGAGATGGGGATAATAAAAACATCTCAGAACATAAAATAAGCAAAAATAA
This sequence comes from Erythroxylum guanchezii, assembly GCA_025629825.1. Classification (NCBI taxonomy): domain Eukaryota; kingdom Viridiplantae; phylum Streptophyta; class Magnoliopsida; order Malpighiales; family Erythroxylaceae; genus Erythroxylum; species Erythroxylum guanchezii. Next base: position 13,163,203 of record JAOTAX010000005.1, on the reverse strand, counting down.
GTATTGTTCACCAGAAGAAATGCAGCTAATAAATTCCGATTAAGTGCTTCTTCAAGTGCTGAAACTTTACTTCCAACCATGTAATCAGAAAGCATCACCACAGCTAAAACCTGAAAAACAAGAAAATTTTCGGTTGGCTATGCTTCATATCAATCTCTTCTTTTGTTTCCTTCAAAGTAATGTCTCCTGGAAACATCCAAGAGTGCCATTCTCAATACAGATCATGCTTGAATATGCAGTACAAAATCGAAAATTTTTCTGGGATTCAACATACTTTAATATAAAAGTCTAACAAGGAAAAGTAAACGATTACAGTGAACAAGAACATAATTATACCAACAAGATCAATGCAAAGCTGAATTACAACTGCATGTATGTTATCTGACAGGTCTACCATAATCTGATTGCAACATGGATAAAAACACAATTAACAACATTATGTTCAAGTAGGAAACCATATATTTAACAATACTCTGCTGCCACTTGTTTTTGTCATTGGTTTCTTCAGAAGATTCATTGGCAGATGTATGACATCCCATGTGTTTAGACAACTTTCACAGAAGATTCACCTGTACTTGTCTCTCAAGAATTTCAATCATACTACTTTGGGAGGCCAAGAAAACTCCCAAAATAATGACATCTTGGGGCTTAAATTTTACCCCTTTCCAGGAAACATGTTTTCCTTGATTTTTATCAACTCTCCCAGTCACTCTGATAGAAATCATGTTAGCAACGACCAATGCTTGGACGAACTGTCCAATGGCCCAAAAATATGGAAAGTATATTCTAGAAGGGGGAAGGGACAGCTGGCACAACAACAGGGAGTCTGAGATGTTAGTTGCAAGAATAATGATTAGGATGGTTAGATGAAAGAGAAATGGGGAGGTAAATATTAGTTAGGATATACAGGAGGGAAGGATACGACAGGGCATACTTTTTATCTACAGAAATTGAAAGGATTCAACTAGGAGCTTGGGAATTTTCTTTTAGCAGTTGCAAGAGTTACCAAAAGGCTAGTGTAGTTCTCTTGGATTCCTATCATTGGGCCAACCTGTCGGATAACTCAAAAGGGAGGAGCTCAGAGATGGAAACAAGATTACAAGAAGTGCAACAGAGGGCCGATGCCTTAGAACAGAAGGTGGACAGTGTTGACTTACATGTACAGGAAGTGGTGCAATCTGTGACTGAGTTATGGTGCACTCTGAAAGTAAAACCATGGATTCTTTTTGTAAAGATATGGATGATTTTAGGAGCTTAGTACTCGGGTGGATCAAGAAACAAAACAAACGACCTATAGGAGAAGAAACTCCTAGGTCACCTTCACTTGTGACAACAGAAGAGTCTTCCGACAAGGTCACACATCAGCTTAGCAAAACGCAGCTGCTAGGGAGAAGAGGAGACACGGGACTTCCTCCAGTAACCCCACTCCACGAGGAATATTTCTTTGCAGCAAACAAGGTGGAGTTACCAACGTTTTCTGGACAAGACCCAAAGGGCTGGCTTACCAGGGTGGACGTATTTTCAGATATATCAAACACCCCCTCGAGACCACATTCCATTAGCCCAAATCAGTATGACGGGCCACACCATCCATTGGTTCACCACTCTCGGATCAATTCCGAGAAGAACTAATGGAGAGGTTCAACGGTTTGGAGATTCAAAACCCATATGAAGCTTTAGCGTCCTTAAAGCAACAGGGGACTGTTCAAGAATACATTGAAGAGTTTGATATTGTAACATCGTTGATTCCTAGTCAACCACAATTCCAATATGTGGGATACTTCGTGAGTGGTCTCGTGGATGAACTCAGAGGATGGGTCAGGATGTACAATCCAGATTCACAACTGAAGGCAATGCAGATTGCGATGAATATGGAATGATCATGCAGAAGATGAATTTGGGAGCAATGTCATTCCGACCAAGAAATTCAAATGTGGTTGACATGGGTAGAGGAGAAATGGACCACGTGAGCTGCACACAACCAACAATAAACAGTAAAAATGTCGTATTTAGTGGAGGGTACATGCCCAAGACATGCCAGTAATCACCAAACTCAGCCCCGTCTTTGTTAATTCCTTCCTCTCGTGAAAATAGTTGAGACTTGGGAAAGCAATCGGCAACTCCAAGGGCAATGCAACATTTAACCAAGCAAGAATGGGAGGAGAGACGACAAAAAGGACTATGTTTTTGATATAGCCCACAACATCGATGTCTTGAAGGAAAGCTCAGGTTCTTCCTGTTAGCAGACGAAGATGGGGAAATAATTTTTACTCCCAACTCTGTCGATCTTACATCAGCAGAAAGTGAGTGTAACGTGGTTGAACTATTTGGGTTCCCACAAGTCAGAGAACGAAACTTCAAAACCATGAAATTTCAGGGCAAATTAGAGGGGATTCGTCTGGTAATTCTGCTAGACAGTGGAGCCATGCACTTCTTCATCTGATCCTGACTAGTCTCAACATTGGGATTACAAGTGGAGAAGATAACAGACATCATAATCGGATTAGGGGACGGCCATAAAGTATGAGTGGCAAAACAGACTCCAAAAATACGATTGAAGTTGGGAAATTGTGAATGTTTGGTGGCCGCATTGGTGCTTGATATTGGCAATCTAGATATGATTTTGGGAATTGCTTGGCTACAAACATTAGAGGATGTGGTACACAATTGGAATGAGCAACACATGCACTTCAAGTACTGGGGTAGATGGGTGGAGATTCGAGGTTTGATTAAAGGGCAAGCATATATGCTCACTCCACTGGATACGGAGATCTTTCATGAAGATCCAGCGGAAGCAAATGAAATTTCTAAGATTGCAGGAAATCTAAATTCTCAACAGTGACAAGATATCACCCATCTTTTTGCAAGGGTTTGTTACCATTTTTTAGGAGATTGAACATGTCATTAACATCACTCCAGAACAAGGTCCATCTGTGTCAGGTCTTATCATTACATCCACACACACAAAGCTGAGATTGAAAGAGAGGGTAGGAGTTGCTGACCTTAGGATTCATACGCACAGTTGGAGGATGTGCATCAACTATCGTGCTCTTAACAAGTTCACAATTCAAGATAAATTTCTGATTCCAGTAGTGGATGAATTACTAGATAAATTATATGAGGCGAGTATTTCTCCAAATTGAAATTCAAGTTAGGGCATTATCAAATTTGTATGAAGAAGGAAGACATTTAGAAAATAGCTTTTCGGAAACATGAGGACCATTATGAATATATGGTAATGCCTTTCGGTCTTACCAATGCCGCTGCAACATTTCAAGTAGTAATGACTAACATTTTTAAGCCACTCTTGAGGCAATATGTGCTGCTTTTCTTCGACGACGTGTTAGTTTACAGCAAGACTTGGGAGGACCATTTAAAACATACGAAGGAGGTGCTGCTGATTTTACTGGAACAACAAATTTTCCTCAATCCGAAGAGTCAATTTGGGAGCAACTCCATTGAATATTAGGGTCACTCAATTTCTCGGAAAGGAGTAGCAATGGATCTCATAAAGGTTAAAGCTATGGTTGACTGGCCAATTCCAACAAATGTTAAGGGTTTTCAAGGATTTTGAGAATTAACAGGTTACTACTGCAAATTCATCAAAGGGTATGGGTGTATAGCCAAACCCCTGACAAATTTAACAAAAAAGGAGGGTTTCTAATGGACCCAGGAGACCCAAGAAGTATTCACTGCCTTAAAGTGGCAAATGGGGGAGGCTCTTGTCCTTGGATTGCCTGATTTTTCTAAACTATTTTCCATTGAATGTGATGCTTCAAATAGAGGAGTTGGATAGTACTGATACAAGAACATAGAGCAATTGCCTATTTTACCCGGGCATTGTCGAAGAAGAACCTAGCTAAGTCTGCTGATGAAAAGGAGATCATGGCCTAAGCATTAGCAATCTAACATTGGCGACCTTATTTGCTAGGACATCACTTTCAGGTTCAAAAAAAGTTTGAAGCATCTCCTCCAACAACGTATCACTATCCCGAATCAACAGAATTGGATGGTGAGATTGATGGGGTAAAATTTTGACGTTCACTACAAACCTAGCAAAATGAATCGTGCTACTGACGCTTTGTCTAGAGTGATGGAAGAAAGGGAAGTGAACATGCTGCTCTCATGTCCGAAATGGATGGATAACAAAAAACTACAACAAGAAGTGGATAGCGATCCCCATTTACAAGTCATACAAGATTTGTTACGGGACTCTACTTCAAGGCCCGATTTTTCTCTACAAAATGGCATCCTATTTCATAAAGGGAGGCTGGTAATCAACAAAGTCCTCTCTGTTGGATCCACGCACGCGCATGCAGAAGAAAATAAACGACGTCGAGGGTTGTAACAAACTATCTTTTAAAAGTGTTTCAAATTTTTTCCTTTTCCCGCTTAGTTTACGTTTATAGCAGCTATATATACCAACAGTTCTGTTTCTGTATTCCTTAAGACGTAATGAATAAAATTACGCTTCTCTAAAAATTCTTTCTTCTTTTCTTCATAGTATCAGAGCCATTGCGCTTGTGTGACGTCTAAAGTGAGCTATGGTCCGGAGGAGTTATGTTTCAAGCCTTACAGACACAAGAAGCAGAAGGGTCCAGATCAAACGAAGAGGAAGGGAATAGAACCACGGAGCAAGTTTGCAACACGGATATACAGATGATGATCCAAAAAGAGATTCAGAAAATTTTGAAAGGAAAAATAACACAGGAAGGAGGTTCCAGTGGAGCAGAGTTTACGGCTTTTGCAGGAGCATGCGCAGGTAATTCACTTTTTCAATCTGATTTTATCAGCTTCGAGCCATGGATTATAGATTCAGTGGCAACAACACATATGAGCAATTCCCTATCTCATATGACGAACATCACGAAATTGCATTATCCCAAGAGCGTGTACTTACCAGATGGGTCGATTAAAGCTGTGACTTACATTGGAGATGTGTCTTTTAGTCCAGATTTTCAGCTAACTCAAGTTCTTTACGTACCACAGTTTAAGCACAATCTGTTATCAGTTAGCAAATTGCTCAAGGATCAATGCTTGCATGTTTCTTTCTTGCCTAAGCATTGTATTTTGCAGAACCAGAAATGTGAAAGGGTGATAGCAGTTGGGAGTTTGCTCAAAGGTTTATATTGCATTGATCAGTCCTCTTTTGATTGGACAATCTTGCAACAATTTAACAGCAGATCTTATTCAGTTTTTTCTGTAAGTAATAATCTAGACGGTAGCTTTGAGCTTTGGCACAAACGTCTAGGACATATGTCCACAAAAAAAATGCAGCATGTGTACAAATTTCAAAATTCAAATCAGTTGGGTGTTTGCAATATTTGCCACAAAGCAAAACAAACACGAAAACCTTTTTGTAATAGCAAAATACAATCACAAAACTCTTTTGACTTGTTGCATATTGATTGTTGGGGACCATACAAAACGAAATCTCTAACTGGTGATAGCTATATGCTAACTATTGTGGATGATTTTACAAGAGCAGTGTGGACGATTTTGTTCCGAAGCAAAGATCAGGTTGTTCCATTAATTGAAGGATTTTTTAAAATGATTCAAACACAGTTTGCTACGCATGTGAAGATGATCCGGACTGATAATGGGACAGAATTCACTGGACATACCATGCAACTTCTCCTACGTAACCATGGGGTGATTCATCAGAAGTCATGCCCGTATACCCCACAGCAAAATGGGGTTGTCGAAAGACGGCATAGGTCACTCCTCACCACAGCTAGAGCTTTATTAAAGCAAGCTAATTTGTCAACCAAGCTCTGGGGAGAAGCTTTACTCCATGCCACTCGGTTACTCAATATGTCCCCAACTAAAGTATTAAACTGGAAAAGTCCACATCAGGTGTTGTATAAAAGGATTCCTGATTATGCTCAGTTAAAAGTTTTCGGTTGCCTGGGATATATGTCCAACACTAACCCACGTAAAGACAAGTTTGATAAAAGGTCGTTTCCAGGACTTTATTTGGGTTGATCCTCTAGACAGAAGGGATGGAAGATGTACAACCTGGATACACATCAGATAAGCGTGTCCCGCGATGTAACATTTTATGAGGATCAGTTTCCTTACCAATCGGGTCATTCTTATTTTCATCTGCAGGAGTATAACTCTCAACCAGACACTGTTTTGCCGAACAACCTCCCTGTTGATCCATTACCACAGCTTGCACGTACAGAATCCAATGGAGAACTTACTTGTCCTGTTTCACCAGCTCCGGCATCACCACATCACAACCTTCAGCCCGCAGAAACTAGTGGGTTTCCAGATGAGAGGCAATTGCCGCAACAACCTGTTACTACAAATGATATACGCCGGCACTCTACCAGGCCAAGAAAGCAACCAACATGGCTATCTGATTTTGTCGTCAATCAGATCAGTGTTAACGCTCCCTCAGATGTCTTCCAGTATACAACGGATCATGCAGCTTTCCTTACCAACATCGCGAAGATTCGTGAGCCACGTACGTATCATGAAGCACGGACAAACCCAAAGTGGGTTAAGACGATGCAAGAGGAATTGGAGGCTTTGGAAAAAAATCAAACTTGGCAGCTGGTCTCTCTACCAGAAGGGAAGCATGCGATAACATCAAAATGGGTGTTTCGAGTAAAATATGCTCTTGATGGTTCTGTTTCTCGTTACAAAGCCAGGTTAGTAGCTCGGGGCTTTGATCAAGAATATGGGATTGATTATCATGATAGCTTCTCACCTGTTACGAAGGTAGTCACTGTTAGAGTGCTCTTAGCAATAGTAGTAGCCAAACGTTGGCCATTACACCAAATCGACATTAACAATGCTTACTTGCATGGGACACTTGACGAAGACATCTACATGCTTCCTCCAGCTGGCTACACTAAAGCCCGAACGGATCAGGTATGCAAACTTTCCAAATCTTTATATGGATTGAAGCAAGCGGGACGACAATGGAATAAAGTTTTTACCGATAAGCTCATTTAGCTGGGTTTTGTCAAATCAATTCATGATTATTGTCTTTTTACCAAAACAACGCCAACAGATTTCTTAGTCCTTATTGTATATGTTGACGACATCCTCATCACGGGCACCTCTGTTTCACTAATTCAGAGTGTGAAGCAATCGCTGAATGATTGTTTCACTATCAAAGATATGGGCGAGGCAAAGTTTTTCCTTGGAATCGAATTAGCCAGATCCCATGAAGGGATGTTAATTTCACAGACAAAATACATACGAGATCAGGTGCAAGTGGCGGGATTATCTCACGCACAACCCGTGGCCAATCCTTTTCCTTCAGGAGTACAATTGTTAGCTGAGTCTGAAACATATTCCAATCCCAAACGATATCGCAGTTTAGTGGGTAAATTGTTATACCTTGGCTTCACCAGACCTGATATTTCGTTTATAACCCAACAATTAAGCCAGTATATGACGACTCCCACAAAGCTCCAGATGGACACGGCATTGCATGTCGTTAAATATTTAAAGGGTACCGAGAAGATGGGGTTGTTTTACGCCGCCGACAACACCTTCGACCTCCAAGCATATTGTGACTCTGATTGGGGAAGTTGTAAACTCACGCGGCGTTCAGTCACGAGATACTGTGTTTTTCTTGGAGCTTCATTGATTTCATGGAAATCGAAGAAACAATCCACCGTCAGTAAGAGTTCAGCAGAGGCCAAATATCGTGCGATGGCTACGACGTCCTGTGAACTAAAATGGTTAACATATCTCTTTGATGAGTTCAAGATCAAGCCAGCCTTATCTATACCTCTGTTCTGTGATAATCAAGCCGCCATTCACATTGCAGCCAATTTAGTCTTCCATGAACGAATGAAACACGTCAATATTGATTGCCATATTGTCAGAGAACATTTGGTTTCCGGCTTCATCAGCACACCTTACATTTCTTCTGCAAGCCAACTCGCCGATTTACTTACCAAGCCATTAACCTCTGCGCAGATGTATTCCGCATTAGCCAAGATGAAGTTGTTCCACTGCACTTCATCTTGAGGAGGGGGTGTTGGATCCATGCACGTGCATGCAGAAGAAAATAAACGACGTCGAGGGTTGTAACAAACTATCTTTTAAAAGTGTTTCAAATTTTTTCCTTTTCCCGCTTAGTTTACGTTTATAGCAGCTATATATACCAACAGTTTTGTTTCTGTATTCCTTAAGACGTAATGAATAAAATTACGCTTCTCTAAAAATTCCCACTTTATTAGAGGAGTTTCATAGCACTACTACCGAAGGATACTCAGGATTTTTTTCACATTTATAAAAGGCTAGCATTAAATGTTTATTGGGTTGGTATGACCAGAAATTCGTACAGGAGTGCTCCATTTGTCAACGATGTAAATCCAACTCATTGGCTCCACTAGAGATTCCTAAGGTCATTTCGAAACAAATCTCCATGGATTTCATTATGGGATTGCCAAAATCAAGAGGATAGGATGTTGTCTTGGTCGTAATTGACAAGCCATCCAAGATGCTCATTTCATCTTGCCAAAACACCCATACACAGCCAAATCCATAGCCAAACTATTTGTTAAGGAGATAATTCGTCTCCATGGAGTGCCTTATTCTATCTTGGGTGAACGGGATCCTTTATTCATAAGCAATTTTTGGTAGGAGATATTTCGCTTGCAAGGAACCTACATATGAGCTCCTCATACTTTCCCGAAATAAATGGCCAAACTAAAGTGGTAAACAGGTGTCTCGAATCTTACTTGCAATGTTTCACAGTTGAGCAACCCCATAACTGGTCTTTTTGGCTTCCATGGGCTGAATATTGGTACAACACTTCTTTTCATATTTCAACTGGCACTACTCCATTTGAGGTGGTCTATGGCAGAAAACCCTCCTACTGTCTTTCAATCCCTTTCGAGCGAAGTGAAAGTAGAAGTTGTGGCAAGGGAATTAAGGGACCGAGATGAAGCTCTTCAACAACTTAAATATCATCGCCAACGAGCTCAAGCTCGAATGAAAGATACAGCAGACTAGAAATGTAGAGAAGTGATTTTCGAGGTTGGTGATTGGGTATATCACAAATTAAGACCTCATCGACAACAATCCACGGCAGCCAGGATAAATACCAAGCTTGCTCCCACAATTACGAACGTTTCCTCATCCTCAGCAAGGTTGGGCCAGTGGCCTATAAATTACAGCTGCCTCCTTCCAAAATTCATCCCATCTTTTATGTTTCTTTATTAAAGAAAGCGACAGACACATCATGCAGAACCTACACTACCCGTGGGATTCAATGTTGAACAGGCAGACCACTTCCAACCAGAGAAAGTACTGGCAGAACATTCCATCATTCTTCATGGAGAAGGAGTTACACAATGCTTGGTTCAATGGCAAGGAAAAGGGCCTAAAAATGCTACTTGGGAGGACAAGTTAATCATTCGAAGTCAATTTCCAGATTTCTATCTTGAGGACAAGACTAGTTTTGAAGGGGCCACCAATGATAGAAATCATGGTAGCATTAATCGAAGCAACAACCAATGCTTGGACAAATTGTCCAATGGCACAAAAATATGGAAAGTTTATTCTAGAAAGGGGAAGGGACAGCTGGTGTTAAGAATAATGTTCACAAAGGAGAGTGGTTAGTCTATACAAGGAAGAAGAGGAAAGGTTGTAAGCAGTAGTGAGATAGCTAGATATCAATATATTTTAGTGATTTATGTGGTTAGCAGGAGATATCTATTCCTTAGAAGTTTGTTAGGATAAGTAGATATAAAATAATAGTCCACGGGAGAAGGGGGATATGCATTAGATTAGAAATAATTCTCGGAAGATTTCCTGAGATTTTAAGGGCGTTTCCCTTGAGAAGAAGGTTCTTCCTTCTTGTTTCGGAATAATACTGAGTTATTGCTCTCTACCTAGTGTTATATTTAACACACGGGTACCTTGAGTTGAATTGTTACTGAACAAATTGGTCCGACCAGCCGGATTAATGGAGGCACGTGTAGGAAAGTTGGAAGACTCTGTTGCCAGAATCGAGAGAACCATGGGGGAGCAAGTCACAGACTTGATGGAAGTCAAGAATGGCATGGGTCGTTTGGAAGCCGTCTTGACTCATTTGATGCAATGACAAGAGTTGAACAACAAAGCAACCTCGGAGGCCGGCGAAGGGTGGGATGCTGAAGGCGAGAAGCACCACGAGAGTCGCTCTTGGGTCAAGAAAGTCGAACTGCCCATTTTCAACAAAACAGATCCGTTGGGTTGGGTGGCTCGAGCAGAGAAATTTTTTGAGATCCACCACGTCAAGGAATAAGAAAAGATGCAAGTAACCTTCATCAGCATGGAGGGGGCTGCGGTGCATTGGTTTCGCTTCCTACGCAAGAAGAGTCTGATGTTAAAATGGAACACATTGATTCCCACTCTGCTGCAACGGTTCGAAGAAGGCAGTCAGGGAAAAATTTATGAAAGACTAACGTCCATGCAACAAGTTGGTTCGGTGGAGGAATATTTGCAGATGTTCGAAATGTTGGTGGCACAAATACCTGAGGCTTCGGAGGAGCAGCTGTTAGGATATTTTTTGGGTGGCCTCAAACCAGAAGTGAGGTGTCGAGTCCAATCAATATGTCCCACAACAGTCTCACGAACAATGGAAATTACTTGTGATATTGAAGATGAACTGCAGGTGATTTATGGAGGAAATTCTTCCATTACTAGCAATATTAGGAATCTCATGCAGACACGTGGTAGTATAGTTTCCAAAGTTCAAGGAATAACGACAATTGGAGGGTCTGTTTGCGAGATAGCAAGTAATGATCCAGGCAAAATTACTAGAGAAATGGAGCAAAAAACGAACAACCATAACTGTAGTGGGTCATCTATGGGGTCTAATTCTCATAATGGGAGTTATGGGAGTTACGGGAACACAGGGTCACGCAACAACTGCAAGACTAGGCAACTCCTCTACCCAAAATTTTTAAAGAGGAAGGACGAAGGGAGATGCTTTCGTTGTGGACTGTCTTTTGGCCCGGGACAAATGTTCGGAGAAAAATTTAAGAGTGACCATTTTAGGAGAAGATGAAGATGTGGTTTCAGAGGTAGAAGAAGGTCTGGACACATGTGAAATATCAAGGAAGGTTGCTGAAGAAGTTCAATGCGATTGTATGGAACTTTCACAATTTTCTGCTAAAGGATGGACACAACCCAAAACCATAAAGCTTTGGGGGAAGATTGATGGAACACCTGTTTTGGTGTTGATTGATAGTGGGGCGAGTCACAACTTCGTATCCAAAGAGGTGGCCTTGAAACAAGGCTGGAAAGTGCAAACCACTGCAAGCTTCAGAGTGAGGAGGGGAAACGGTCAGAAACAAGACTCTCAAGGCTGCTGTGAAGGTTTAAATCTAGAAATGCAAGGTTATGTTTATTCAGGAGATTTTTCTCTGAGTTAGGAGGAGTGGATATTATTTTGGGGATGACTTGGTTGGTTTCGTTAGGTAAGGTGCAGCATAATTGGAAAATCTTTCCATGAATTTTTCGCATTTGGGGTCAACAGTCATTGTTAAAGGGGATTTTAATCTTTCGAGATCTTTAATTTCCACCAAGGCGTTAAGGAAGACTACTGAAATTGAGGTTGCAGTTATGGTGTTTTTTGGTTCAAAGAAACAAGGGAAGGATAACAGCTAGTCTAGAAAAATAGGAGAAAAACTCGACCATCACCAACGGCAACAATTACAGCAGGTGTTGGCAAAATTTCAGCCAGTTTTTTCACACCCAATAGGTCTTCCTCCTAGTAGAACAATTGATCATAAAATTCCAATTAAGGCTGGGGTTGATCCAATAAATGTGAGACCTTATCGTTATTCTTATCTTTAAAAAAAAATGAGATTGAGAATTAGGTTTTGGGGATGCTAGCTTCTAGAGTTATCAGACCTAGCAACAGCCCATATTCAAGTCCGGTGATTCTTGTGAAGAAGAAAGATGGCAATTGGCAGTCTTGTGTCGATTATAGAGATTTGAATAAAGCCACAATACCAGATAAATTTCCCATACCAGTGATTGAAGAACTCTTGGGTGAATTGTTAGGAGCCACATATTTCTCTAAAATCGATCTACGGACAGGGTACTAGCAAATATGCATGAATGAAGATGACATTCCCAAGATGGCCTTTCGGACACACCAGGGCCACTACGAATCACTCATCATGCCGTTTGGTCTCACCAATGCACCAAACACTTTCCAAAGTGCTATGAATTCAATCTTACAGCCCTACCTCAGAAAGTTTGCGTTAGTATTTTTTTATGACATTATGGTCTATAGCGCCGACTAGGACAGCCACATCACTCACTTAAGGAAGGTATTACATATGTTGCAGCAACATCATTTCTATGCTAATACAAAAAAAATGCACTTTTGGGAAGTTAAGAATTGAGTACTTGGGTTACATCATTTCCAAAGATGGCGTTGCTATGGATCCCAAGAAGATTGAAGTGGTTTAACAATGGCCTATTCCTACATCTCTCAAAGCTTTGAGAGGATTCTTGGGTCTGACTGGGTATTACCGAAGGTTTGTGAAGGATTATAGGAAGATAGCACAACCTCTTACCTATCTATTGAAGAAAGAGAATTTAAATGGGATACTCTTGCAGAAATAACGTTTAAGAGGTTTCAGAATGCTCAGACTAGTGCTCCGGTTTTGACACTACCAGACTTCAATACCCCTTTTTCGGTGGAGTGTGATGCATCGGGTAAAGGTGTGGGGGCAATGTTAATACAAGGAAAGAAACCAGTGGCTTTTTTCAGCAAAGCATTAGCTGAATCATCGCTGAATAAATCCATATATGAGAAGGAACTTATGGTGCTACTGTTAGCCATTCAACATTGGAGACCGTATCTGGTTGGGAGAAGACTTAGAGTCTATGTGGATCAAAAAAGCCTTATACATTTGCTAGAACAGACAATTACAACTCAAAATCAGCATAATTGGTTAGCAAAATTGCTGGGATATGATGTTGATATTGTCTACAAGGCTGGAATTTCCAACAAGGCAGTAGATGCACTCTCCAGGGTATGCAAGGACATGGAGTTGCAGGTTATTTCTAGGCCATTTTGGCAAGATCCGGAGCAAATTAATAAGGAGGTAAAGGCAGATCCACAGTTGAGCAAAATAATAGAAGAAATTAAAAGGGAACCAGATTTTCATCCTTCTTATACCTTGGAGAATGGGAGATTATATTATAAAGGGAGGCTAGTTTTATCAGCATCTTCGGAATGGATTCCCAAGCTTTTACAAGAGTTTCATACTACCCCTACAGGAGGACATTAGGGAATTTACAAGACTTATAAGAGGATAGCTCAATCTACTTTTTGGAAAGGTATGAAAAGGTTGTATCTGATTTTGTAGCAGCTTGTCACACTTGTCAGCGTAGCAAGTATCAAGCTACGTCTCCAGCGGGTTTACTCCAACCGCTACCTATTCCAAGAGCTAAGCATGGATTTCAATGTGGGACTACCCAAATCTAAAGGCTATAATACCTTGTTGGTCATAATGGAGTGGACAAGTTGAGCAAATATGGGCATTTTATTCCTGTCAAACATCCTTACTTAGCCTGTTCTATTGTCAAAATTTTTACCCAGGATGTGTTCGATTACATGGAATTCCGCTTTCCATTGTAAGTGACCGGGATCCTACATTCTTAAGTAATTTTTGGCAAGAATTGTTTACACTCCAGGGAACTCAATTATAATTGAGTACCGCCTATCACTCAGAATCGGATGGCCAAACTGAGGTAATTAACCGCACTATTGAGACATATCTTCGTTGTTTTAGCTCAGAACAACCCAAGGCTTGGTTAGATTATTTACCATGGGTAGAGTATTGGTATAATACCAGCTTTCATTCTGCAGCTAAATGTTCTCCTTTCGAGGTAGTATATGGCAAACCTCCTCCCTCAATCACACGTTTTATTCCTGGAGAAACATTGGTGGAAGTTGTGGCACAGGATTTAATGAGTCGTGACGAAGCTTTGACATAGTTGAAACATCATCTGGAACACGCTCGCGACGACATGATACGTTTTGTGGATGCTCGAAGGCGTTCTCATGACATTCAGGTGGGAGATTGGGTGTATTTGAAGATTTGTCCACATCAGCAAGGGTCCATGCCTAAGCGGCTGCACCCTAAACAGTCAACACGATACTATGGACCGTATTTGGTGGACAAACAGGTTGGCGCTATCACATTTCAACTGCAACTTCCCCCTCAAGCCCATATACATCCAATGTTTCACGCGTCCCAGCTGAAAAAGGCTATCAAGCACCACCATGTTTAGGAAGAGTTACCTCCAGAGTTGGACTATACTACTGACTTGTGTACACCAGCCGCTATCTTGGGTAACAGGAAACTTTATAATCAAGGGGCTGCCAGTGACCAATGGTTGATTCATTGGCAAGGCAAACCGTTAGAGGAAGCTACATGGGAGGACCAAGACCTTATCCGTGACCAATTTCCGGAGCTTAACCTTGAGGACAAGATTGTTTCATCAGCGGGCGGTATTGTTACGAATAATGGTCACAGAGAGTGGTTAGTCTATACAAGGAAGAAAAAGACAGGCTGTAAGCAGTAGTGAGATAGCTGGATATCAATCTAGTTGAGTGATTCAAGTTGTTAGCAAGAGATATCTATTCCTTCGAAGTTTGTCAGGATAAGTAGATATAAAATAATAGTCTATAGGAGAAGGGGGATAGGCATTAGATTGGAAATAATTCTCGGAAGATTTCTTGAGATTGTAAGGGGGTTTCCCTTGAGAAGAAGGTTCTTCCTTCTTGTTTCGGAATAATACTGAGTTATTGCTCTCTACCTAGTGTTATTTAACACACAGGTACCTTGAGTTGAATTGTTACCTAACAGCTGGCACAACAACAGGGAGGCTAATTAGCTTAGTTAGATGAGAGAGAAATGGGGAGGTAAAAGTCAGTATATATAGGAGGGAAGGATGAGACAAGACATACTTTTTATCTACAGAAATTAAAAAGATTCAGCTAGGAGCTTGGGAATTTTCTTTTAGCAGGTGAGAGAGTTACCGAAGGGTTAGTGTAGTTCTCTTGTCTCCTATCACACTCACTCTGTCTCTCTCAAAGACACACAAAGTCCAAGCAAAAACAATTTAGGTCCCAAAGAAATCACTGCTCATTTGCTAGGATCACTATGACAATTCCAACTGACAAGTGAACAGATACAAGTCAACCAAAGCTACAAACTTGACATGCTACTGTTGTCTCGCCAGTGAGTTCTACACAAATAAATTGGTTTCCACAAGCAGACACTGCTCTTTTGGCAGTAACTTGAATTAGACTGATAAGCAAGTATTCTTAGACGTAAATATGCATGTTTAAAATCCATGACGGTCAAACTAAATGGGTGAATGAGAATGTATAAAACAAGTTTGACAGAATCCAAAGCTAAGTGAAAGAAAAACATTAAAGATTAAGTCATGTATAGCAAGAAACAGAAGTTCCTAACCACTGAAGCATTTCAAGGGTGACTGTTATGATAGATGGGGCACTACTGGCACTCAAATTTCAAGTATATGAAACTATCAGAAATAAGAAAAACCTGAAGGTTTTGTGCCAACACCAGTGTGACATATGCCAAGTTGCACTGCAAGGAACATTATGCTTCTTTCTATTAATAATCTAGATAAACAAATTTGCTAATTAGTTAAAGAAAGCAGCGTAACCTACCATCCTACGGGAAACACTTTCTACATGCCTATCTAAAAGGATAGTTATTGACCTGCAGCAAGATTGAAAAAATGGAAAAGGAGAAAACTTTAGTAATATCATTTTACCAGACAGAAAGTTGATAACACAAATTTATTCACAACACATGGCAATACCAAAATATAAGAGAAAGAACCAAGATTCTGATCCTTGCCCATTTGTTACTTCTCACTGTGGTAGAAGAATTGTTTCCAAAGAAAAGAAAGTTTCCCAACTGGACCCCAACTAGGTACATGCCCCAATATCCTAGGAATAACAATAATTACACATAAATATTTCTGTACCAATACTAATTGCAAGACAAGCAGATGTGATAATTCAATAAGAAACTACCTTCTAGCCCTCATGTATCAAAGGACAAAAATATGATTTCAGATGTTAGGATAAAAGACTCTACAGTAGACAAAATCTTCCAGAAAAAGGGCTGAGATCTAGAATAACACATCCGTTCTCTGACATCTTATATATTCCACTACTGTTTTCCCTTTTATGGTATCATATGCATGATCGACCTCTTCCACAACTCTCATGGACTTGTGATGGCATATACACAACAGATGTTAATGAAACATCATGAATTTTACAAGTCCCATGCATTGGAGCTAACTAATTTAAATTAGAAGTATCTAAGTAATCAGGAAGCAAAAGTTTTTCTAATTACAGAACAGATGGTACGAAAAATGGAAAATCACAAGTATAATTCCCTTCTAACTATCAGCAGTTGGTACATGAATGCTTTTTGGGGAAGACATGCAGATGAAAGGAAGAATATCTAATGAACAGAATATTTTGTATTTATCCTTACCAAGTATGCTAAATATTCCTTCCTTATTTTTGCTTAAAATATCTGTTCCCCTTTCCTCAGAAAGCAAATATGCATTTAATCCATGACTCAACCAGAATTGATAACCTGAAGAATCAAAAACTGGTTAAGAAAGCTAGCCAATAAATTTTTTTTGCAGGCATGACTAACATATACAGTTAGAACCAAGAATACCGGATAATATTGTTAAACCCACAATTCCAGAATAACGTGGTCTGATGTTAATTATTGTAGTGAGAATTTCTACAGAAGCAAGTGTGAAAAAGAAATTCCAGTGAACTCCATATTCCCCTATATGAACCTGCATAGAGAATAAAGAATTCCATTAGAAAGGAACATTAATTAGTGAATTGAGCTGCATAGGGAAAAGAAAGACAGACAATCTTGCCTTTCAACTTCTTTATACTAAAGCCGCAAAGCTAGTTGTTGTGAGGAAAGAATTCTGTGGCTAAAATATTACTATCTTTTTTCTTCCATTGATAATGCAACACTTATTTTAATAGTAAGTTTAGTAAGAGTATGCATCAGATACAAGCAATTTGTCCCTACCAAAAGTGCAGTATTTATGGGACCTGTTCACCAGTTTGAGAATTGACAAGAATAAATGTTATAAATGTTAAGCATTTAGGCATATGTATGTCTAGAGGAAATATTACCTACAACATTGCAACTCAAAGGCAAGTAGCCTAATGACATTTTTACCTGATAGTCAACACTTCTGGTTGAAAATAGTCGACCAAACCCTAGTAGCAGTAATGGGCTAGTAGATTGAATCGCATTCTTCCAATTCCTAAAATAGTATTTTTAAACATGTGGAAACCAAACACCATATCATTAGTGCAAACTATACAATGACTAAAATAACAACAATAAAATAAAATTATTAAAAAGAGTTCAAGCACTGGACACAAGCATGAGGATAATGCATTAAAAACAAGAAATATATTCAAGAAATGTAACAGTACGAATAATACAAAAATTTGACCATATACCAGCAACAGAATAGTTAGGAAAACACTCCATTGTACAGACCACAATCATAAAGCTCCACCCGGCTACAAAATGTCCCAAATTGGGTTACTTAAGTAGTTTATGTTGCAATTAGTTTTAACTCACTAACTTCCCGTAGAATAAAATTTTTCATGAGATCACCGAAAATCTTTCATCCATTGAATGTTGATCAATCCTCTCTTATGAGACTAACATTCAGTTCTAATACCAAGGTGACCTATTTGTGTCTCTTCTGAAATGAAATTAGCAATCGCAGTACAAGAGAACACAGCTGATAAAGAGGAGCTGCCTTTCTTAATGAACTCATATGCTTGAAAGAACATAATCTATATATTACTGCAAAAGAATAAATTTCTCCTGATGATCTCATGAGATAAAGCAATCATGGACCAAGAAAGCCTTACATTGAAGAGACACCTCGTGCATTTCGAGAAACTAATGCATTTGCTATTATAAAGGAGCCAACCCCTAAGTCCATCTGTATAAGAAAAAACAACAGTTAGTTATGCAAGGTTTTGAAGAGATAAGTAAGCTTCTTAGCAACAATCTAAAAATCCAATGATTGAGTAGACGTAATCCCATAAATTAAATTCGAAGCACAGAAGCAATTAATACTATTAACAATATAGGGATATTCTTGTAATTACATGCTTATAATCATAGTTATCCTATTATTTCGTATATACACAACATCTAAGCATATGATTAGCTTAAGCTGTACTTATCCAATCTCTTCCTTTACGTTAACAAATACAATGATTGAAACTTAAATGAATCACAAGATGACATTTTTTCCAAGGATAGGCCTATACATATTACAATATTAAGAATGAAAAAATATATAAATAAGGGATTGTTTGATGCAAATTAAATTGGCATTGACTAGGCATTGAATTTAATGGGAATCTAGATAAAATGCAAAGAGAAGATGAAACAAAATTCAAAAAGAAGAAAATGAAGTCTAAAAGTTTAAACAATTTGTTTGGTGTACATAGAATATAAGAAAGTAAACACGTGTTCAATCCAATAGAATATGTAAGTGTCGTAATAGGGAGCAATGCGTTTGCACCGTCTAGACACCCAAACCATCAAAGCCCTTCAAGCTATCCCTCAAAGAATTTCATTGCAATTGTTCTGTTAAAGTGTGATCTAAAAGAGTAATTTGAACCTAAAGTTATGGCAGTTGGTTGAAAAAACTAAATACTCTTGGCCTTTCATCAATATTCAAAGGCACAAGCATATTATTTACCCTCTCATTAAAGTGCAGATTGGCAATGGGGAGGACTCTTGGACGTGGTTTGATAACTGGTCTACCCAAAGCCCTTTGATCAAGGGCGATGATATGCTTCATCTGTTG
This sequence comes from Erythroxylum guanchezii, assembly GCA_025629825.1. Lineage (NCBI taxonomy): Eukaryota > Viridiplantae > Streptophyta > Magnoliopsida > Malpighiales > Erythroxylaceae > Erythroxylum > Erythroxylum guanchezii. Next base: position 13,144,288 of record JAOTAX010000005.1, on the reverse strand, counting down.
GGAAGATGGCCAATCCAATCCAAGGTATCTTCCATAATAATTAACAATTAATGGATCATTTCACGTAGACTGATTGACAGATTTCAAGCTACTCTCCCAAGCAACATGCCTAACTACCTCAATAAAGATAGATTAATCTGGTCTCCTAGTGCAAATGGGGATATCTACAACTCTTCCTGCTTGAAAGCATTAAGACCTCGACATCTGAATACTTCCTGGTATAACATAGAGTGGAAATCTATAACGCCTAAGGCCTCATTTGTAACTTGGCTCGCGGCTAGAGGAAAACTGAAGACCAAGGATAGATTGAAGGGATACATTGATCAAGGTTCTTTGCAAGTTACAACCAGAAACCATAAACCACTTGTTCTTCAAATCCAGGTTTTCAGTTTCTGTATGGGCAAGGATGCAGCACAATATAAGTGTAATTTGCCCTGAGAATGAATGGGATAATATATTAGTTTGGGTTGAAAATTTGTACAAAAGAATTGGGGATGATTAGAAGTGCCTAAGTCTAATGCTTACCTGCTCAGTTAACTCAATTTGGTTTGAAGGAAATCAAAGGATCTTCAGCGATGTACACAATGACAAGATGCGGTTATAAATAGGACTTGCTATTGGATTAGGGAGATATTGATTGCTACTCAAGCAACCAATAGTTTAAGCTACTCCATGAAACGTAATTAGGGTCTGTTGTAACTTCTATCTTGATTGCTCTAGAATCAATACTAGTTTTGTTTTGTTGAAAGGCTGGTCTTCTACTTACATTCATATCCCTTGCAATTACAGCCTTTACGCCATTCAACAAAATTTCTTTAACTTTAAAAAAATTGAATCTAGACATCAAATATTTGGGAACATTCAAAAAGAACTTCGATATTTCTAGAACATTTAATTTAAACCTAAATTGATAGAACCCTAACTTTCTGTCTAGGTCCTGTCAATTTTAGGCCACATTGATTTTTTTTATTATTTTCTATGGGCCCTCTTATCAGCTAGGGCCACTGTCCCTCCACGGATCCCAAAATATCTTCAATTAGATTTGCTTCCTTGTGCATCATCTGCACAAATCCAGCAAATAGTAAAAATAATGTATGGTGCAGCAAATATATTCAGCTGTCTAAAATCTTTGTGTCGGAGGTGTTTTACAAGGTGTAGTTGCTTTTGCTAACAATCTTACTAAGGAGGTGCCTCAGATCTAGGAAATTGTTCTACTCTACATATAGTTCACCTTTAACAACAATAACTTTTTTGTCTGGTATTTGGGCTGCCACCAATATGACAACTCATTTTGCGAACACTTCCAAGCACAGTGTCTTTGAATTTGTCAAGATTGGAAATAAGTAACAAAAAGTTTTCTAGTCCAATTCCTACTGGTGTCTCCAAATAGTGAGATCCTATTAAACCACTCGAATGCCTAAGATCATCAAACCAGCTAATCTCTAACTGAACCACCTTGAAATAATTACTTCGTATCCAACGGATTAACTTTCCACCAGCAACAACAAATAGATATGATTGCAATGGATATACAATTAAGGCTATTTGAGCAAGGATCAAAAAAGTTCGAATTCTTTCGCAACTCATGAGGTATTTGGGGATTTAAGGATTCAATCCCCAAATCCCAAACTAAACCATCGGGGAAGAAAGGGTGGTTGTGGGCCACAGTTGGACATAACTTAAAATTGACAGATCTAAAGGGGAACTCAGGTTTCCCTCAATTTACGGTTTAAATTAAGCATCTTGAACAGCTTGGGTTTCTTTTTCATTGCTCCCAAACGTTCGGGTATAAGTTAAATTTTCATATAAACATGGCAAATTACCCATTTTTAATCTCCTTACCTTCGAAAATTTATGGATAACTTTGGCTACTCGTAAAGTTCTCTTGTTTTACTTGCTTTCTATTCCTAATTCTGACCACTTAGTGTTTGTTTATTTGGTTGGAAACAAGTTCAGCTTCTAGGTATTTCCTGTTCTGTTGAGATTGTTGTTGGATATGTTTGTACTACCACCAATAGTAGACAAAATTAAACCACACATATCTAAACTCTTTTCCATTTGCTATTTCTAGCTTTACTACCTCTCTGTTTTACTTGTTTATTTTACTTTATTTTTGTCAACTTTTGATTCACCGATTGCTATCTTGCCGTTGCTGGTTACTACCATCGTCATCATCAGTTACTATCACCGTCGTCACTACTTGCTACTGCTCATCAACTCTACCAACATTTTATATAAATTTCCAAACCTCGAGTCAATCAATCGGCAAAACCATTTTGTTTATTACCAACTCTTAATCTCTGGTAAGGTTTCCAGTCTCAAATTCTCGTAAAGTTTTTGGTTAATCATGGGTTTTTAGTTGTGAGCTCTGTTTTGCTTTGCATCCATTTAGATTATTGAAACATGGATTATAAGAGTATAGAAATCTGGGTTTGATTTACTCTGTTGGAAATAATTTGGCTTCTCCCTTATGGTATTTGAATTTTACCTGCATATTATTGATTCTTTTGTTTCTAGTCAAGTGATTGAAATAGGCTTTTCTCTCTTTACTGCTACTCCTAAGCCACCACAACCATCTTCGATTAGTCGTTGATTTAGTTTCCGTTTTTTACCATTTGATTTCATCGTCCCATTTGAAAAGTTCTCTTTTTCTCAACAAAAGTTGTTTTTTCCAATTTTCACTATTATGTATGTGCATCTGGTTGTCTTCACAACACGATTCACTCGTGTTTAGTTAATCCTAATTGTCTCTAGAGCATTTTTGAAGTTTTACTTTTTTTTCCTCACAAATTTGTTTGGTTACAACTATCAACCACCCTGTCATCTACTTTACCACTGTCTTGTCACTCTTTCATGTAACCAATTAACCTACATTCTGCTTCACCAATTGTCTTCTATTTTCTATCACATATCGTTTGCTTTGTCGGTTGTCTTCCCTTCTCTATCAATTGCCATCTATTCTTTGTCATCATCGCCAGTTTGGGTTTTACCAAGTTGATTTTTAGTCCGCTACCAGACGTTTCCTTGTTTGGCTTTTAAAAAACCTTGTGCTTTGCTTTCTTCTTTTGTAGACTCTGCAATGAGCCCCACAATGGAGGAATTTCTAAACAATGCTAACTATGACAAGAATATACAAAGCTGGTGTGTGGCATCTTAAACAGATCGTATCAATTTGGTTATTTCCCTTCTCTAGTTAATTGGTATATCATAAATTTTTCTTCTCTATTTGACGCACTTGTGATTGGTTTCAAATTGTATTTTATCATAGTTGATTCATTGCTCTTTAGTTGTTGGAATTCAATTTTTAGTCTTCATTGAACTACTGAAAGTTTTGAATTCTTGTTTGTTTATAATTTTCAATATATATGTAAGTGTGTATATATATATATATATAATTTTCTAGCATTGTGCTTTAGCATTCTGCAGAAACTCAGTGATGTAGGACAAATAGAGGAATTATGAACTAGTAGTTAAAAGCACAAAATTAGGAAGGGTGGATGATATTAGGCTGGTAGAATATTAGGTTTGAAGGTTGAATTTTAGCTAGAAATGCAGACTTTTCAGATTTTGTAAAGCTGGGAATTTAAGGTTTGATTACTAGAATTTTAGGCTTAGGATTTTTGGGTTTAAGAGGGCTGGAATTTGAGTTAGGATTGCTGGAATTTTAGGAAAGGACACAAAGAATGAAAGGCAGGAAACTAGGAATCACTCATAGGCTCTAAGAATCACTCTTAAAAGAAAGCATCATACCTTCTAATTGAAAACTCTCAAGTTATAGAAAAATTCCAGATTGCTCTTTATTGATGAAAGGCTAAGTACATATATAGAGTATTCTTAGAATCCTTATTCTAGTAGGAAAAGGATTTCTAACTTAAATCATAATATAATAGAAATTCTATAAGTCCTATTCAACTAGGATAACATATCTAAAATAGAATAATATAATACTACTACTTCCTATCTAATAAGGAATCCTAATACAATCTACATTTCAGCCTTTATCTTTGATGTCAACTCAATTCTCAATCCTCATCACACCAAATTAGGACTTTTAGTTTACTAATCTTTCCTCTTATATTTCTTCTATATACTTTTAAGTTTTTTTGCATCATTCAGTTACTATTATTTTATACAAATTAGTCTCTATCATTAGCCATTAGTCAGTTGCAAAGTAACATGAGAGGCAGCTATGATTGGCTCAAATTTTAGACCATCTAAATTTTGATTTGCCTGCAGTTGTTTGTACTTGCGATATTCATATCTATTTATTACGGTGCCCATTGTGGGATTTAATATCAATCCATGTTTCCCTTTTTGAGTAATCTTAAAGTCATTTAGGAAACTGTTGGGCTTATCTTTGATAGCTTGTGTTGGGCATTTGGGAGGGAGTGGTGGCTTTGACTTTTGATGATAGAGTAAGAGCTAGTCCTTCAGTGAGTTTTGGGTCTAGGAGAAGAGAAGAAGTTGACAGATTACAGATAGGTTCTTGAAATATCAAGACCCTTATAGGGAAGTCATTAAAATTAGTAAAAGTTTTAGACAACTATGACATTCATATAGCATATATCTAAGAGACAAAGTGGATGGAGGTTAAAGCAAAAGAAATTAATAGGTTTAAACTTTAGTATTTAGAATGTTTAAGTCAATAGAATGAGGTAGGAATTTCGGTTATCAAGGAACTCATACATGATATTGTGGAGGGTAAAAAAGACCAATAATAAAATTTTGTCCTTAAAGATTGCGGTAAAAGGTGTATTTTCAATGTGGCGTATCCTTATGCACCCCAAGTAGGGCTGGACGAATAGTTTAAGCCCCAATTCTGGGAAGAGCTAGATGAGGTAATTTAACAAATCCTCCCTGACAAAAGAGTTATTCTAAAAGGAGACATTAATGGTCATCTAGGGGCAACCTTAGACGGATATTCCGACTCATAGGATTTTGATTACGATTATAGAAATAATAGTGTGACTGCTTTGTTAGATTTCGCAATAGCGTTTGAGTTGGCGATAGCTAACTCATTTTTTAAGAAAAACAAGGAGCACCTCGTGACTTTCAAAAACAGAACCATAAAAACTCAAATTGATTACTTTCTCGTAAAGTAAAAACTTGTAAGGTGATACCTAACACTTGCTAGTCAACTCAACATAAATTGTTGGTTATGAACCTTATAATTAAGCGTTTGAGAAAGAAGAAAAATCCTAAGAGGTGTACCAAAGTTAGATGGTGTAACCTGATATGGTGGAACAACTTAGAGATAGAGTAATATATAGAGAATAATGGAAATTGAAAGGACATAATAACCAAATGTGGGAGAGAGTAAAGAAAGCATCTAAAGAAATCTTGAGTGTTTCTAAAGGGCCTAAGGATAGTAAGATAGAGTTTTAGTTGTGGAATGAAAATGTGCAAAAAAAGGTTAAGAGCAAAAAGGTTTCTTATAAAGCTCTATTAGATAGCAGCATAGAGGCAAAAAGGGTAGTTAATAGAGAAAATTACAAATTGGTAAAGAAAAAAGCAAAAAAATAGTCTCAGAATCTAAAAGCAAAACTTACACAAAATTATACCAATGATTGGAAACTAAAGATAGGGATAATGATATATTTAAGTTGGCAAAAGCTAGAGAACAGAAAGCGAGAGTCTTAGATCAAGTTCGTTATATAAAAGATGAAACAAGGGGATCCTCGTGGCTGAAAATGATATCAACAGACGATGACAAATATACTTCTACAGCTTTTTTAATGAAAGCATAGAGGACATCTCTCTAGATGATCTTAGCACGTTCGAGAGACATCATAACTTTACTTGTTATCGGCAGATCACAAGGGAAGAAATTAAAAGATCTTTAAAGGAGATGAAGAGTTGAAGGGCAATAGGGTCTAATGGGATACGCATAGAGGTATGCAAAAACCTAGGCAAAGAGGGTCTTACTTGGCTAGCCAAGCTTTTTAATATGATCCTTAAATCTGCCAAAATGTTGAATGAGTGGGAGCTTAGTATGGTAATTCCTCTATACAAGAACAAAGGGAACATTCAAAGTTGTAACAACTATAGAGAGATCACACTACTCAGTAATATCATGAAGTTATAGGAGAAGGTGATTGAAAAGAGAGTCAAAAATGACGCACCTATTTCGGAGAACCAGTTTGGTTTTATGTCAGGAACGTTCACAACAAAAGCTTTACATCTCCTTAGAAGATTAATAAAATATTACAGGGTAATACAAGATAAATTGCACGTGGTTTTTATTGAACTAAAGAAGGTTTATGACAAGGTGCCTAGAAAGATCATATGAAGGTATTTAAAACTTAAGAGAGTTCCTATAAACTATATACAGGTTATTAGGGATATGTATGAAAGTGTGAAGACTAAAGTAAGAACAATAAGAGGAAATACAGAACATTTTTCTATTGATATTGGGCTACACCAAAGCTCCTAATTAAGCCCCTCCTTTTTGTTCGTAGTAGTGATGAATGAGCTAACGAAGAATATCCAAGGGAATGTGCCTTAATGTATGATGTTTGTTGATGACATTGTTTTAGTGAATGAGATAAAAGAAGGTGTTAATGCTAAGCTAAAACTTTGAAGGGATACATTAGAATTAAAGAATTTTAATTTAAGCCGGACAAAAACTGAGTACTTAGAGTGTAACTTTTGGATCATATGGTCGCTTCCAATGTAGAGGTAAAGATTGTTCAGAAGTTATACCACAGAAGAAGTGTTTTAAGTATCTAAGATATTATTTAAAGTAATGGAAAGATCGATGCACACATTGTTCACTATATCAAATTAAGGTGGCTTAAATGGAAAAGTGCATCAAGAGTTTTATGTGACAAGATGATACTACTCAAGCTCAAAGGTGAATTATATCATTTAGCAATTAGGCCGATCATGTTCTTTAGAGCGGAGTATTGACTTATCAAACAGATACATAGTCATAAGTTAATAATGGTGGAGATGAAGATATTATGTTGGATGTGTAATCTTACTAAAAGAGATAAAGTCAGGAATGTGATAGTACGAGACGAGTTAAAGGGGACTGATATTAATAAAAAAGAGAAAAAGCTTAGATGATTCGAATATGTTAAAAGGAGACATCATGACGCTTTAGTGAGAAGATTTGTGAAGATTATAATTAGGAACTGTAAAAGAAAAAAAGGACGGCCTAAATAGGGGAAGGTAATCAAGAATGATATAGTTTTGCAGAAAACTACCGAAAATGTGACCCCCCCAATAGAAAACTTTGGTATACTAGAATACGAGTAAAGGATCTTACATAAAGACGTCCTTTTTTTCATAGGTCTTTTAAATATTTTTCTTCAAGTACTATGTCTTTTATTTAGCCTAAATATTTAATATGTAGTATTTCCCCCTTAATTATTTAGCCCAAGAATTTTCTTACTTAACTTAAAAATTTTCTTGTAATGGCTTGTTTGTTTTATTTATTTAATTGTCTTCTTTCTTATTTATGCATTTATTTATTTATTTTATTTTTATTTTTATTCTTTACCTTCTTACGTATTTATTTTATTTTTATTTTTATTTTTACATATTTATTTAAATATTTTATTTATTTTTATTTTTATTTTTATTTTTATTTTCTTTTATATCTATTTTACTTTATTTTTGTTTGTTTTTATTACTTTATTATTTAAATTTATATATTTTATTAATTTTTATTTTATATTTATATTTTTTCATGTGAGTTATCAAAAACAGCCTCTATTAGTTAGGAGTAAGTTGCATACTTCTAGACCCCCTCAAAGTCCACGTATCAATGAGATTTCCACTAAGATGTTGTTGCCAAATAAAAGTTAATTAGTGAAGCCATTTGGTGAGAAGAAACTGTTTTTGTAAAGCCTATTCTCATCCAATATTACAAAACAGACTCAAGAAAACCTATCAAAATACACGACCAGGCAAACACAGTATGGCTTATATAGGTCTCTAATTAGCCTTGAATTTATGAGCCTGCCCTTTCTGTTCCCATTAATAGTATTCAGAATCTTATCTTGCTAGAAAACCAACTAGCCTTTTTTTCTTTAAAAAAACTTCTAGTTAAAAATAAGGATTATAGTAATATAAATATCTTAAATCTTTCCGATTCATGGCTTCATCAGATCTTTATATCATTCTTTTTTTAAATAACCTATTTAGCACATTCTTGACGTTTTAGAGCTCCATTAACTAATTACAAAGTTAAAATCCATAAAATATGTGAAGCCCTAAAACCTATGTTCTTGCTAACATCAACAAATATTATAGCCATAACATTTATAAAGTTACAATTGGAAATGAGAGCCTTAACACCTATATTTATTAAAAACCATACACATGTATGTCTAACAACACACCTCAGGTCAGAGAACATTTAATGTCAAGATTAAAGTGTGATTCTTAGATGAGTGCCTATATAGGTGCCCTACTACAGAGATATATATTCAAGAGTACACATGGGATATCATGCTTAAATCTAATGAGATATCAGAAACACAGATATGAAACAGCAGCCACAGTAGAAGGAAAGGAAAGCAAATGTGCAAAGGGTGAGATCAGCAATAAACTGTCCAGATATTCAGATGGAGAAACATTACCAAACCAGTTCCGTAAGTTTCAGTTTTAGCAAATCTTCTTGGAAATATTCTGAAGTCAACAGCCAAGATACATAAGCAAGTCACAAGCATCTGTTTCAATCAAATTGTAAGTCGAAAGGCAGAAACACAGTTAATCACAACATGAATACAATAAAAGCATACTGTTAAAGATTGAGTACCACAAGAACCCTATATGATGAAATGTTTGTCCTGAGAGAAAGGAAACCCCCTGCATAAGATGTAGATGAAGTAAACCTGTATCAGACCAAAAACAGTTATCGGTTAATGAATGTCTTAGAAACCAGCAGGTCCAGCAATATTCTAAAACTTTCCAACTGGTGGCACGCACGGTACAAATATGTCTAAAACAGTATAGATAAATAGAAAAAAAAAAAAGTGACTTACAAATTCTACCTTTTAGCTGCAACAGTGGAAACCACAAGTGACAATAGAATTGCTGATACAAATGTCCATTGTGATAGAACCTGTCATAAGAACCAGATTGTGACGCAAAAAAGCAGCTAATACAGCTGATGACATGAAATCGTACAACTGATGGGATTTCCCTGGTAATATGACCTATGCCACAAGCAAACTAGATAAAAATGTAAAAGCAATAGTAAAATAGTTGTTGATAGTATTCAAGAGTTAGAATGATCCAAAGCTTAATCACCCATTCCAAAGGCTACAAAGAAAGGAGAAAAGCCTAAACAAGAGTTTAGAGTCTTACATGAGAACACTTACAGTAAAAAATAAGAGTATTGGGAGAATAATTGAAAGAAAATCCAGAGTCATAGTAGTCAAGTAGGCTCCCAATTTCTTAGAAACAGCAGTTGCATCATCATCTTTCTTAGTCGATACCCTTTTTCCGTTTGAAGCTATCAAAATGGAGGATTATAGAGGCACAATAATGAGAATTATTGACATTCTTGCTTTCACAACAAAATAGTAACAACTGTAAATCAAAAGCAAGCTCCATTAGAAGCATTTACATTCGTCTTCACTTATGAGCTTTCAGTTATTGGCCGTATAAAAAAATAATATGTAATTGTAACGCTAAGAGAAAAGAAACTTACATAAATTACCAGTCTGGTCACTAGAGCATATCGCGTGTCGCAAAACAAGGAGAAGCTGTAAAGCAAGACAGTTCACATAAAAATAATCCAACGAGAGACAAAAAAGATTGAAAATGTCAATGAATAGGAACTTACAGGAGGAATGAGAGAGAGAGCAGCGATTTCAAGCATCGAAGATCCACTCAAGTTGCTTACGAATCTGATAATCATGTGCAGTAAATTTTTTTACTTTCACAGAATTGGAAGAAAACCAAGAATATATACTAAAATTATGTTAAAAGACCAAACTGTGAGAGAGAAAGACAGAGAAGTTACTTTTCTTTGAGGTGCTTGTTCGGATTTAGGGAGTTGAAGTGGGCGAGAGAATTCATTGTCGGAAGCCAGTGAATTTTGTAGTAGTGCTAGTAGCTTTATCCTCCGCGTGCAACGTCGCCGGTCTTCGGTCTCCGTCGATGGTTGTGGAGGCTATTCGTTTGGATCAAAGCCACAGAAAAACATTAAAACGGAAGAGGAAAGAGTAGGCAGACGCATAGAGCTGGAGAAACTTGAAAGGTGAATTGAAATAAAAGGAAGGATAACTTTCTAATAAGTCATAAACAAAACGGTGTAGCTTTCACTGAAAGGGGGTGTCTATTAATTCTTCTTTAATTTCTAAGGGCCTCTTTATTCTATTCAATTTTTATTTTAGTTTACTGATTTCGTCTACTAAACTTGGTAAAAAAAATTGCTTAATTAATTTTTCGTTTTCAGATAGTCAATTTTATTTTTTATGTTATGGTATCATTTAATTTTTATTTCTTTTTAATTAAATTAATTTTATTAATTTTTAATTTTAATTACTAATTAGAGTTATAATTTTTATAATTTATTTATTCAATGTTATGTTATATCTATTAAAAATTATGTAAATTTGAGATTTTTTATTAAAATACAATTAATAAATATTTTAAAATTTTGGGATATGTGCAAAAATCAAATAAATAAATAAAATTAATTGTTAATAGTATTTATATTAAAATAATTATAAAATTTAAATAACTTTAAAATAAAAAATTTTAAGCAGCAGGTAGTTCATAAATGCATTCTTTAATGAAAAATAATTTTTAGATAGAATAAATTTTTATTCTTTTTTAATATATAATTAAATATACTGTAATTTTTACTAGTTTGACTTCTATTCATTTTAATTTTCATACTTAGAAAACTATTATTTATCTCTTATGTTATTATTTAATTATCACAAAACTTCTTTTGTTATATTTAGTTACTTTTCTATAAGCTTGACAATATTGACCTACTCAGCTTGGTACATAGTCAACGATTCAATTTTAAATTCACCTGATTTTGAGTTGATTTTAGCTTAAAAAGTTCAAATCGAAATTATTTTGGAACAAAATGACATCGTTTTAATTAATTATATCAAAATAATGTCATTTTGGTACGACTTAAGCATGTCCAGGTTTCGAGTTGCATATAATAACTTGAACCACTCAATTCAAATTGAGTCGGTCTATTATTATTCTTAATTTTGTATTTATTTTTATTCATAATGATAAAAAAATAAATATTAATACGACAATGATTTGAAGTTATAAATAATCAAAAGATAATTAATATAATTGAAGAGATTATGTAATGGTTAAAAATATAATAAAAAATAAGTGATAATTTTTAAAACGTGGTAAATTAATTTTTACAAATTTTATCCATTTTAAATAAAATATGGTAAAGTTATTATTAATAAATATTATATAACATTAATATAAAATTAATGTTTAATTAAATAATAATATCAATTAAATAAATTTTATTTTCTTAAAAATTCATATTATAAAGATAATAAAATTATAAACTTTAAATAAGTTTGCAATATTAATAAAAATTATTAAAAATAATAATAAAATACTTAAATTTTCAATTCTTCCTAAAAATAACTTATCGTTAACACTGTACGGTTGCATGAGTAAAACATTCGATATGACAGTATCTATGTGACCTATAATTGACACAGCAAATAATTGATTAAAAATTTAAGAAACGAACCCCCCTTTTCGCTGACTCAATAAGATCCACCAATTTGATATGCCTTTCTTTTAATCTTTTAACAAAAATCTAAATAAATATGTAATCAGGAGAGACGCATTCATGTTAAAGAGGCTGATGTTGATAAGGTGTTTAATAATATTGTGGAAACTCAAAATCATGATTGGAGGCATCATTTTCACCAGCTTGGTTTGGAGCTCACAACCAATTTTGTCTGACATTTTAGGCAAGCTTCATTTTAAGGAAAAACTCTCGTTTAGATATTTTTACGTGGGTAGATCATCAACAGAACTATGATCACGAGCCTATTGTTTATACTTTATGGTGAGATGACTGGCATTTTATTTAATAATAAATACAAGGTGAAAAGTTGAAAACTCGCTTAAGAGAATAAGGCTATATTTGATTAGACGTAAAGTTTTTAATGAAATGGAATGATTTATAACGAAATAAAACGTAAATGGACATAATATTAAAAATTTGTTATTTGAAAGGATGGAAGGATTTATAATGTAATAAAGTTAAATGTTGTTTGGATGAAGGTTTATAATGTAATACAGTGTAAAGTTATTTATCATTTTATATTTCATCGTAAACTTCCAAATTGGAAGTTTTTCATTTTTACTGTTTAGGATGGAATGAGATGTAATATGAAACTATCATTTTTCTTCTCATTTCATTTTATTCTATAATAAAACTTCCTTCCCACTGATAAAATAATATTCCATTCAATTATAAATCCTACAATCAAACATAGCCTAAGGGTTTTTTAAGTAGGCTAATAATTTTACTTGTAATATTGTCATTAATGTGTAATGTAAATCAAGGGTGGTCTGTTAGTTTTCATTTTTATTTTTAGTTTTCTGTTTTGTTTCCAAATTCAGTAAACAAAACTTGTTTGTTTAATTTCTTTTTCTTCCGATTTTCAAAAATTATGAAAACTATAAAAAAATAGTTTTTGTTTTCTATTTCTATTTTATATAATCAAATTTACTGTCAATTAAATATATACTATTTGATTATTTAATATATTAATGTTTAATGAGAATTATCAATAATTTAATTTAATATTATAGTTAATTAATTAATTGTTAATAAGAATTAAGAGAAATTTAACTTTACTTAATAATTTTATTAAAATTTTGTAATTAACTTAAATAAATTAAACTTAATAATTATTATTAAATATACTTAAATTTAAAATATCTTCAAAATATATATTTTTCAAATAAAAATTGATTTAATAATTAAAATATACTTAGGGTGTGCTTGTTTGGTAGGTATGAGAAGAGAGAAATGCATAAACAATGAAAAATAAAACTTGGTCAGAAGTTATGATTGAATGACTTATACTTTCATTCCTAATTTTTGGATATTGCTTCATTCCTCTTGATTATAGTTACAATATAATTAATTAAAATATTAATTAATTAAAATATTGTCATTAATTAATTAAAATATAATTAATTTGTATTTCTCAATTTTGTTTACAAACCAACCACTATTAATGGTAATGGTAATCATTTCTTTCTCTTAACCAACCATCATAATTATAATGATAATATTCATTCTCATTCCTCACTATATTCATTCTTATTCCTATTATCATTCTCCTATACGAACCAACCACCCCATACATATTAAAATAAATATTAATTTATAAATAAAAAAGTTAATTTTTGAATTATTTATTTTAATAAAATAAAATAATCATATTAATAATTTTGTTAAAAATATTATATAAGAAATTAAAATAAATTTATTTAATTAAAAATAATGTATCTTTAAGTTTTATCTAATATGTAATTATTATTAGTAATAAAATTTAACTACATTGATCAACGGTATGAATACTATTTCGTACCGGCCAAAAAACGAAACGATATTCATGTTTTCAGCACCTGTCAGAGATATCGCTCGATACCATGAGTTTTTGTTCGATATTAGCCGTCACTGGTCTATATTCAAAATACCAGTCACGTACCGACCGATACTATAACTTTCAAAAAGGGTAAGGACTATTTTGCAAATTTTTAAAATTTTAACCTAAAAAATCCCCTGCGTGCCTCACCCACCCACCTGAAGAACTCTGCTTCTTTTAATTTTTTTCACTCTCTCTCACCAACTCTCACTTCACTCGCCTCCGTTCTCTCTCTCTCATTCTCCTCTCCATCTCTAGCGGTGCTACTCCCTCTCTAATGACTATCATCTTCCTCCTCGATCCATGCCAGCATCAGATCATTTTCCCTCCTTGGCTCCACGCGAAATCCCAAACACATCGCCGTCTTCAACCCTTCTCCATGAGCACTACTGCACCACGTCGTCACCACCACTAAACGTCTGAAGGAGGAGAACGTTGCTGCTCGCCCTAAATCTATACCCGACCCGTCACCTAACCCAAAAAACCTAAAGTTGTGAATTAATTTTTGGGTGTGTTTTTTTAGTTTTCGATTTTGTTCCTTCTTATTTGCATTTTTGATTGTGAATCGGTTGAAACTTGGATTTGTGATTTGCGTGGGTTGGATTGGATATTGAAGTTGAATGATTCATAATTTTGTTTGGTTGATTTCTGGTTTGGTTTAACCGATTAAGAGAAATTTATGTTAAGTTTTTTAATGAATGAAATGCATAGCCTGAAGTGAATATGTGATGATGTTGATGATATAAATTGATTCTATTGAAAGTTTGTAAGTTGAAACAACTTAAATTAAAATTTAAAACCGAGAATGTTAAAATTGCAAACTTGCAAAGACTTAAATAATTAATTGACTTTCTTAAAATTTGTGAAATGATATTTCATTTTTAGTATTTAGTTATTGGCTTTAGGTAAATAATTAATTGAGTATAAAATTATGCTATTGTAAATTAATAATAATTCGACTATAATTAATGATAGTATTTGGGTAAATAATTAATTGACTATAAAATATGTTGAATTATTTGGTAACATATATGTGTAAGCTATCATATATATTTATAATAGATAATATGTGAAAGTAGTGATGTAAATGTGTGTAAAAGAAACTTTTTTTTTCAAATTGTGAACATGTTGTAGGCTTCAACCACTTAGACTTATTAATGTCAATTAAAAATCATAAAAGCAACGTATATATTTAAGAACCAAATATAGAATGGGGTATATAATATTATGGTTCGTTATAAATGAAAAGAAGATTCAAAGCTTTAAATAAGAAAAAAAAAACATTTCCAAAGAAGTTATATCCTTCAACTTGATCCTCATATTATGAATATATCATTCAACTTGATCATCATGTTATGAATAGATATGTATGAACAATTGTATAAGATATGTCATCCATTATTTGGCGATTATGTAAATCATACCTTTAACTTGAACTTCATGTTTGAAACTTTGAATTAAAATTGTTCGATATTATTGGAAATGGAAATTGTTTATGTATGTTTTGTGATTGTTGGAAATGAAAAATGTTTATGTATATTTTGTTTAATTATATATTTTGAATAATTGAATTGCTTAACTTATAGTGAATTATGTTCGATGAAATTGAATTGTGTATAATGTAATCATACAAAATTAGTTATATTATATAAGATGGACATGCATATTATGTAATGAAATTATGAGTTATTATTTTGATATATGTATTCATTTATTTTTACAGATAAGTAGAAAGAAGTTCAACTACTTCTGATCAAACCACTTCAGGAAGATACAATGATCCAGCTTGGGCTTATGCTGCATTAGTTTATGGTATAAGGAACCATATTATTTGCTTGTTTTGTAACAAGCATTTGAAAGGTGGATGAATCATCTGATTAAAGAAACATTTAGTTGGGGTTAAAGGAGATGAGGAACCCTGTAAAAAAATTAAGTCATGATATGAAGTGGCAAATTAAAATATTGCTTGAAGAATATCAACATGAGAAAGATAGAAGGGAAATGTTGAATTTTGAAATTAGTAGTGGAAGTTTGTTTTCTAGTTTCCGTGGTGATTGTGGAAATGTTGAAGGTGGTAGTGGTAGTAGTACTGGTAGTGTTTCATCCTAGGCCCAAGAAGAAGTACCGAAACCTGATGTGAGGAAGAGAAGAAGGCAATTGACTAGTTTTTTTGCACCACTAACAACTCCTGGAGCCCAACCTTCAATTCGTAGTGTAATGTAATCAAGAGATGCGACTAATAATGTCGATATGACAATAGCTATATGGTGGTATGATATAGGTTCATCATTCAATGCTTCTCAGTCTTATTGTTATCAACCCATAATGGATGCAATAACCTCTTATAGTCTGGGATACGAAAGTCCTTCGATTGATGAATTAAGAGGTAAACGTTTGAGTTGTTCTATTTTTAAAATTAGAAGTTATTTGGCAAAAAGAAGACTGAATTGGGCTACTCATGGATGTTCAATCATGTGTGATAGTTGGACAAATTTGAGACAAGAGCCTATTATTAATGTTTTAGTTTATTCTGCAAATGGCCTATGTTTTTTAAATCTATTAATCCATTTGACCTTATTTGGAATATTGAGACTTTGTTTGAGATACTTGATGAAGTTGTGAAAGAAGTAAGGCCAAAAAATATTTTTCAGTTTATTACTGACAATGATTCTGGTTATAAAGCTGTTGGACCCCGATCTTTAAGTGGAAATTTAGAGATATTAAATGAAATGAAATTAGTGTTTTTGTATATGAATTGTGTTAGAGATGTTTTTGTGCTTTAAGAAAATTAATTGATTTGGTTTTGATGACTTTGAAATTTGAGTAGATTTGTATGGGTTATGAGAGTAAAGTGAATGAGTTGATTTAAATGGAAGTTGAAAATTAAG
>JAOTAX010000005.1:13114661-13127672 GCA_025629825.1 Erythroxylum guanchezii | reverse complement strand
TTTTGTCTGATGGCTTCTGAACGAGCAGCTGCCCTATCTCTGTCTTCGCTGAGAAGCACAAGTTCTGCCCTGCGGGCTTCGTTATTCTGTTCTTCTTCGTAGCTCGAAACTCTCTAGTTATGCAACACCACTTATACCGGGACTAGGGCCTCTGCCCCAAAGGTCATTTTGAACGGCGTCTCACCTGTGGCTCCATTTGGGGTAGTTCTGTATGCCCACAACACTTCATCCACATTGTCCACCCAAGTCTTACGTCCATCTAAGCACTTCTTGAGGGCACTCATTATCTTTTTGTTATTATTCTCCGCAAGACCATTGCTTTAAGGATGAGCTACTGAAGTCAACTGGAGCCTTATCTTCAGTCGTTCACAGAAATCTTTGAACTTGTTTATCATACTGCCGACCATTATCCGTAACCAAAACCATAGGCATCCCAAAACGGCTCAGTATATTTTTGGGCACGAAGTTTTCAATTTTCTGCTCAGTGATGGTGGCGACCGCTTCCGCTTCTACCCATTTAGTGAAGTATTCAACTGCCACTATCAAAAACTTCTTCTGCCCCGGACCAAGAGGAAAAGGACCTAGTATGTCCATTCCCCATTGAGCAAAGGGAATGGGATGGCTCACAATTTTCAACTGCTCGGTCGGCTGATGAGACAAATTGATATTCTTCTGGCAGGCCTCGCATCGGTTAACTTTCTCTTGACAATCCTTCTTCATCATCGGCCAATAATAACCCTGTCTGATCAATCTGTGAGCCAACATTCTGCCTCCTAAATGATTTCCGCACATCCCTTCATGAACTTTAGCCATTGCTCATTATGCCTCATCTTCGCTCAAGCAACGTAATAGTGGCCAGTCATAAGATCGCTTGTACAGGATGTCATTAACAATCACTTATTCGGCCGCCTTTACCCTTAGTTTCTTGGCTTCCAAGGCTTCTTCCGGCTGTGTCCCCTTAAGGAGGTACTGTCTGATTGGTTCCATCCAACTTGATCGTTCGGCATCTGTTTCAAGAACTTCATTGACTTTCTGAATGCTAGGCTGGTATAGCCGCTCGACCAAAATGTTATTCTTTGCATTCTGATCGGAGGCCATTTTGGAAAGCGCGTCTACCTGAGCATTTTGCATCCTTTCTATCCTGCTGACCGAGCATTCTTCAAAATTACTCAACTCTTGCTTTGCCAATTCCAAATACTTAATCATGTTGTCCCCTTTGGCCTCATACTGCCCAGTAACTTGACCGACCACTATTTGGCTATCGCTGTACACCTTCAGATGTTTTACCCCCATCTCTCTTGCCAACTGAAGACCGGCTATTAGAGCTTCGTATTCTGCCTTGTTATTGGATGCTCTAAATTCTAACCAGAGAGCATACTCCACCTTCTCTTCCCGGTGTGGACTGATCAATACCACTCCTGCTCCGCATCCCTCAGCGTTGGACGACCCATCAACAAATAGGCTCCAGGCAGGGCGTTGCTCACCCTGTGAGTTAGGTTGACTCAATTCTGCAACGAAGTCCGCCAACACTTGGGCCTTGATCGTCGTTCATGGTTTATAGTGTATATCAAACTCCCCCAGCTCTACTGTCCATTTTATTAACCGCCCAGAGGTTTCGGGCTTTTGGAGGCACTGCCTGAGGGGTTGGTCGATCCATACCTCGATTGTATGACTCTGGAAGTAGGGCCTTAGTTTCCGCGCCACAGTTATCAAGGAGAGAGCCAACTTTTCAATGGGTGCATACCGCATTTCTGGTCCGTTCAGCACTTTACTGACATAGTAGATCGGGAATTATTCATTACTGTCCGATCGAACAAGAACTGTACTGATCGCCCCCTCTGTGATTGCCAAATAAAGAATCAAATTCTCCCCCTCAATAGGGCTCTGCAAAATGGGTGGGCTGGTCAGATATTGCTTCAAGTGTTGGAATGCTCTCTCGCACTCATCCAGCCATTGGAACTGGGTCACATCTGCCTTCCTCAAAATTTTGAAGAAAGGGAGGCACTTGTCCCCCATCCTAGAGACGAATCTGCTCAAAGAAACTATCCGCCCGGTCAATATCTGAACATCCTTCAAGCATCTGGTGAGGGCATTTGGACAATAGCTTCGATCTTTTCTGGATTAGCTTCGATCCCCCGCTGAGTAATCATAAATCCCAAGAACTTTCCCGATGCTACACCAAAGACGCACTTTTCAGGATTCAACTTCATTTGGAATTTATTGAGGGTTAGGAAGACTTCTCTAAGGTTTTCCACATGTTCGGCAGCTGTCTTGCTTCTGACCACCATGTCGTCCACATAAGCCTCGACTGTTTTGCCGATCTTCCTCTTAAAAACTTCCATAACGAGCCACTGGTAAGTAGCCCCTGCATTTTTCAAACCGAACGGCATCACCTGGTAGCAATACGTGCCCTGGTCAATTATAAAAACCGTTTTTTCTTCGTCTTCGAGGCTCATTTTTGTTTGGTGATAACCAGAGAAGGCATCCAAGAAGCTGAGGAGCTCATGCCCTGATGTGGAGTCTACCAGTTGATCAATCTTGGGCAGGGAAAACTGTCTTTTGGGCATGCTTTGTTCAGGTCGGTGAAATCAATGCACATTCTCTAGTTTCCATTTTTCTTCTTCACTAATACCACATTAGCTAACCATTCGGGGTACTTGACTTCCCGAATGAACCCAGCGTCCAGCAACTTCTCTATCTCTTTCTCAATTACCCCTTGTCGCTCCTTGCTGTGCCACCGCTTCTTCTGTCTGACCGGCCTACAATCTTTCTGAATACCTAGGGAATGAGATGTTACCGCTCGAGAGATTCCGGGCATGTCGCTCGGTACCTAAGCAAAGACCGATCTGTTCTCTACCAAGCAACTTGTGATTGCTGCAGCCAACCCTTGTTCGAGTTCGGCGCCCAAATTTGTGAATTTAGATCGGTCTTCCTCATCTAGTATGACCTGTCGTGTTTCTTCTGCGGGGTTCATCCTCTCGGTTTCCTCATCTACTCTTACATCAATAGAACTTGCCAACACTACCGCTCCCTCAAGGGTTCTCGTTTCTGCCAAGTAGCATTCCCTAGCGATTCTTTGCTGACCCCTGACAATACCGATGCCATAAGGTGTTGGGAACTTCATCGCTTGATAATAGATTGAGACGACAGCTCTGAGGGCGTTTTGTGTAGCTCTTCCAATTATTGCATTATAGGCTCCTACAAACTTCACGACTAGGAATTCAACATTCTTGACCACTTGGCAAGGCTTTTGTCCGAACTTTACGTTCAAGAGGACTCGAGTGAATGGATAGGCTGATGCTCCTGTGACCCCTTTGATGGGTCCCTCTATCGGCAGTAGCCGTTCCTCCGGAATCTCCATCTGCTTAAAAGCATCGTAGTACAGTAGGTCGACCGAGCTGCCTATGTCAATCATTACTCGTTTCACCTCGCTACCGTTCATATTCAAAGTGACCACGAGTGCATCGTCATGAGGACAGTTGATGCCAGCCATATTAGCTTCGTCAAACGAGATCACGTCATTAGTTTGTGGCTTTTTCGTTGCTGACTGGCCCTCAGCGATCTGCCTGGCATACCTCTTCCTCTGACAGTGGACCCTTCTGCTGCGCTACCACCAAAAATCATGTTTATGACCCTGACCAGTCGATCATCCTGCTGGCCAGTATTTCTGTCATTTCTAGCCCTGGACTGTCCTCTCGTGTCGCGTCGGCCGTCCACATTCCTGGTCTGCCTTCCTCCATCGTTCATGTTTTGTCTCTAGGTTTTCGCCAATTGTCAGACCGATCACTCCTGCCCTCATTATCTCGATCGGCATTTTTTCTGTACTTCAAGAATCTATCAAGCCTTCCCCTCTGGATAAGGAGTTCGATTTCTTTCTTTAAGTCCCAGCAATCCTCCGTGTCATGACCGACATCTCTGTGGAAACGACAATATAAAGAAGAATCCCTTTTTTTTAGAGGAGTTTTCAATTTATTGGGTTCTCGGAGGGATTCCCCTTCTGCTCTCATGACCTCCAATACTTCCGTATATCGCCGGTTGAGTGGAGTGAAGGATTCTCACCGTTGGTCCTTTCGATTGATCGGCTTCCTCCAGCTAGACTGATCCTTCTGCCGTTTATGTGAATCATCGGCTCTACTACTCGGCCCGCGGTCATCCGCTCTACGCTTTGTGTTTTTCAACACTTCCTCCAGCTGGATGTTTTTATCTGTCCGATTTTTTATCTCTTAGATAGACCTGGGCTGATCAAGAGCCAGCGACTTCTTAAACTCTTCATCCCTCGTATTACTCATCAAGGCAGCCAACATGGACGGGCAGGTGAGGTCAGGGACTTCGACAGCTTCATTGTTAAATCGGGTGATGAACTTCTGCAAACTCTCGTTCCGTCCTTGGGTCAACTGCATCACTTTCAAAGCAGTCTTCTGTGGCCGTTTACTTGTAGCAAACTGGTTGAGGAATAGCAGCTTAAAATCCTCAAAACTGGTTATGCAACGTGGGGGTAAGCTGTTGAACCATCTTCTGGCTCCTTCTTGAAAGGCTGTGCAGAAGGCCTTACATTGAATGGCGTCTGGAACGTAATGCAAGTTCATCATCGATTGAAAGTGCTGCAAATAGTAGAGAGGATCGGTCTTTCCAGTATATTTTTTTGGCGTTGGTATCTTAGTACCGACTGCTGGGAGGCTATCCAGGATCTCCGGGATGAAAGGAGAGCTGTATTGTGCTGATGGTTGACCAGGACGGGAATTCATGGCTATATTGATTCGGTGGTCCACGATTTTTTCTAGGGCTTCAGCCGAGTGCCGATCGGCCATCACACCAATCTGCCGAGCGGGGGTTTGCTGCTGTTCCGGTTGAGACTGTAAGATCCAGCGAATTAATAGATCGGCCGCTTCTTCTATTTGTCTTTGTGTGAGGAAGGCTTGTTGTGGTGCAGGAGGATTCACGTTGAGGGGATATTGGGCGTGAGGATGTGAACTGGTTCCAGCGTCATCCTCTAGGGCCACGCTTTGCGCTTCTTGGTCTTGGTTTTAGGATTGTTGCGGTTGATCATGCTGATGTGGGTGTTGAGGGTGCAGCTCATTTATGCTAGGGTTTTGGATGATGGGCGGAGGGTGTGTCTGGTGATCAGGATGCGGCAATGGAATGGCGGCGGGTAGTCGCAAGCCCATTCGCTGTAGTGCAAGTGCCGCAACAGCAGCTACATCAGGATTTGTTGCCATCACCTGACTGATCTGAGTGCTTCTGGACGTGGTGCCTTGATGCTCGGCCCCACGATGGGCGCCAACTAGTTCTGTCTGATTTTGATGGGGCTGGGCACTGCTGCTAGGATCCATGGGATTGGTTGACCTTGGCACGAAAACACCTGCAAAACAATAAGGCACACCGGGGGTTGACTGCCGGTAGGCCCCTCCAACGCTCAAGTTAGTCTTTTGTGAGAGTTTTGATGGCTAGTGAATAAAGAATACTAGGGTTCTTCGAAAGTCGTACCTTTTTCATGATGAGGTAATGAATTTATATAGCTAATACCTGCAGGGATTAGGTCAACATCAAGGGATGGGCCGATCGGCCCATGCGCCATTCCGAGTCTGGGCTTGGGCCTAGCACGACCGACCCAACCAAACACCTTTATGTAGCCATAAGTGTATGGTGGAACTTGTGAGCGTATGCTAAGTGTTGGGAATATCAGTTGCGTAATTATAGCATGATTTTTCATTGGGGATTTATATAGAACAATATAATGATAATGATGGAGGAGTGATTATCGGGATTGCTTGATTTATCTCCTAAAATGGATATTGATGTATCATTGGCTATATAAAAGCCTCACTGTAAAGTGAAAGAGAATAATGAAAATCTCTTAGTTCAATCCCTAATGTTTAACATGGTATTAGAGAATATACAAACCTTTGTTCATGAACCGCAAATTATTTTTCCCAAAAAAATCCAAAGCCTTCATCCAAAATTGGTCTTGAAGAAAAAGATCAATGATTGATGACAATCATAATGTTATTATCATTGTGAACCAAACCACAAACCTCAAGTTGAACCAAATTCCAATCCCAATCGAGTTTTCCAGCCCTAGAGGCTTACCATTTTTGGGTTCAAATTGAATGATACAAACTTCAAAATCTGGTCATAGATGATTGAAATTCATGCGGCAGGATTTAACAAGCTAGGTTATTTGAAAGGAGATGACCCAAAACTAGAAGTGAGTAGGTCTAACTACTCTTAAGTGGTGTACCAAAGATGCTATTGTACAATGATGGTTAATTAAAACCATGGAACCACATCTTCTTAGCCTTTTTATCGATCTCCCAACAACTAAGGATATCTAGGATAGTGTTACTCAAACCTTTTATGATGGAGCTAATGAATATTAATTATATGAACTACGATGTAAGGCCATGAGGACAAACAAAGTGGACGTCCAATCCATATGTATTATGCGGAACTTATTAGCATTTAGCAAGAAATTGATAAAAGATGTCTAATCCAAATGGTGTGCACTGCAGATCTCAAGAGTCAAAAAGAAGAAATCCAAAAAGATCGAGTGTATGTCTTCCTTGTTGGACTAGACAAAGTATATGATTATGTCCTAAGTGATCTTCTTCGAATGAACCATGTGTTATGTATTGAGGAATGTATCAACACTATTTGATGAGAAGCCCAACGTCATATCACTATGCATAAAAAAAAAGGATGTTGGTAATTCGATGGCAATGGTCTCTAAAACCATCTCGTCTAATCCCCGCACTCCCCGTAATATTGGAGATGTAGAAAAAGACAAGTTACATTGCAATCATTGAAACAAAACTCGTCACATTAAGGATACTTGTTTTGAAATACATGGTTATCCAGATTGGTTTCTATTGAAACGAAAGCAAAATAAAGCATGCAACAACAAACAATTAGCTCAGGCTAAGGTTGCCAACATGTCTAATGTTGATCCCTCTACAGTTGTGATGGCAACGACAAAAAATGATACAAGTTGGATCATCAACTCCGAGGCCATTAACCACACGACTAATAATAAAGGTCTCTTTCAATATATCATTTCTCCTTCAAAGAGAAGTGTCACAACAGCAAATGGAGAATCAACTCCATTTTTTAGAGCAAGACCAATAGCTCTTACTCCTACTCTTTCATTATATGATTGTTTGCTTGTTTCTGCTCTGTCAAATAACATGTTATCCGTCAGTCAAATTACAGAGCAATTGGATTGTGTTACACTAATGTTTCCAAATGTTTGCTTACTTTAAGCTATCCAAACTCAAGCTATCATTGGAAATGGCACTAAGAGGAGGTGGTTATATTATATGGATGATGTTTCTCTAGGTCATACTAATATGGTTTAGAGTCATCATGGTAATAATTTGAAGAAGATTTGGTTGTGGCATCATTGTATTGGCCATGCCTCCTTTCCTTATTTGAAGAAAGTTTTTGTAACATCCTGTTACCCATACTAAGGCTAAAATAGTAAATGTGAGAGATTACTGAGAAATTAGGAAACACATCTCATGCTCATGTATTACATAAAATGCACATGCATATGAATATTGAATCTTTGCACATAAAGATAATTGTACATGCCTTCATTGACAATTTCTGGGTATAATTGTTTATAAATGTGAGTATATTGGAAAATGTGGTTTTTATTTGTTAAAAAAATTAATTTGGAGTGCATACTTAGTGATTTAGAATTTGTGAAAATTCAGGAAAATTCCTAAATTTTTAAGTAACTTTTGGACTAGGAAAAATGCCAAGTGGCAACACAATTGTTAAATGGTAGTAGAAATTACTGTCCAATGGCAATGGAAATTTTGATAAAAGACTTTAGGATTTATTAAAAAGTGCCATTGAAAATTTGGAAGACAATTGGAGTAGAAATTGAAATTGATTAGACTATCTAAATGAAAGAACCTAGTTTAATGCTTTAGGAATTGGACATGTGGCAAGTGATATTAATCACTTGCCAAACAATGCCTTAATCCCACTACTCTTTTAATTTTAAAGACCCCCTTATTATCTCTCATGATGCTATTAAGTTCAAAGGCTATTAAGTGTTTTGTTGTTGTCTTCTTCTTCTCCTTCGTGGCTTCTCTTCTCTCCTTCTTGATTTTAATTCTTCAAACCTCCACCCACGTTGAATCTCTAATCTTTCAATTTCTGCTTCCTTCATGTTATCTTCTTCATTTCCATAGAAAACCCAAACCTTCCAACCTCCATGATGATTTATGTGGGATGCATGGAAAATTAGGGATTTTTGGTGATCTTGAGAAATTGGAAGAATTTGAAGCTACAACAAGTAAGTTATGCTTTAAATGTCATGGTTACGATTAAATGAAGCAAGATTGATGAGAAAATTGAGATTTGATGACTTGATTATGGAATGCTTATGTATATGTTGTGGGTAATGAAAATTTTAAGTAAATGTCTTGTTTTTGGATATGCATTATGAGTAATGATTCATAAATTATTATAGAGATGTTTTGGAAGTTGGATGATTCATATAATGTGTTTGGATGAGTGAATTAAATTGACGAATGAATGAACATGTGGATGTTCTATTTTTGGGTTAATGATCAAATATAGATCATGAATGGGTTTGTAAATGTTATTGAGTGAAAATGGAGTAGAGAATGGAGTGTAAATGAAGTAGAAAGGATGATTTTTGTATAAGATGTGTTAGGTGTAAGATGTTAGATGTGAAAAATCTAAAAAATGGGAGGAGAGTGCTGAACTGGGTATGCGTCTATGGAATTCCGCCGCGGCAATCTCCTTGCTTTTCCGTAGCGAACTCAATGGATTTAGCTAGGATTTCTTTCGGATAAAGTTCGATGCGGCCAAATCTAGGTTTTGTTGTGGCGAACTTGTCAAAATTTCACAAGAATTCCTCTCTGGAGGAGTTCGCCGCAGCGAACTTCTGACTTCACCGCAGCGAACTTTTCTCTGCACTGAACATGCTTTATTATTTTGGGCATAACTTTTGCTGTAGTGATCCAAATGGAGTGATTTTTGATTTTGAGTAAACTAGAACATAAGGATACAAATTTTAAGAAGAAATAGAGTTTTAATTCAGTGTCTAAGAATTTCAAATTTTGGATGGAAGTTGAGTACAGGGCACTGTTTAAGTATAAGAACAGTCCGAAGAAGTTTGTAGTATAACTTTCATATTTCTAAACCAAATGGAATGTTCTTGGTGTCATTAGAAACTTAAGAGATAGGAGAACAACTTTGCAGAAAGAAGTGTTGCTAAATTTCTCCATTTTCCTTGGCATAATGTTCATGTAAAATAGACCAGAATGTTTAAAATTTTGGAGATGTTATATGAAGAAATGAGAGTTTGGATATTGTTTGATCTTATAATGTTAGAATAACATTAGTGAATGAATTGTTGGTGTTACAGTACCAAAGATATGCATATAATGGAAATGAAGAGGCTCATATGATTGTAGTTGTGATTCAAAGGAAATGAGTAATGGGTATTAAATAAAAGTGAATGAGATTTGGATACTGTGAGAGCTAATAATGCTAGAAATGAAATGACGAGTAATTGAATTTTGAATTTTGATTCTAATGGTTTTATTGAGGTGTAAAAATAAGTACAAATTATACTTAGGTGAGTTTTGAAATGTGATTGATAATGTGGTGAGAATAATGGAAAGATACCTGGGATTGTCATTGAGCATGCATTGAACATATTCCATATTTGTGCATAAACGACGACTTATAATTGTGTAATTATTAATGTATGTGCAACATATGTATTGCATAATTTTGATGTGCAGGATGATCGTCCGCATTCAGGCATTTCCAGAATTTGGAAGTACTTGCTAATCCGGAGCGTACTATGAATAGACCGAGATGGTCTCACTTCATTGTTTGTTTGTTTGAATTTTGTATTAATTGACTAGTGGATAATGATATGAATGTGATTTAACTGTGTGATTTGGCTATTGAAGTGCTACTTGTATGTGAATGAGATGAAATAAGTGTACATAATATGATTGTTAAATGTCGAACCATGGTCTGACGATGGATATGTTTTAAATGTGCATTTGCATATGAATGAACTTGTGATTCTCAACTTTAATGTTGAATGTCGAACTAAGGTCCGATGATATGTGAATGGGAGTGAATGCGAATATGCAAATGTAATTAATGCATTCCATTTCATGAATGTATGAAACATAATGGCAGTTATGACCTGAAGAGCCACTAATCAGAGCTTAAAGCTCAATGTGCTAAAAGAGCCTCGAGCTCAAAAGTGATTAAGAGCCTAAGGATCACTATGTATAATGAGCCCTGTATCTCCATCAGATAAGGGATAGTTAGTAATGAGCCCGGTGTCCAATAGATATGGGACAGTTAGGCACTCAGTCACAACAAAGTAATAAATGAAAAGTGGGTCTCATGTGCGTTGCATATGCATAATATGAATGATTAAAATGTATTTGAATGTGAATGTGAAATGTTGTGAATTTGAATTATGTATTATGTATTATATGACTGGGTGAGCCATTGATGATGGTCACTCACTGAGTTCACAAAACTCATCGAAAATTTGCAAATATTTTTTAGAATCAAAAGAATACCCTGTTAGGCAAACGGGAGTATTCTTACAGCATTCAAGTGAGGAATAGGGGTCAAGATCAGTTCGTGTCCGCATTGTTTTCCTTTATTTTTGTACTGAATTGTATTTTCTGAAAATTTTGTATTAAGGAATGTATTTTGAAATTTTTGTATAATGTGTATGCGAATGTATTCATATTGTATTGACATTATGATTGTGAGTGCTTTGTTTCTGGAATGGGCCCTAGTGTTTAACGAAATTTTTGATGATTTGAAAAATATATACAGAATAAAGTAGGCCCTTTTTGAGGATTGATTTCTGCATATTATGTTTGTGGTTTCAAAAAAAAATTATACAGAGTTTTGACTAATTTAGTGATCTAGCATGCCACCCTCATGGGGCATGGACTCGGATATCATGCAAGATGTCGAGTAAGTGTCTTGCGGGAGTGGGGTGCTACATATGTGGTATCAGAGCCCAGAATTAGTATCTTAAATGGGCATTTTTGAAATATATTTCAAGATACATGCATTTTTGTCTCGTCATAGCAGACAGTAGCAACTGATCCCTAGTCTAAGTTACATGTGTATGAGTCAGATGCATAAGCATGTGTTAAGAGTTTCAGCTGATAGAATTAGTGAGAAGAATGATACTCTTTCTGAATGTGAGAGAATGAAAGTTGTGGATAATTAGAAATGGGAGATATCATATGGTTAGATATGATAAATAATGATTCAATGCAATTGTATTGGAGGATGTATTATGGAATATGATATCAATATTGCATTGTGATGGTATACCCTTGAATGAGATATAGACGTGAATGTATTGTCGTGGATTGATTGAGGAAAATAAAGATATAAGTAGAAATGATGACATAAAAGTGTCTAAGCCAAGTTAAAAAAAAATAAATCTTTCTATGACCTTGAAAGGTTGAACTTGGACTTAGAATGATTGTGTGATTATCGTAATAAAAGTTTATGATTCAGTATAAGAATATGTCTGTGGAATTGAGACTAGAATTTCATAATGGTTCTGCCTCTATAATTCTGAAATGATTGAGGATACATATACGAAAGACGAAATAAATGACAATAAAAAGATGAGATAGAAATGAGGAAAGAGAAAAAGGGAAATGAAATAGTCATAAATGACTTTATAAGAGACGAATGATGTGTAGTAAGGAGAAAGCTAGAAATGCATATAAGAGAGGATTTTATGTATGAATGAGATAAAGAAGAAGGCAACGATCATGGCACAGTCCCCACGATCGAGGACAGATACAAAAGAAGAATTATTATCCTGAATCAAATGAGATTAAGGTATCCTTAGCATAAGCTACTAATTGGTGAATTGTCATAAATAAATCTCTAGATAAGATGTAATGAATTGCTTAATGCTTTATTGAGCCTTATCAGAAAGGATATTCTTATCATATAAGTTATGACAAAAATTAATCTCCTTGAGGTTACTAAGAATGCCTTATCAGCAATGATGATAACATTGGATTGATAAAGGTTACATAAACAGTATAGATGATAGTAGTAAGAAGTCTTCTTTCAAAAAAGAAGAATTTTACCAAATTAGGTCAAGTGGACCAAATGGTTTACTTCTAAGAATGAACGATGAGGGAACAAATTCGAAATGAAGATTTAATGAATCAAAAGTGAATATTGGAGTCAGATAGATATGAGACTCAGTTGTGAGAAAAATGAATATATTATAGAGAGTACATGTGTCGTATCGGTTGTAAAGTATCCAACTATGTTATTGGATTCTTGAATTGGAGATAATACTACTACTATTGCTGAAGGAACAAGTAAGTTATACTTTAAATGTCATGGGTATGGTTAAATGAAGCAAGATTGATGAGAAAATTGAGATTTGATGACTTAATTATGCAATGCTTATGTATGTGTCGTGGGTGATGAAAAATTTAAATAAATGTTTTATTTTTGGATATGTATGATGAGTAATGATTCATAAATTATTATAGAGATGTTTTGGAAGTTGGATGATTCATACAATGTGTTTGGATGAGTGAATTAAATTGATGAATGAATGAACATGTGGATGTTCTGTTTTTGGGTTAATGATCAAATATAGATCATGAATGGGTTTGTAAATGTTATTGAGTGGAAATGGAGTAGAGGATGGAGTGTAAATGAAGTAGAAAGGATGATTTTTGTATAAGATGTGTTAGGTGTAAGATGTTAGATGTGAAAAATCTGGAAAATGGGAGGAGAGTGCTGAACTGGGTATGCGTCTGCGGAAATTCGTTGTGGCAAACTGTTGGGTCCGGGATTTGGTACCTGGGGAAACACGCCCAGCCATAAGCCCCAGCATACTCCCGCGACCCAACATACAATTGGTACTGTCCTCTTTGGTCTGGGAATCCCTCTCCAGGATTCGAACACAAGACCTCAAGGTTTTATAGCTTC
>JAOTAX010000005.1:13097862-13110131 GCA_025629825.1 Erythroxylum guanchezii | reverse complement strand
ATATGGTCTTACTCAAATTAACATGCTAATTAACTCCTATTAACATGCCAATTAATTCCACAAAATACTCCATTAAGGCCTCAAAATTCATTTAAATCATGCTTAACTCCTTCCAAAAATCATAACCTTTTTCTAATCGTGCAATTGAAGGAATTTGGTAACACTTCCTTCTAGAAAAATGTTCCTCATTGTCTCAACTTTCCAATGACATCAAAATCGTTCAATTTGGTTCCATAGTCCAAAAGTTATACACTAAATAGTTCGGACTGTTCTTATACTGAAACATTATTATGTGCTTAACTTTCATTCAAAAATTGACATTCTTAGAGACCGAATCAAAACTCGATTTCATCAGAAAATTTGTAGCCTTATCTCTCTAGTTTAATCCAAATTAATAATCATCTCATTTGGATAACTAGAACAAAAGTTATGGCTAAAACACCGAAGCATACTCAATGAACATTTACATTTTCCAGCTTTTTACTTCCAACATATCACATATAACCCATTTGTACCTATACCATCTTTTATATTTCATTTCAAATCCAAGGATTCTTTATTTCTTTACACATAATTAATCACCAACAATTTTTCATTTAATAGAAAGGTTCGGGGTCCAACAATTGCATATTACATTGACCTACTGCTGAAGAGTATATGGGATCCCAAGTATTTTCCTATTATTGATGAGACTATGTAGAAAGCTAAAAAGATGACCAAGTTCATGTATAATTGTGCATGG
Source organism: Erythroxylum guanchezii (assembly GCA_025629825.1). Classification (NCBI taxonomy): domain Eukaryota; kingdom Viridiplantae; phylum Streptophyta; class Magnoliopsida; order Malpighiales; family Erythroxylaceae; genus Erythroxylum; species Erythroxylum guanchezii. The sequence goes on along the minus strand of JAOTAX010000005.1, from coordinate 13,109,389 downwards.
GTATTGAATTTAATAAGAAAGGAATTTACCAATGGTAAGAATTTGTGTCGTCCTGTTGTGACATGATTTGCAATAAATTTCTTATCACTTCAGTCTTTTGTTACGATGAAAAAAGAGTTAAGACAAATGTTTACAAGTGATAAGTGGATTGCATCTCAACATATTAGGTCTAATGCTGGAGTGGAGGTTTGTAAAATTATACTGGAAGATAGAGAATTTTGATCTCAATGCCAATTTGTTATCTGAGTTTGTGAACCTTTGGTGAGGGTGCTTCGTTAGGCTGATAGTGAAAAAAATGTCCAACAATGGGTTATATTTTTGATGCCATGGACAGAGCGACAGAAGCAATCAAGGCCAATCTGAAACATAGGCCTTCTTTGTACACACCATCTCTTTCAATCATTAATAAGAGAAGGGAAAGACAACTCTCTTCTCCATTGTTTGCAGCTGGGGCGTTTTTGAATCCTATTGTCTATTTTAAACTGGATCTTACTAAGCAAGCTGAAGTTAATAAATGAATGCTTTTAACTATTACAACAATTGTTAGCATTGACGCGATGCAAGATCTCTTAAGCTCACAAATAGAGCTTTATAAGTTGTCGTATGGGGATTTTGGAATGTTAATTGCTATTCGACAAAGAGGAAAACTTTTTCCAAGTATTAGTTGTTTCCTTTTTCTTATTTGTTGAAAAATAATTATCACTTTATTTTGTTTACAACGCTACTTTTGTTATCTTACAACTTACAGTTTTTTGGTGGGATCAATTCAGAAATAGAGTTCTAGAATTGAAAAGGTTTGCAATTCGAATTTTAAGTTAATGTGTGAGTGCAACAGGCTGTGAACGAAACTAGAGAGCATTTGAATTTATCCACTCCAAGAAAAAGAATAGATTAGAGCATAAGAGGTTGAATGACTTGGTTTTTGTTCGTTACAATTTAAAGCTTCAAGAAAGGTATGTTATTATTATTATTAATTCTGATATAATTTCTTATAATTAAATTTTATTGTTTACTTTGACTCTTAATAGCACAAGTAGTTCAATTGATCCAATTTCTATTGGTAATATTGATCTTTTAGCGGATTGGGTTTCTGAAGAACCGATTTTGATAGATGTCAATGACTTGGAAAATAATCTTGGATGGGAAAGCAATGACATGTCATTTGGTGCATTAAATTCGAATGATCATAATGATGAAGCTCTTATCAATGATGAGGATTTTGTACTAAATGATAACAAGGGTCAGTGTAGTTATAGCAGGTATCCTTCCGTAGACGATTGAATTGCATTCTAGGTTTCTGTTTTCCTATTCTTTTAATTTTACTTATATTTGATGTATATGTTAAATTCTATATATGTAATGTAATTGTAAATATTTTTATTTCAGGTTTAACTTCTACTTGATTGTTTCCTCATCATGAACTCTTGTTGTAAATTATAATAGTTTGAGAGTTAAGGATATTTATTGTTCTTTTATTGGATGTTTTGATGTAATTACTATTTATTATATGATGAAATTGTATTATTGTAATATTTTAAATACTTTGTATTATTTTTAATTTTATATTTGTATGATGATGATTGTCTGCCTTCATATTAATTGTGGCTATTATTTATATGTGAAATATTTAAAAAATTATTGTTATTTCATATTAATTGTTATTATTATTTATTATTATAATTTTTGGAGACATGGTTGATGTAAACTTATAATGTATACAGTACAACTGTATAATACACCAATGGACTATTTTGCAAATTTTAAAATAATTCAGGGACTATTTCATAAATTTAAAAAATTACCCAAAATAGTACCCAGTATAGATCGATATCGATACAGTATCGTACCAGAACCCAATCTAGTATGGTATTTGTAACTTTGACATTGACATTATCAACCAAACATTTTTTTATTTTTATTTGAAAAAACCTAAAACTAAAAATAAAAAACGAAAGCTAAAAACTGAAAGTTGAAAACCACAATAGAAAAATAGAGTAGAATCAAACAACCCCAAAGCTTTTTGAATTCAAGAGAACAAAAGGATCCATTGTGTCTTTGGCCACTTTAAAGACATGCAATTCTAATTATCTCTTTGGCTTATAATGGTATAATTAAGGACAATTTTAAGCTTTTGGTATAAATGATAAATATTGGTTGTCTTCTTTATGTTTTTATTTATAAAGAATTGATTGAAAGGATGCGTTCAAGTGGGAAGAATGACAAAACTGGGAAGAATGATAAAACTAACAAACTTTTGGAAGAGATGGAAAATAAACACTATCCTCCTAACATATTTACTTATAACTATTTTCCAAAGGTCCTTTGTAAGACTAGAAGATTGATGAAGGCATAAGACTTTATGAAAAATGATTGTATGTTGATTTTGATGTTTTTTTAGAATGGATGATACTAATGATGGATTTGAGACTTAGTACGATATAGAAAATAAAGATTGCATACTAGATGTTGATACTTATTCTATAATGAAAGATAAAATAATTAAATAAATACACAAACTAGAAGAAGACAAGTACAAGAGTAACTCAAACCAACCATGTCAAGTGATATGTGCTTAATTGATTATGAATTATTTCATAAAACTTAGTGATTATTGCTATAAAAATGTTTAAGATACTCACTTTGACTCATATGTGATTTTAGGCACAATTCGGAAGTAAAGAATTTAAAGTAAGTCAAAAGCACGATATTTGGGTCATTTTTTGAAGATTAATATTCACTTGTCTACATGGAGTAAGAAGAAGAAAATTAGAGCAAGAAGAAAGCAAATTTAGTCCAAAAGAAGACAACAAAGAACCTGCCAAATAAAACAACACAAGAGGATCAAAACAATAATGCATAAGGCAGCTGGAAGAGAAGCAAAAATGATAATATTCCATGAAGAAAACATTGCGGTAGGTGGATAACCAAAGGAGCAAAACTGCAGCAAGTTGAAAAAAAAAACGCTACAGTAGGTGGACAACTAAGACATAAAACGATAGTAGCAGTGGGAGCAAGAAGCAAGTAAAATGCAACACATGTTAGGGACGCCAAGACAAAACACAGCATGCAGACAGTAGAAAGCAAGGAGCAAAATGCTATTGATGGGCAGGAGCTAAACATGCACATTGGCAAAAGAATAAAAACTCATACAACATCGAGGGTTTGATGTTTTGGAGGCATGGATTTTCAAAGAAAACAGAAAAATAAGAACAGTGATTTCGGCTGGGACATATTTTTGGGGTTAAAACATTATTTTTGGGAGCAAGCTCTCAACCTTGAGAGACCTATAGAGGGGTAGCTTTCCCGACACTGGTTCGAAGTTGACATCGATGCTGACGACTTATGTTAAGTGTATTTGTCTTTGTATTTGATATTTTCTTTTTCTCTTTAGAAATTGATTGTGTTATTTGATGCGTATGGATTTGGGTTTTATGTATGGATAATAATATTCTCGTTATCGTTCGATTATTTGTGTATGAACCCATTGGGTATTATGAGAAGATGATTTTAATGAGTTCATTGGATCGTTTTATAATAAACTCATTGCTAGAATATTCAACGTAATACGTAATTGTTATGATGAAATTCAATTATAACGACTAATTTGACAGCGAATCGTAACACTAGTCAAAATAAACTAGACCTACTACTATAATAGTGGTGAGTCTAGGTTAATCCTACAGAGAGTGTGTGTAAAGTTGTTGAAATGAAATTAATCGGTGTTTAGGTTTGGGGGGTTTTGGTTTTAGAAAAAAGAAAATAAAATAAAGCTAAACTAACTAACAAAAACAATTTAAAGAAAATATGTAAAGAACGATAAAAGTGGTGAATTCAGTAGAGACCTGGTTCTTTAGTTCAATGTCGACCTACACCCTAATTAAACATATTTCATTGATTTGTTGTTCTTAAACCTCTCCTAGCAACTATTAATCGTGAGTTAATATTTAACTCGAGTTTTCCCTTAGGTATCATTTAATTAAGAAACGACAGTTAATTAAACCTAACCATCGAATAACCTAGGATACGATCTCTAAATTTAATTGGGTAGTAGCATTATAAATTAGGAAAACTAAATTCATTTATAGTGACTAATTTGACAGCACATCGTAATGCTAGTCAAAATAAACCAGACCTACTACTATAGGAGTGGTGTGTCTAAGTCGATCCCACAGAAAGTGTGTGTAAAGTTGTTGAAATGAAATTAATCAATGTTTAGGTTGGGGGGTTTTGGATTTAGAAATAAGAAAATAAAATAAAGCTAAACTAACTAACAAAAGCAATTTAAAGAAAACATGTAAAAAATGATAAAAGTGGAGAATTCAGTGGGGACCCAGTTTTTAATATTGACTTACCTAATTAAACATATATCATTAATTTGTTATCCTCAAACCTCTCCTACCAACTATTAATCTTGGGTTAATATCTAACTTGAGTTTTCCCTTAGGTATTGTTTAATTAAGAAACGATCGTTAATTAAACCTAACCATCGAATGACCTAGGATACGATCTCCATATTTAATTGGGTAGTAGCATTATGAATTAAAAAAACCGATTAATCAAGGCAACAATCACATACGATGCGTCATTTAACCTAAGTTATGTTATTCCTAATGATTACAAACCATTAGTCGCTATAAATGAATTTCAACATAACAATTACAAATTACATTGAATATTCTAGCAATGGGTTTTATAATAAAACAATCCAATGAACGCATTAAAATCATCTTCTTACAATACCCAATGAGTTCATACACAAATAATTGAACGATAACGAGAATACGATTATCCATACACAAAACCCAAATCTATATGTATCGAATAACACAATTAATTTCTAAAGAGAAAAAGAAAATAACAAATATAAAAAGAAATACATTTAACCCGGCTAGTTAACATTGATGTCACTTCTGAAGCAGTGTCGGGAAAGTTACCCCTCGATGGGTCTCTCAAGGTTGAGAGCTTACTCTAAAAAATAATGCTTCAGCTGAAAACCCTCACTATTCTTATTTTTCTATTTTTTTTTAAATCCACGCCTCTAAAACATCAATCCCTCGTTGTTATCTACGCTTTTATTCTTTTGCCACTATGCGTGTTTAGCTCCTGCCCAATGATAGCGTCTTGCTTCTTGCTTTCCAATGTCTATGCTACGTTTTGTCTTAGCGTTCCTAGCGTGTGCTGCATGGTTGTCCACTTGCTGCAGCATTTTCTTTCCAACTTACTGTCATTGTGCTCCCTTGGTTGTCCACCTACTGCAGCATTTTCTTTATAGAATGCTGCCATTTTTGTTTCTCTTCTAGCTGCCTTATGCATTGCCGTTTTGATCCTCTTGTGTTGTTTTATTTGGCAGCTTCTTTAAAAGAACTGAATTTGTTTTCTTCTTGCTCTAATTTTCTTCTTTTTACTCTATGAAGATAAGTAAATATTAATCTTTGAATGGCTGAAATATCGTGCTTTTGACTCACTTTAAATTCTTTGCTTCCAAATTGTGCCTAAAATCACATATGAGTCAAAGCGAGTATCTTAAGCTTTTTCATAGCGATAATCACTAAGTGTTATGGAATAAATTCATAATCAATTGAGCACATATCATTAAAAAATTAATTAAGCTAAGAAACTAACTAAGCTAATAACTTGGAGGTAAGTACTATGTATTAAAAAAAACCTTAAAGGACAAAGTCTAAACTACCTTAAAAAAGAGAATGACCTCTCTGAGAGAGATTCTTTATATGTATCCTAGTACGCCAAAATTTTCTATTACAGGTCATATTCTCGATAAGTTCCATTAGATCCATATCATTTTTTATCACTTCTAGTTCTTCTTCGGCTTTCCTTTTTTTTCTTACAGTTTTTAAATACTTTCTCACATCATCTCATTGGAGCATCAGGGTATCTTCTTGTAACATGTTCGAACTAGCTAAGTCTCATCTCACTTAATTTTTCATTAATATCAGTCACCTTTAATTTGTCTCTTACCATTATTCTTGACCTTATCTCTTTTGGTAAGGTTACACATCTAACAAAGCATCCTCATCTCCTTCACCATAAACTTATTACTACACATTTATTTGATGGGCCAATACTCTGTCCCATATAGCATTGTTAGTCTAATCTCTAGGTGATAAAATTTACCTTTAGGCTTAAGTGGTATATTCTTTTCAAATAAAACTCTTGATGCATTTCCAAATACAATAAATTGCTTCCTTTATCATCTCCAACCTATTCTTTACAATCAAGTTCAAAATATGTGCAAAACAATGTCAAAATATCATCTCCCATCCCACATCTTACTCCTCAACTTCTCAATCATAGCATCATTCATGCTACAATTGTCAATTGTGATGGCAGATAATTTGCTGTTAATTTTAAATTCCAACATATAGTCTCTCAATATGGTTGTCAACCTTTCACTTATATGTGATGCCGACACATAAATGAACCTATCTTGTAGAAATATTACCAATATTATTCATAAATTCATAACATAATGAAAAAGTAAATGATAAAAATATTAAAGAATAGAAATTATATTAACGTCAAATAATTATCAACATAAAAGCCATCCATTATATGGTAGTGATGCCTTCAAGGTTCCAAGACGGTTGTAGTGATAATGGTAGTAAGAGATAGTGGATGTTCATCTCCAATAACCATAGATGCCATCAAATACCTTGATCTATTGGTATCTTAAGTTGCTGAGGTCAATTCATTCTTCCCTTTCATAAGGTTTGGGTCAAAAATATTTAACCTCTTAATATCATCTTCCTTCTATTACATGAATCAACATGTCTCTTTAAATGAGACATTCTACCTTTTGAACTATAGGCCAACATCTTCTGACAATATTTACATTTTGCTTTTTCTATCCTGTCTATCGACTTAGTTTAATTAAAGCGATTCCAAACTTCACTTTTTAATTTAGTTCGAGTTGAACTTCTATTTTAACTTGGTACGGGAATAAAAATTTTCACCTCTATTTCTGGTACTGGATTACAACTTTCCACTGAAGGAATCTGCCTATCCATTTGAAACAATCAACATATAAATGCTTAAGGTTAGAAATAATCAAAATGAGCAATTGAGCATACCATTATTGAATAATAAAGGTGTTGATGTAGAGAAGTTTATTGAAGCAATTTCAACAACACATGTTTGGAAGTATTGAGTTCTTTTTTTATAAAGTAAAGGTATTCTCACTTATTTTCTCTTATATATCCCTTTAAAATCCTTAGTACTTTGATACCAACATACCATGTCAAATTTCACAAGCTTTATGCTCTCAAGCACTTATTATAATCTCACAAACAAAGATGATTAACAAAAAGCATAAATTAAATTTTACTTTTAATTGCATAAAAAATATATATACAAAAAAAGTTTAATACAAGTTAATGACATGTCATGATCTGAAAACATCTCAAAAATTATGGATAAAAGGTTAGAAACAATCAAAACGAGCATACCATTATTAAATAATGAGCATACCATTAATATGGCATATATACCAATATGATTAATTACAATTTAGCTTTACGATGTTATTCCCTCAAACACTTATATAATCTAAAAAACAAAGATGCAAAACATTAATGTCCAAAAGTTGGCACTTAAATCTCAAGACATTGTAAGAGATAAGATATTGGTTGGAGTAGAAAACAAGTAAACGATGCTAAGTTTAGGAAACTGAGCATATTTTACATTGGATTTTGGAAATTGGGTTATTAAGTTAGGATATCTAATATTTCATTATTTAACCAAAGTCCTCTAGTGGATATTATTCAATTTTTCTTGGTACTTTCCATATGTAGTGCCAAACAGAAAATGTCACTTAACCAATTAAAATGAAGTAGAAATAAGAAATTACAAGTATCAATGTGGAGAGTTAGTTGATCATTAATCATCATCTCTTGCAAGGATGTCCAACTCTCATGAGCATACTTAGTGATACAAAGGTCACCTTGGGACTCGAACTTTCACCGAAGTTGATCACCAACATCCTTTCCACAACATTCTTATTTAGGTCTGCTTAAGCAAGACTTCAGTCTTCAATGACCCTCGAAGTGTTTACCTCACACAGTCAAAGAAATAATGCTACGGAAGTAATAAGAAAATAAAGGCAACAAGGAAAAAAGAGAGATATGGTAAAACCAACCTTTATATTACTTTCCCTCAAAAGAATACAAGGAATGCGCTCTCTGACTGAATAAGGAGAGTAAAACTCGAATGAGCTAAATATAGGCACTCTAACTTGGAAGCCAATTTATATTCAGAATCCCACTTAAACTGAGCTGCCTAAGATCATGCTAAGATCACGTCTATCTCTATCAGATTACATCACGTGGACTAATTGGATGACACCCATCCAAATAGAACTCTAACTGATAAGATAGAATCTACAAGATAACAGAAAGAAAAAGTTTACAAATAGGAAATTAGCACCCTTATCCTCGAAGATCTCCACTATCTTCAGTGTTGAGTCTCACTACAACTCTAACTCCTAGTTGTCGCCACATCATCCAAGATCTCCCCATGATCTCTGTCCGCTGATGATGCAGTGTGATCTTGCCGAAGCCTACATAGCATACTAACCTGATCCAATGTTTCCCACAACAAGTCTGCTAGTAATGGTCCATTCATCCAAGCATGAGCCAAATCCTTAGTCCATCAAGTCCTTAGCCTAGGTTGAGTCAATCTTCACAAGGTCCGAGACTTTACCAAAATTCATACCAAGTTTGATCCCACTCGCCCATGTTTTCCTTAGTGTTTTTGCATACCTCCCTCATACGTGTAATCTAGCTAACCTTCCTCCTAAGGTGCATTGTAAAGGTCGCTAAGAAGTGCTCTGAAGTTTAAGGGTCTAACAAACCACCCCCACTAAATGGATTTGACGCCCTTGTCGAATTATTCTGAAGGTAGGAGTTTACTTGGTCCTTGAGTTGCCACAAAGTCGTATCTTTCTCCCACGTAGCTTTCACAATCTTTCCATTGAATCAAGAACTCGGTCCGTCGATTCTTCTTATGTTGACCCATTGGTCGATGATCTAGGATCTTCTCCATTTGATCCTTAAATTGTTTCCTCATAATCGATGGAGCTCACTTCACCTGACTCATATTCGGATCTGTTGCATCCTCATAGTAAGGCTTGACAAAACTAACATGAAAAGTAGGGTGTACCTTTAACCACTCGGGCAATTTCAATTTGTATGTCACGTTCCCCACTTTGTGTAGCACTTCAAATGGTCCATCGTACTTCGACACCAAATCTCTATGAACTTGCTTACTCGAGATCTTCTTCCAAATTTGTGGGGTTAGTTTCAACAAAACTTTATCTCTCACGTTAAATTCTAACGGTCTCCTCTAAAGATCTGCTTACTTCTTCATCCGTTAAGAAGCTTTTCAAAGACTGTTCCTCTCCTCATCCAACAATTCTTACTTCTCCATTGCAAACTTATGCACCACAGGACATTTGCCACCTGTCCTTTGTTGAGCAATCTCTAGTGGTGTCAGAGGTTGTTGTCCCAACACAATCTCAAAGGGACTTTTCTCCGTAGCCAAAGATCTATGCAAGTTATAGCAAAACTGTGTAGTATCAAGTAAATTTAACTGGTTATGTTGACTTGCACTTACATAATGTCGTAGGTACTCCTCCAACAAACTGTTGATTCTTTCTATTTGGCCATCTGTTTGTAGGTGATTTGGCGTTAAAAACTTCAAATCGCAACCCATCATATTAAAAAGGGACGTCCAGAATCAACCTGTAAATCTGGTGTCTCAGTCGCTCACAATATCCACTAGAACTCCGAAATACTTGACCACGTTCTTATAGAACAACTCGGTCGTAACATCCGAAGGACAAGTCACAGGAGTTGGCACAAAGATCGCAGACTTGGAGAATCTTTCAACCACGACCATGATTGATGCCATGTTGTCCACCTTTGGTAACCCACTAATGAAATCCATTGAAACCGACACCCATGGTCTCTCGGAGATGGATAAGGACTGTAGCAAACCAGCTTCCTTCTTTCTCTCTGGCTCATCCAACTGATAAACGAGGCACGTCTTGATGTAACATTCCACGTAAATCTCCATCTTTGGCCAAAAATAGGAACGAGATAGGAGCGCTAGCATCTGTTGGACTCCTGGGTGACCAGCCCACCACAAGGTATGCGTCTCCTTCAACAACTGTTTCCGCAATCCAACAAAGCTTGGCACATATGCTTGACTACTCTTAGTCATCAAAAGCCCATCATCGTCAAGACAAAACCTGCGTACAACGCCTTCCTTGACTTGAGAAATCAACTTAGAGCACATAGTCTTGACTTGAGAAATCAACTTACAGTACATGGTGTCCAATGGAGCTACTATCTTAATTTGCTCCAACAGGTTAGAATCCACCCTTGTGACTGAATAAAGGGTCGTAAATACCTCTTCCCTACTCAAGGCATATGCCACATTGTTTTGTCTCCCCGGTTTATGCTCCCACACAAAGTTATACTCAGCAAGAAACTCCTGCTACCGAGCTTTTTTGCAGACAACTTCTTTTGGGTCCTGAAAAATGTGTTAGCAACATTATCTGTTCAGACAACGAACCTGGTTCCCAGTAAATATACTCTCCATGTCTCAAGGAAATGCACCATCATAAGCATCTCCTTCTCGTGCGTCGAGTAACGTCACTCCACACTATTGAGCTTTTGACTCTCAAATACTACCAGATGACCTTCCTGTACAAGGACTCCAATAATGGCTTTGTTTGAAGCATCAGTATGTACCTCAAATGGAAGATCGAATATGGGTAGCTTCAACACAGGTTCGGTTGAGATAGCAGCTTTAAGTTGCTCGAATGCCTCCTCACATGCACTCGACCAACACCACTCTTGCTTCTTATTTAGCAAATTCGTTAATGGCATTGCTTTCTTAGAGTATTCCACAATGAACTGCCTAGAGTAGTTCGCCAGGCTGAGAAAACTCTACAATTATTTTACTGTTATGGGAGCCTGCCACTCAACTATCGCTTTCACCTTTCTCGGATTCATCTTTACCTGACCCTTACTCACCATATGACCCAAGAATCTGATCTCCAACTAGGCAAACTTACACTTCTCCACCTTCATGTAGAGCTTGTCCTGCCTTAGTCTTTCGAATACCCGTCTCAAGTGTTACACATGTTCTGTCATGCTAGTTGTAGCACCCCACTCCCGCCGACCCATTCCCGACATCGAGAGGGATGTCTGAGCTCGAGCCAGTGGAAGTGGCATGCTAGAGCAGTGCGATCAAACAATCAATTTAGCGATCGGTATAAGCAGAAGCAGAAGTCAAAAAGGAATCGAACGAGCCAGAAGCCCTTTTCATAAATCATTTGGTCAGTACAGTATAAAAGCAGTACAACAGCCAGTGGCCAGTTGGGGCCGAACACTCAACAAAATACAGTGGTTCAGAAATCAAATACAAGAGACAAGAGACAGACACAACTGATCCCGACACTAGACTTCTCTTGAGCTCAGTAAGTAAACTCCCGTTCGGCGACGGG
>JAOTAX010000005.1:13080208-13090689 GCA_025629825.1 Erythroxylum guanchezii | reverse complement strand
CAAAACACTCATTTCATTTCATCAAATGCTCGTAAATTCAATTATACCTTTCATTTATTTCAAGAAATCATACTATAGTTCCTCATTTAATTTTCATTTAATAAATCAAATCTCCAAGAAAAGTTTGGGGTCCAACAGGCACTCTTTGGAACTCAATTTAAAGTGAATAGCAAGAGGACAACTAACCACTTTAGCTTTGTTTAGTTTGAATCTCTGAAGTATTTTATCAATGTACTTCTCATGTGACAACCATAGTTTCTTGGTGCTTCTATCTCTGATAATCTGCATGCCAAGAATCTGCTTTGCTGATCCTAAGTCTTTCATGGCAAAAGACTTATCAAGTTGTTTCTTCAGATTGTTGATTCTAAAAACATTCTTACCAACAATCAACATATCATCCACATAGAGCAATAAAATAATGAAATCATCATCAAAGAACTTCTTTACAAATACACAGTGATCTGAGGTAGTCTTCTTGTAGCCTTGCTCCCCCATAACAGACTCGAACTTTTTATACTACTGTCTTGGTGCCTGTTTTAGACCATATAGATTCTTCTTTAATCTACAAACACTCTTCTTTTCCCTTTTTTACAAAAACATCTGGCCGCTCCATGTATATCTCATCTTCCAAATCCCCATGTAAGAAGGTAGTTTTGACATCCATTTGTTAAACCTCTAGATTAAAACTTACAGCTAGCCCTAGCACTGTGGGTATGGATGTCATTTTCACCACTGGTGAAAATATCTCGTCAAAGTCAATACCCTTCTTTTGGTTGAATCCTTTGACCACTAATCTTGCTTTGAATCGAGGATGGTCGTTGTGTTAACACCCATTTATTCTTCAATGCTCTTTTACCTTTTGGCAACTTCACCATCTTGAATGTTTTATTCTCATGCAAGGATTTCATCTCATCTTGCATGGCTTCTTTCCATTTCTTTTTGTGTTCATCATTCATGGCTTCATCAAAGCTTTCTGGTTCTCCCCTGTCAGTTAGCATTGCATACTGATTAACTGGATATCTAGTAGATGGTTGTCTATTTCTACTAGATCTTCGTAATGGGACTAGAGAATCTTCAGGTGTTGGTGGTCGAATGTGAACACCATCATCATCCTCTGGGTCAACTTCATTGGGAGCATCTGCATTATCAGCTTCTAGCTGATCATTCTGCACTTCATCTCCAACTTATCTAGCCACCACTGTTGGAGGATTCAATCAGAAGCTTGTTGAGTCATCATCAGAGCTTGGAACTTCCTTTTCCGCTTTTTGGATATCTTCAATAGTTTGATCTTCAACAAACATAGCATCACGACTCCTAATAAGTCTTTCCTACACCAGATCATAAAACCTATAGCCAAATTGATCTTGACCATAACCAATGAATACACACTGTCGTGTCTTAACATCAAGCTTTTTCCTTTCATCCTTAAGAATATGGATAAAGGCCCTGCAACCAAAGACCTGCAAATGATCATAGGAAACATCCTTTCCTGACCACACCTTTTCTGGAACTTCATACTAGAGAGGAACACATGGTGAACAATTTAATGCGTACATGGCTGCAAGTAAAGCTTCACCCTAAAATGTCTTAGGCAACTTTGAATGTGAAAGTAGACATCTGACTCTTTTCATTAAAGTTCTGTTCATCCTCTCAGCTACGCCATTTAATTGCAGTGTTTTTGGTGGTGTCATTTGATGTCGAATACCATGCTCCTTACAGTAAGCATCAAATAATATGATGTACTCTCCACCGTTGTCTGTCCAGACGCATTTCAGCTTCTTCCCAGTTTGTCTCTCAACTTATGCGTGAAATTGTTTGAACACATCAAGCACTTGATCTTTAGTCTTTAGAGTATAGGCCCACGCTTTCCTGGAATGATCATCAATAAAAGTCACAAAGTACTATGCATTACCAAGTGACTTTGGCAATGGTCCACACAAATCTGAGTGAATCAGATCTAGAACATTCTTCATTCTGGATGGAGGAGAACTCTGTAAAGAAACCCTGTTTTGTTTCCCTGCTAGACAATTTGCACATTTCTTTTGATGTATCTGGTTTAGACCAGACAACATATTCCTTTTTACAAGCTGAGTCATCCTTTTCTCACCAATGTAGCCTAGTCTTTTATGCCATAAATCAACTGCATTATCATTCTACACTGTATTGGCAACATCACTGGAGAGTTTTGCCTACATCATATACAGTCTTGAGTGCTTCTGACCTCTGGCCACTACTAAGGAGCCCTTAGTAAGCTTCCATTTTCCGTTTCCAAAATTATTTCGGAAACCTTCATCACCTAGCCTGTTTACAGAAATCAAGTTCAGACACATATCAGGAATGTACCTGATATCTTTTAGCAACAGTCTTGAACCATTCTTTATCTCTAAAGAAACATCTCCTTTGCCAACAACATTTGACAGATTTCTATTTTCCATCTTAACAACTCCATAATTCCCAGGTGTGTAAGATGAGAAAAATTGTCTGTGAAATGTAACATGAACAGTAGCTCCACTGTCAACTATCCAACTTGTTTCTTGCGACACTAGGCTGACTATCTCTGTATCAATAACAAGGTTGAATACATCAACAATGTTAGTTTGTTCATCATCACCGCTTTCGTTTGTCTTCACATCTTTGCCTTTTTCCTTCTTCAACTTTTGGCAAAATTTCATAATGTGGCCTTTCTTCTTACAGTAATGGCATTTCACATTTGCATATCTATTTGACTTTCCTCTGCTCTTGTCTCTAGACTTTGGACTTCTGGATTAACTCCTTCCTCTATTTTCTATAAGCAGAACATCTGAATGTGATGAAGAGGCTGCATGTTGTGATTTACATCTCATCTCTTCATTTAGTATACTGCTTTTAACAGACTCCATATTTAATACGTCATTTGGTGCAGTATTTGTCAAAGACACCTTCAAAGTCTCCCAAGACTCTGGTAATGAAGCTAGCACCATTAGAGCAATCACCTCGTCGTCAAACTTTATGCCCATCTTTGATAATTGATCAACCATCCCTTCCATATTATTTAAATGACCAGCTACAGAAGTAACCTCTTGGTATTTTACCTGCATCAAATTTGTCAGATAAAATAATTTGTTGTTGCCAGTCTTTGAAGCATACAACTGCTCCAGTTTATTCCACAGTGTTCTTGCATGAGTCTCGTTACAAATGTGATTGTACACATTATCATCGACAAACTATCGAATATGACCACATGCTCGTTCGTGCTCAAACTCCCATTCTTCATTGGACATCTCCTCCAATTTAGTTGTCGAAAATACCAGCAAATGCATCTTTGTAATCATCAAGAGATCCTTCATCTTGGTTCACCATATACGGTAGTTCATACCGTTCAAATATATATATTTTGCTCGTCTTCACCTCCATTTGCCAAATTAAGCCAAATTTGAGAAAACTAACCTCAAAAATGAAATCAGGACGTCAAAATTTGGCAGAAAAGATATCTTCTAAATTTTCACCACGGGACCTGGCAAATAGTAACTTGTGAATAGTACCGCAGGACCCAGTTACTATTGCTATAGTGCCTTCACCTTACAAATTTATTATAACAAATTTAAAGTACTATTCATCACCTTTGCCGTTTTACGTCAACTTTTTGAACAGATCATGCCAAAAAATTCGTTGTAATTTTGTCTTCCCCATGACGTGCTTCTTTTCAAAAAATACCTCCAATGAAAACATAGCTTTGATACCACTTATTAGGTGCAGCGGGTGTATTTTGTGAAAAGGAAAAATAAGATGAGCAAAATGGACACGGAATATTTAATGTGGTTCACCCTTAACTTTGGGCTACGTCCACGGACAAAACTCAGAGTATTTCTTCCACTATCACAAATAGTAGGTATACAGAAATAAAACCAAAATAGTGGCTCACAATGTGTTTCACAACCTAAAAATACTAACCTCACTATTTTGTCACTCACTAACCCTTTAAGAAAATTTTTCCTAACTTCAGACCATTATTTTGCTCTATTTTTGCCCTCTGTTTTTCTGTGTTATACGATTGGTATGAAGTGGGGAGTGCCTTATATAGGCACTCCACCGCGGGCAGCTATCTTCTTAAATTTATTCAACAAAAGCAACATACAGCACTGATTGTGGACATGGAGTCCCTCCATGTGAGAGGGACCCATATCCAACAGCAGTGATCGGAGAGGTGATTGCGGTTCACCAACCAAGCCACGAGAAGAAGCAAAAATTGGGTGACAATGTACATAATCTCAAAGCATGGGTTGATATTTATATACTGAGTTTAAATGATGTGCTAGTGACCAGCGCTTGGTCAACATTTGGTTATGTGGCTCAAGGTCTAGCAGGTGTAAAGTCTTGGATCCTAGAACTGCCTGGTAGACACAGTGTCCCTAATCCACCTTGTCGACCCTCCATATCTTCGGAGCCATGCTTCTTATTGTTTCCAAATTATAATCCAAGAAACCTTCCTCCTCACATCAAGAATTGTGAGGATGCAAAGTTGGGACTAAAGCTGGTTAATTAGTAATATATATAGGAGGAATGTTTCTAATATCAGGCATTGCATTGCACTTACAGGCAGGAAGGTAAATGTGAACAATTAGTTTTTAAAAGAATAAAGGGTAGGCTCATAATTTGGATTTTCTTTAATCGTATGTGTGTAAATGCCTGTGCATGTGCAATTTCAGCCAACATTAAGTGCCTGTTTGGTTTCGTTTTTTTTTTTTCTGTTTTTCGTTATGATTTTCAGAAGAAAAAAATTCATTAAAACACGTTTGGATGAGTATTGTTGTCGTTTCTTGTTTCTAAAAATTAAAAAAAATCACAATAGGTTTATAGAAACGTAAAAAAGACATTTTTTAAGATTTTAAAATAGAATTTTTTTCGTAAAAACCACACATCCCGATTTCACTGCCTTTTGTGTTTTTTTCAGCCTTGCTCTGCCTTCACTACTCAGTGCTTGCTCCTTCATCTTTGAGAAAAGGTTAACAATGGAGGCAACTAAGATGAATCTTTTCGGGTCAACCTACCTGGGTATGGTCTACTGTTATTGCTTCATTTCTTGGTTTTTTCATTATTCTTTGAATCACATGGTATTCTCTTGTTTTCGCTTCTACCGCGCCATCGACGCCTCCTTGGTGTCGTCATGATCAGCGACGTCTCATGTCGCCATCGATGTGCATCGCCACCTCCTCCTGCCATCTACTTCCACACATAGGTTTCATAAACCCTCTCCAGGCTTCAGCATTCAATATTTCATAAGTGGCGGTACAAACAGTTAGTGATTTTCAAACAAACGTAGGCAGAAGGGGAAAATAAAGAAGCCAAAACACAAAAATACTACCAAAAAGTTTCAAGCAACACCAAAACATCCAATAGACACCATCATAAACCAATCTTTCAATCAACATACGATCCACAAAGAACACAAAACCAATACCCATCTTATTTCCATATTTTGGGCTACTAGTTCACATGTCTCCAGGCACAACAAACAAATCACAAACAATTGATTTTCCAGAAACACAACTAGCAAAATCAATCCATATAGGCGTGACCAATCACATCACTCCACTACGCATTAAGAACTCCAGAAGTTTGTAATTCCTATAAAAGAAAAGTTTTTCATATACGTCTTCGTCTTTGCAGCGCTTTATTCTTGAACTTCATCTCTATAGCTTTTTTCTTCTCATCCTCGCGTCTTATCATTTAATGCGGCAGAGCCTAGTCTTCACGTATCTTTAGTATGGAGCAGGCAGCACTTGTCTTCACATTTAATGTGGCAGCACATCGGCAGAGCCTAGTCTCCAAAGCCTAATCTTCACGTAGTAGCCTTTGGCCTTGTTTGGTTAATAGCTAATCAGCTAATTTTTAGCTGATTGACTAAATTCAGCTGTTTGACTTCATCAACCAGCTATGTATTTTGTTTGGTTATTGGCTGGTTAAGTTGGCTGATTCAACCCAACCAGTTAAAAATAAAAAGCTGCTTATATGCAGCGTTTCAATGCAATCAGCTATTTACTCTTCATATAATGACAATTTTGCCCCTTTGAATTTTTGCCCAAACTCATTTACGTCTTTTTATTTTTGATTTATGTATTTTAATCTGTAATTTGAAGTTGTTTGTGAATGATTGTATTTGAATGGGAGTCAAAAATGGGGTTGAGAGGAGTTAGGGAAGTTGGTTTGGAAGAAAAGTAAGAATTTAAGAAAAGAAAGAAGAAAAAATGCAGAGGGAGCGTTTGAAGTATATGTTTTAATATGGAATTTGGAGTTGTTTGTGAATGATTTTATTTGAATGGGAATCGAAAATGGGGTTGAGAGGACTTAGGGAAGTTGGTTTGGAAGAAAAGTAAGAATTTAAGAAAAGAAAGAATAAGAAAAAGTGAAGAGGTTCAGAGCATTTTTGGAAGAGAAGATAGGAAAGCACGATCGTGCTACGATCGCGACTTTGTAGAGCATGATCGCGACTTCTAAGGTTGGAGGGTGATGCAACATCCTTCGATCTTTTGGCTATATCTCCTTCTTCCGACCTCCAAATGAAATGAGACTTGAACCATTGGACTCATAACACACTAATCTAAATCCCCACCAAAAATTATAGCAATCTGAAATCATTTGGGAGAGATTGAGCAAAAAATGTGAGACTGGTCTAATTTGGTGTGCACGACCGTGAGTTGAAGTCTCATGGCCGTGATTTATTTTTGTTGGTGTGCATGGGCATGAGTTTTTGTTTCATGTTTGTGACTCTTGCACAGCCGTGCGTTGATGTTGCATGGCTATGACTTAATTAATTAGTGGGGATATTGGATTTAAGTGGAAAATGTTGACTGTGATGTATCATGATAACTAGGAAGATTTCATTGAGCTGGCTTCGGTATTTTAACAATATCTTATTCTGTAGTCATCCAAATGAGATGATTTTTAATTTGGAGTAAACTAAAGACATAGGGCTACAAATAATTTGAAGAAGCCAAATTTTGATTCAGTCTCTAAGACTTTCAATTTCTGGATAGAAGTTGAGTATAGTGTACTGTTTCAGTATAAGAACAGTCTGAAAATGTTTGAGGTATAACTTTCGGATTACTGAACCAAATTGAATGTTCTTGGTGTCGTTAGAAACTTAAGACAATGGGGAACATTTTTCTAGAAGAAAGTATTGCCAAATTACTCCATTTTTCTTGTCAAAATGTTCATAAAAAATTGACCCAAAGGTTTGAAATTTTGGAGAAATTATAAGAAAGGATAAGAATTTGGATATTGTATGATCATATAATGTAAGAATAACATTAGTGAAAGAATTATTGATATTAAAGCATCAAAAACATGTGTATAGTGGAAATGAAGAGGTTCATATGATTGTAGTTACGATTCAAAGGAGATTTTAGTTGAATTTTTAAATTAATTTTAGAATAAATTCATCAAGCTCATTATAATTTTCGTATTTAAAATTGTTAAAGCATAAGATATTAAAGCATAACTTCTTAATCATGTATTAATGAATAAGTTTAAATTTTAATTATAAGGTATCATCATCATCATCATCATCATGATTATTATTATTATTGTTTTTGTTATTATTATTATTATTATTATTATTATTATTATTATTATTATTATTATTATTATATGTTTTTTATTAGAGTTATAAACTTAATTTTTGTAGAATTAAATATCTAAAATCTCAATTCCTATAAGAATATTCAGCGAAATACTAAAATATATAATATTTATACCCTTATAGTTTTTTTAAAGTCATGTTCTCATAAGTTATTTGACACATAAACATCTAATACTAGACAACTAATTTTACCAAACATCAAATGACAAATAACTAATGCAATCAGTTGGTCAAATCAACTGATATAATCAATTATCAGCTAACAGCTAATGCGATCAGCTGATTGCCAAACAAAGCCTTTGTCTCTATATCATAATGGTTTAGTTGTAATTGAAAATGTAAATGATTGATGAATTCATTTTCCTGCTAGCAGAGCACACATGTAAGGCTTAAAACTTGTCATTTTTTACAAAAGTGAAGCTTACTCTTCACGTCGCAGAGATTTTATCAAAAATGAAGTCTTAGTCTCGTTATAGTGAAGTCTTGTCATAATAATAATTAATTAATTTTAAAATGTAATATATTATATTATAATTATTATACATAAGAGTATAATTACAAAAAAATAGAAACAGGATAATAAAACTAAGCATGTTTTTGTTTTCAGTTTTTTATTAGAAATCTCAACCAAACAGGTTTTTGGTTTCAGTTTTTATATTACAAATCTCAACCAAACAAGTTTTTGTTTTTTAAGAAAAAAAAGCAAAATAACAATAGAAAAATAAAAATAGAACCAAACAGCTCCTAAGTTAAGCGTGTAGAGCTTCTTGGTTACTTACTTTAAGAAATTCTTCTAGTCCTTAGCTTTAGACCACATCAACTGTTTAAAGCTGGCCTAATAAAATGATGAAAAGCAAAGCATAATCCAAAAACCAAATGGTAACGTAGAAAGAAAACATAAAAAGTGTGTTGGAATATGCATAGGCAACACCCCTCATACCGCGGCTATTAAGCCACTACTTTTGGGGCTTGAGAACTCTCCAAACGCAGTACAACTTCTCACAACACCATGTCTGCTTGCGATCTTTACCCTCACGTGTTCTTGTAACCTCAAAGTGAGCCTATCCTCCTCTCCTCTTCCTTCAAATATTGAGTGTCCTGTCGAGTGTGGCCTTCCAAACACTCCATTTGTATCATTCTCCTCTATATCACTTGAAGGTAATCCTTCCCCGTTACCACCTCTTTCTTCTTGAATGGCAATTTACAGCAAAGAAAAAAAGAATAGGAATGCAAGGTGCATTTTATCAAACATTTAACAAGCGTTAGTATAAATCATAATCGCAAATTAGCTAAATCATCAAACCACAAATCACAACCAGTCAATACATTAATATTCTTCAAATAATCAAATATGAATAATAAACCAAATTTGAGCAAAAAGATATGACCTTATTAATACGCTTGTTAGTTAGTGGCACTGGTGACTAGTGGCGTGATGACACAGTGGACATGCGATGATAAAAGACGAGGAGACATGCAACAAAGGAGTTGGAAAAGTGTAAACTGACTAGGACTCTGAGAGAGACAGAGAAAATGCGGTGACGGTGAGTGAATATTGAAGAATTCGATATCTGGAAATTAAATAAAAGCACAACGACTTTAATAACCCTACTTGAGGATCAGCCTGACTTGATCACGGACTTTTAACATTATATAAGAGATATTTAATAAATAAAAATTAATATGAGATATTATTGTTTTACGCCTAATTGGTATTTAATTAAAATTAATTATAATTCTAACTAAAGTTTAGATTAAATTAAAATTTTATTTGAATTAAATTGTTAAAAAGTTAAATACTTATGCTCTACGGAAACTAGCACTTTTTATTTAACTATTTCTTCAATTCTCTCAACATGCTTTGTGAATATTATTAGAGGCTGAACATTTGTGGATTACAGTGATTGAAATAAATTAATTTCATAAATGATTCGAGGAAAATGATAAAAAAAGATAAAGTTTCAAAGTAAGGTATGAATTAAAATTTATGTTTTAGTATATTTGATATGTTAATTATGTTATAGAATTAAAGCGATTTTAATTTTTGAAAAATTATAAAAAAAATTCAAAATTTCAAGAAGGTTATCCATCTCCACAAGTTTGATCCAAATGAACATGTCGATTTTTAACCTTTTAGCTTACAAATCGGATTGCACTAGTACCCTTATCAAGGCCCAAACGTTATACTTAGGAACCTTATCTTGCCGACACTTATTTAAAACTCGGACCGAACCGGCCGGTTCGATCAGTTCGACCGGTGACCGGTCGGCCAGCCGGTCCGGTCCACCCATAAAAACCAGTTATTAATTAAACCAGTATGAACCGGTCAAAACCGGTCAATTGACCGGTTAAACCGGACTGGTCGAACCGATTCGACAACCGGTTTAACGACACAACTCATTCATTAACGCTTCTGCTCTCTGCCTCTCTCAGTCGACATCGGTAGCTTCTAAAACATTAAAACAACAATAGTTCATTGGGGATGGCCAGATGGGAGAGTATAGGAGACCAGTGGTGAGAGATACCCCAGAACGTTGCTTAATGCTTTCTGGTGAGAGAGCTTCTTCGCTTTTCTTGCTTCCATTTTCCATTTTCTCACAGGACACCTTTCCCTTCGAAGTAGAGACACCCCAGAATCAGATCCATTCTTGCTTCCATTTTTTATAGCATCATCTCCTCTCCCCTTTTAGGTATGGATACGCTTCTATGCTCGCATTAATCTGTTCTTTTTTATTATTTCTGATGCTCGGTGTATTATTTGATCTTCATCAAAAATTGTCTTTTTCTCTTTTTTCCTACTCTCATTCGAATTTCGATAACAGTTTTGAAGAAAACTGGTTTTTGTAGGACTAATTTCTGGGAC
>JAOTAX010000005.1:13058702-13069011 GCA_025629825.1 Erythroxylum guanchezii | reverse complement strand
TGAGACTCTTAGAGACAGAATTGAAATTCGATGTCTTCATATGAAATGTAGCCATATATCTCTAGTTTAATCCAAATTAAAAATCATCTCGTTTGGACAACTAGAGAAAACGTTATGACTAACGCACCGAAGCACACTCAAGGAATATTTTCTAGATCACTACCAATTTTGTTTCTAAATCTTTCATATCACAACTCATACCAAAATCACTCTTTCTACTCCTTCTACTCCTTATTTTCAATAAAATCACGTTTAATATCATTTATACCCGGAATTTGTCAATGAATACATGTACCACTTTTTATGTGCAAATATTCAGTATTTATGAGTATATATACTAACATGATGCATGAGCAAAAAAATGCATTATCTTAATCTCTCCTTGAGCTCCCATGTACTGAAATTTCGGATCTTAACCCTTAATATGGGGACGGGATGTTACATTAACAATAAAAGCACATATGTAATTTCCTTTTGTATTTTGAATATATTAAATGTTGAATTTTATAAGTCCTTATGGACCATATATTATATATAAATGCATTTTTTGGTCGTTTATATTTGATAGTACGTACACAATTAAGACGTAAATTAATTTCTATATATTGCTTTTAATGTATATATGAATGTTGCTTATATAATGACAAGAGTTTGCTTTTACGTTAAATAATATTAGTAATGAAAGAATAAATTATTGCCTTAAAAAATTCACTTTGTTGCATTATCTATTTAACCTTGTTGCCTAAAAAGAATTAAAGTGTTTCAATATGTATTTAACATTGTTATTATAGTTGGAAACTAATGTGTCGCCTTAGTCGAAACTTAACGCAACATTTTTTATTTTATTGCCTAGTAAAAAAATGTTGTTGCCTTATATTTATTGTAGCATCACTTCTTATAACGATATGAATTCTATTACCTTAATAAAAAGGCAATAATAATTGTACTTATAGCTACACTTTTGTTGTTGCCTAAAGTACTTTTTGTCGTAGTGGCAAGAATAAACATCTGGACTTTGAGATGTTAGTCATCTGAAATGTTTCTGTTTAACTTCAATAACGATTATTCACAACTTTACTTATGGAAACTTCCTCACTGGTTACCGCTTCAATGCTTATGGCAACCTTTCCAAATAGTTAGTGCCTTAAAGAACTACCTAGTAAAGGATTACTGTGTCCATAGGAGTGAGGAAATTACAAATAGAGATGCATTTTTTAGTAACACTATGTTCTCTCCAACAAAGACACGCATTCTGTGACTCTGATCAAGTGATAGAGAAAAAATATGCAAATTTTTCTCCACCTATTAGTGTTAAAAGTCTTACTTTTGCTTTTGGAGAAGCATATGAGACTACCATCTCAAAATTATGATGAAAGCCATAGCCTGCAAGGGTAGAAAGCAAACATAAGTTATGGGTCTAGTGTTGGGAAACCAACCATGATCGAATTATGGGCGTAGCGGAAAAATATAATTTTACAGTTTCTGATTGGATCCCGATAATTGAATAAATTGAAAAACTAAACTTGAATTATAAAATAAAAAATTGTACCTGATTTGATATTTCTATTACACGTCTAGCCTCTAATAGTATCCACAAAGTATTCACTTATCTCTTTGAGAGGATTTAACAGGAGTGTTATCTCCTTATGTTTATTCCTATTTATAAAAAAGAGTACCAAGGTTTTTAATTTATGGTAAAATTAAATGCATCAATTATAATTACAATCCAAGTCTAATTATAATTAATTTAATTTTAATAAAATCAAATATCTCATATTTAATCCCTAAAGTTGCTTAAACTTTATAATTAAGTCCAACTTAGTTGACATTGAATTTTCTCTTTTGAATTACTCCTTATGTGTAACTCAATAAATTCTTAATATATTGACAATGATTATAAACTATAATTCTAATTTATAATTAGAATTAGGTAAATTAAAACTCTTTTTAATTTTTCTTTAATTATCCAATTAAATAATTTATAATCATAGATTAAGATTGACATCTAGCAATATGTCATAACCACCCAAAAATCAGAAATGTTAAAGTAGTTTGACTTAACATGTCCATGCATAGTTATGATATATAATTTAATCATTTCGTCATTCAATATTCCAATTGGATAGAGTATAGATATAATGTGCACTCTTTTGTATCCAATCAAGTTCGTTCTTGCTAATTAGTAATTGATATTTGAAAACATCTTTTCAAATGCCAATTCACTCTAGCTAGAAAATTTCTTAAATCATTATTAATCGAGAATAGTAAAACATTCTCTCTAATTACTCCTTAAATCATTATTAATCAAGAATAGTAAAACATTCTCTCTAATTACTTTGAGTGACAGATACTTTATTGACTTACTCAACTATTTCCATATGGTTCATACTGCATCCAAGTACTCTCAACTGAATTATCCTAGGATAGTTTATAAATAACATCAAAACACAGTATTTCTCATATAAGATACCTTGGTAATATCAGGTCTAATGATCAATTATACAATCATCATTATGAGCAAATCCATAGACATATAAGTAACATTTCATTTGGGATCCTCATAATCAAGTCAGTTCAATGAACTTATTCTCTAATAAGTACCCATACATTAGTTTAAGTATCTTCATAATTTAATTTATGAAATCAATTATTATCTTTATAAGAAAGAAATATAATATGTGCTAGTTTTATTATTTCATCAATATTTTGTCTTGATAAAACTACAATTAGGAATATAAGTGAATAAAAGAAAGGATTTTTCATAACAACCCCTAGGTTTTGATCCACGTCCTGCAACTTTATTAGACAATATCTGGTTCGATAGGACCAGGAGTCAACTTTCCCGTATGAGCATATAAATATAAATTGAATCTTATAATTATGATCTTATCATAATTTCAATTACACAGTAATTACTCTAGGGATTTTACCTTTAGTATTAAAACATCAAATGTAATTAACATAATACATAAAGATAAATAATGCCTTTATTAATTAAATAATAACGTCATACATTAAAATTGTAACCAACTGATTGACTACAAGGGCATAAACTAACGATCTCCTACTTGTACTAAAGTCAATCATATATGTGTCTAATATCATATCCATCCATATGTCGATCATGTTTCTTCTAAGATAATGACTTAGTAAGAGGATCTGCAGGATTCTTTTCAGTGGAAACTTGCTCTAATGTTACGTCTTTCTGCTCCACTATGATCTGCAAAATTCTCTTCAATAGAAACTCGTTCCAATGTTATGCCTTTAAGCTCCACTATCTCCCTGATTAAGTGAAAATTTCTGAGTACATGTTTGAAACATTGATGAGACCTTGGTTCTTGGCCTATGCAATGTCGTCATTGTTGTCACAATACAATACTGCAGACTCAACAATGTTAGGAACCACTCCAAGTTTAGTGATGAACTTCTTAATCTAAACCGCTTTCTCTGCTACCTCTGATACTGAAATGTACTCTGCCTTGGTTGATGAATCTGCAATGGTTGGCTATTTGAAATTCTTCCAACTTATCAAACTATCGTTCAAAGTGAAAATGTACCATAATTGTGATCTATTATCATCTAGATCTGACTGAAAACTTGTGTCTAAATACCCATAAACTCTCAGTTCAGCTCTTTCATGGACTAGAAAAATATCTTGAGTCATTTAAGTACGTAAAGATATTTTTCACAATCGTCCAGTAACACACCTGGATTGACTTGAACCTACTCATTATGCTCAAAGCATAAAAGACATTTAGTATAATACATAACATTATATACATGATTGATTTAATTATCGAAGCATATGGAATACAATCTATTTTATATCTCTCTTCTTATGTCTTAGGACATACTCTTGTGAGAGAGAAATCTCATGCAACATGGGTAAGAATTCTCTATTGGAATTCTCCAAGTTCAACTTCTTTAGCACTTTAGATTGAGATAACCGAAGCAACCTTTTTGATTTATCTCTATAGATATTTATTCTAGAATATAGGTTGTTTCCCTTATATCCTTCATGGAGAAGTTCTTATATAACCAAAAAGGTTGGTATGTCATTTCCAATTGGAAAATGTGTCATCTACATATAACACTAGCATTTCTTTAAAATGGTAAGCATTCTTAATTGTTACACATTCTTGTCTTCCAATTCGATGGCTTTACGTTGGTTGCATTCCCACCTCCATTTTCCACACCACCACCAGTCCCTACATCCCCTCCAGGCCCCATGCTTATCGTGCCACACTCTCTCTATTTTTAGACTTCTCATCGTGCAAAACAGGTACAGTTATCTCCATATGGACACCCTGCTCTGTACAAAACTTCTTGCAATGCCTCCTTTTATAAGACCTCTGCGTGTCACCTACAAGTACCCTATGGGAGGGATATTCCTCTTGAATCTCCTCAGGATTCCCTTTCTTCTCCTGAAGTTCCTCTGTGATGTGTGCAAAGTTGTAGTTGGTCACATAGGGGCATGGCCCCTCTCGGAACTTACAGCACAACTTGCTCTTGAAGAACATCTTCCCGATGGACTTCTTGGAAGTCAATTCCTGATAACTACCCCTCGCTTTCTTGCATAATGGCTAGATGTCGGAACAACTTTGTGATGACCAGTTGCTGAATTATCAACAGTGCCATTAGTGCTGTTTCATATACGACAATCATCCTCTGTTGCCCATATGGCTTTTAATCAGAAGCATTTGGATTCCAATTCTTAGGGCGGTTCAGGGAATCACATGGACGACATTTCCGTTGGAGTAATCTCTAACATAATCCATTTAAAAATAAGAAACCCACTTATGAGAATATAATCAAGCTTGGATATCTGAAGGAAAAAAGAAACCCAAGTGCTCAACTTGCCTGAATTGGATTGGGAGATATGGAGATATGAAATGGATGGAATTTAAGGACTCAACCAATAAAAACATGAAGACTTTAGTTGACGCAATGCTTTAAGTAAAGAAAATCAAAAGCAGTAGAAACCGTAACTCTGCAAGAGATAGGAAGCCAGTAATTTAAAAGGGTAAAATTTGAAACCAACATAATAGAATTACAACAACAGATACAAGAGGAAAGGAACTTAATAATTGGAGTAAGCACTATTAGGATATATGTTATATATCGAAATAATTAGTTTTGACATTCTTTATTTATTGGACCTATAAGATATTAATTGAATGATGATAGCTAACCAATAATCCTTGTTTGACTTGCATTCAAAAAGCCATTTTGGATAATGTTCTAGACATTATAGAATCCTATCTTGAATAGATGTGTATTTTGAGAAGTTGTGTGGTGGATTACATTGATGTGTGGCTCAAGGGCATCGCTAGAATTTCCATATGAATTAATTGATTTCTGTTAAAAAAAAAACTGAGGTGTGCAGTTTTTGGGTGTGTGAGACCTACGACTGATGGCTTTGGTGTGTCTTGTGAGTGCTTTGAGTGGAATGTGTGTGTATTGAAGTAAAGTGTGCGCAATCCACATTGTGTGTGGGGGTGAAGACCTCTTGGTGAAGTTGGGAACATGGGTTTTGTCGTGTCCTTGGTAAATTAGAAAACTTGCATTGAGAGGTCTATGGGCATGTAACAGTAAGATCTTGACAATGTTATTTTCGAATGTGGGCAGCTGGTTTAATGATGAACTGATTTCAGGTGTAAGATATCTTGGTATGTTAATTGATGGGTTGTTATTGTGGATGTGGGTGTCCTATACAGCTGCGTTGACCTCTAGATGTGGGTTGTATGTTTATGTGTTTTTTGTGGTGTGTTCTTTGCTTGAATGATAGCAATTAAACGTGTGCAGTGTGTGTTTTTTGATTGGGAGATCCACAGTTCTGTATTGATTGTGTGGGGGTTGCTCACGCTGGATAGTCATCCTTGTGGAGTGGCTTATGGTTGAACTAATTGGTGTGTTGCGTGTGACTTTTGTCATGGGTTGTTTGGTGACTATGCAGCCGTAACTTTGTTTTACGTTTTGATATAGTGTGGGAACAACTTTCATATCTCTCTTGGAGGAGCTAAACCTATAAGGAAGTTGTTCTGTTTGAATCTCAAGTGTGTTCAGATTTTGTTATTAATTTTTTTAAAACACTTAAGTCTTTTATTTATTGTCTTTCAATTAATAGATTGTTGAGATAAATCCTTTATGGAAGTTAACACGAGTCGGTCGTGTTATCGGGTGTGAAAATCTTTCATGGGAAGTGAGGTTAAGAGATAGTGCTAAGGGTTGAGTGGTGTTGGCTCCGTAAAGTCTTGAGCAAATGTATTGTACTTCGGTGAAAGTGATTAAGCTGAGTGAGGACCTCACAGACGTAGGCAAGGTGTGCTGAATTGCGTTAACAAATCTCAGTGTTGATTTATTTTTTATTCTTTTAATTTTCTGATTTTGTGTTTGTTATAAACGAAACGGAAAGTTTGCGAAATTACTACAACCCTGCAAATTTTTCAATTAGTATCAGAAAGGGTCACCAAATCATAACTTGGTAACAAGTTAGTGCAGATTTGAGTTTCACGAACATGGCTATAAGAGAGAGTGCATCGATCACCAGACTACCACTATTAAACGACTCTAACTATCCTATATAGAAATCACGAATAAGAGTCTTCATCCAAGCTTAGAGTACAAAAGCTTAGCATTTGGTAGTACATGGGTAGACGCATCCGATGATTACTGATGATAAAGGAGAGACAGTTTAAAAAGATCCATCTGAATGGACAAGAGCCAAACAAGAAAGTGCACTTGGAAACTTACAAGCAATGCATGCAATTTTTAGTGTTGTTGATGAAGGACACTTCTCAATGATATCAGCCTGTGAATTGGCTAAAGAAGCATGGGATGCTTTGCAGACTATTCATGAAGGGTCCAAATTTGTGATAGCGTTAAAACTACAACTGTTAGCTGTGAGGTTTGAAGAACTGAAGAAGGATGAAACTGAGACTATTGGGGCCTTTCTTGAAAGATTGGGCGATATAACGAATCAGGCAAATCAACTCAGGAAGAAATATTCCAATCTAAAACTAGTCAAGAAGACATTGAGATCATTACTTTCAAGATTTATTCCAAAAATTACAGCAATTGAGGAGGCTCATGACATTAATGATTTGTTGTTGGAGAAGGTAATTTGAATTTTTACTAATTTCGAAATAAATTTGTTGAGGGGAAAACAAGAAAAGAGTAAAAGATTGACACTACAAGCTGAAACTGGAAAAAGCATAAATGATGTAGAAGATGAATCTAATGAGAATGAGGATATGAAATTATTGACAAGAAATTTCAGCAAGTGGTTAAAGAAAGTGAAGAAAGATAGATTCGATTTTAGGCAAAATGGTGGGAGCTCATCAAATAGTAATTTCAAACAACAAGGGAAAACTCAAAAGAGTGAAAGAAAAGTGAAGAAAATTCAATGTCATAAGTGTCAAGGCTTCAGACATGTGCAAGTGGAATGTGCTAACACCTTGAAGAAGAGCAAAGGGAAGTCCTATACAAGTACTTAGAGTGAGAATGAATCTGGAAGTGAGTATGGTAGTGAAGAAGAAGTTGTGAATAGTGTTACTTTGTACAGCAAAAATCTAGTTACTTGTTTAACAGTAACTGAGAAGGAAGTAACTGAAGACGAAAAAGTGAATAAATCGGGAAATTTTAGGAAAAACACAGACGATTCAACTCAAAGCTCAATCTCATATTATGACAATGATGACAGTACTTCAGATGATAAAAAGGAAGGTATTTATAAAGCCTATGAGTTAATGGGTCCAAACATGTAAGAAAAATGAGAAGTTGAAGGAGGAAAACTTTTCCATAAAGAACATCATTCAAGATCTAGAGAAGAAGTTGTTGTCTACATTATATGAGCTTGGTGAAACAAAATTGAAGTTAGTTAGTACAGAAAAATAAATAAGAATGTTAAATGGAGGTACCGAAAAGTTAGAAAAGTTGTTGGAAATTGGTAAGGCTAAAAGGAGACCTTCAAGGCATTGGATATAGAGGTGACTACAATTGCCCAATGAGAAATCTCAAAGAAAAATCGAAGGTTCATACCTATATGTCACTTTTGTGGAGTAATTGGGCATATAAGACCGAAATGTTACAAGTTGTTTAAAAGGGGTCAAAACTAAAAATCTAAACACTCTCCATTAAATTTCCTACAGTAGCCCATGGTACCGAAACACACTTAGATTAAAAAAGGTCAATTACAAGAACGAAGACGTTGTGAAGGAAAAATAAGAAATTCTCTAGATTCACAGTTAGTTACTGCTTGTGAAGAAACTATTCAGACAGGAGATAAGTCAGTTACTTCAGAAGAAGAAACCAATGACAAAGATAATATGACAAAGAATAAGACTAGGTTTGAATTTCTTCGAGGATCACAGGGACAGTGTGCTTTACATTTTTGAAGTATAATTTGATGTTATTTATTAAAAAAAGGATTTGTCTTCTTTAGTTCTTCTTTAGTTTTTATGTTGCCACTATCGTCCCATCTTTTTAGTAGTTTACATTTTAGCTTCTATTTGGCTACACCAAAGATCCATCCTCATCCTCATCAAGCTTCAGCTCTCTCATAAATTAGGCATCATTTTGGACTTATCCCTCAGGCATTCTTCATTTTGACATTGTTTTGTCCCAAAGGGGAGATATTAGATTATTTTTGTTGACTGTTCAATTCAGGGGAAGATTTCAAGGTATATGCATGACTATTCTTCTTGCTTTTTGGCATCTTTTCGTTCCAAAGGGAAGAAATTTGAATGATTAGATAATTGTGATGCTCTTTGGAACTTGATGTTTGATTAAGGGGGAGTATTTGTCATATAAATTGTGAATTTGATACTTATATGTCCAATTATGTTATTTAGGGAGGAGTTTCATATTTGTGACAAACAATGCTAAAAAGGGGGAGATTGTTAGGATATATGTTATATATCTAAGTAATTAGTTTAGACATTCTTTATTAATTGGACCTATAAGATATTAATTGGACGATGATAGCTAACCAATAATCCTTGTTTGACTTGCATTCAAAAAGCTATTTGGATAATGTTCTAGATATTATAAATTTCTATCTTGAATATATGTGTATCTTGAGTAGATGTGTGGTGGATTACGTTGATGTGTAGCTAAAGGGAATCACTAGAATTTCCTTGTGAATTAATTGATTTTTGTGAAAAAACTGAGGTGTGCAATTTTTGGGTATGTGAGACCTACGACTGATGGCTTTGGTTGTACGTAGGAGTGAAGACCTCTTGGTGATGTTGGGAACATGGGTTTTGCCGTGTCCTTGGTGAATTAGAAAACTTACATTGAGAGGTCTATGGGCATGTAACAGTAAAGATCTTAACAACGTTATTTTCGAATGTGGGCAGTTGGTTTACTGATGAACTGATTTCAGGTGTGAGATATCTTGGTGTGTTGATTGATGAGTTGTTATTATAATTGTGGGTGTCCTATACAGCTGCGTTGACATCTGGATATGGGTTGTATGTTTATATGTTTTTCGTGGTGTGTTCTTTGCTTGACTGATAGCAATTAAACGTGTGCAGTGTGTGTTTTTTGATTGAGAGATTTACAGTTCTATATTGATTATGTAGGGGTTACTCACGCTGGACAGTCATCCTTGTAGAGTGGCTCAAAGTTGGACTGATTGGTATATTGCGTGTGACTTCTGTCGTGAGTTGTTTAGCGACTATGCAGTCATAACTTTGTTCTGCGTTTTGCGTGAATCAACTTATAGTGTGGAAACAACTTTCAGATCTCTTTTGGAGGAGCTAAACCCATAAAGAAGTTGTTATGTTTGAATCTCAAGTGCGTTCAGATTTTGTTATTAATTTTTTTAAACACTTGAGTCTTTTATTTATTGTCTTTCAATTAATAAATTATTGAGATAAATCTTCTGTGAAGGTTAACACGAGTCGGTCGTATTATCGAGTGTAAAAATCTTTGACGACAAGTAAATTGAGAGATAGTATCAAAGGTTGAGCGATGTCGATTCAGTAAAATGGTAAATCCATTATACTTCGGTAAAAGTGATTAAGTTGTGTGAGAGCCTCATAGATGTAGGCAAGATGTGTCGAATTGTATTAACAAATCTCGATGTTGATTTATGTTTAGTTCTTTTAAATTTTCTTATTTTTTGTGTTTGCTATAAACGGATTGGAAAGTGAAACTATTACACCCCTTCCGATTGTTCAAGCACAATCTCAGAAGAATTAAGGAGGCTGACAGGCTGTTTGGAACATAGTGAATTGAATTCATGAACGAATTGGATTCAATTACATTAATGAAATTGGAATTGAATTCAATTTACACTGTTTGG